>CAUJRU010000385.1:0-502275 GCA_963277665.1 Viscum album | reverse complement strand
ATTCCCCCCACACCCTAGAAACCCCCCCCCCCCCAACCCCCTTGACACCCCCAACCCCCTAAATAGGCCCACCACCCCCATGGATAGCCAACCCCCACCCCCTGTGGACAGCAAGCCCACCCCACTGGATATCCCACCCACCCCCAAGACACCCCATACCCCCTTGGATATCCCTGCCACCCCCATGGATACCCCCCCCCCCCCCCCCGGACACCCTGTACCCCCTGGATAGCCCCGCCCACCCCTGGACACCCCCGCTCACCCCCTAGACAACCCGCTCACCCCCCTGGATAGCCCCTACCCCCCTAGACAGCCCGACCACCCCCATGGACAGCCCTCCCACCAGGACACCCCGACCCCCTAGATAGCCCCCCACCCCCTGGACACCCCCTACTCCCCTGGAGAGCCTGACTACCCCCATGGACAGTCTTCCCACCTGGACACTCGACCCCCCCCCCCACACACACACACAGCCACCCACCCCTTGGACACCTCTGTCTCCCCTGGACAACCTTGCCACTCCCCTGGACACCCAGCACCCCCTAAACACCCCCTCCCCCATGGTAAATGTATGGGATCACTCAAATTATCTACTAAAATATAAAATTTCTTTGATC
Organism: Viscum album; assembly: GCA_963277665.1. Classification (NCBI taxonomy): domain Eukaryota; kingdom Viridiplantae; phylum Streptophyta; class Magnoliopsida; order Santalales; family Viscaceae; genus Viscum; species Viscum album. The sequence continues at coordinate 501,658 of CAUJRU010000385.1, read as the reverse complement.
TAAAATTTATTCAACTCCTCAATAATTCTCCTCCACAAGTGTACATGATCTTGTACACTCATGTATAGTTCCTCAAAGATATTTTGTTATAAATATAGTATTTTGTTGTCTTCTATATTATGATTCTCATATAGAGTAGTGTGTCAATTATGGTTTCATATAAATTGATCAATTCTAATTTACTTAAATATATTTTTGATGAAGATCCAATATTATTGAATTTCTTTTGATGAAATGACTTATAACAATTTTTTACAGAATGGATTGAAGTTGGATGTATTAAACCAATCAGACAGCACTTCCACCCCCGTGGACAACCTGTACCCCCTGGACAGCCCCGCCACCCCCATGGATAGCCCACCCACCCCCCTGGACAGCCCCCCACCCTCTATTCATGGGTTTTCTAGTTGTTGGTGTTGATTTGAACATTGATAAAACATTTATGGTTCCATAATATTTTTCTCCATAAATGAAACCTTAAATTTAATTATTGGAAGGAAATTTGATTCTAAATGATTTAAATTATTATTTATATATTATGAATGTTTTATTTTTAAAAATCATGGAAGTTGTGAAATCCCACTATTTTAATGAAATTGTAATTTTTTAGTGGAATTTAGAAAATTGGTGGTCTGATTAGAAGTTGTTATAATGAAATTATTTTTTTTAACCATGAAATAATTTTCTCAGAAAATATGTAAATACTATCTCATGAACCTGGGATACCCCCCAGACAGCCCCCCCCCCCCCACCCACCCTCTTCCCTGGACCCTGGGAATCCCCTTGAACATCCCCCTAGACAGCCTCCCCACCCTCCTTCCTTGACCCCAGACATCCCCCCGGACAACCCCCCAGACAGCCCCCGGGACAGCCCCCCCCCCCCCCCACCCTCCTCCTTGGACCCCGGACAACCCCACACCCTCCTCTCTGGACCCCAGACAGCCCCCCCTCCTTCCTGGACCCTAGACAGCCCCCTACCCTCCTCCCTAGACCCCGGACATCCCCCTACTCTCCTCCCTAGATCCCAAATATCCCCCTCCCCTTCTCTAAACATATGTGTTTTTTTGTGCTATTAAAGGTGTTTTTTGTGGTGTTTGAAGTATGTTTTTATATGTTTTTTGTGCTGTTTTTTTTTCTTGTGTATACAGTGTATTATGAATTGTGTTATGTAGTGTGTTATGCAGTGTGTCTATTTTTTTCTCTTTTTTTGTGTGTTTTTTATGCGGGTGTATGTAGTGTATTATGAGTCAACCCCGCCTCAATCTGAGGCACAGTGTGGCCGATACCACTCAAAGTGTCTCACCTTTATTTGAAATGGACAACATTTTAAGTGAAAACAACAAATGGCCTACGGAAAACTGACCAAACGTATTCATATTGTGTTGATACTTTAGGTTAATGATCCATGGGTCATATGTGACATGTATGACTCAACCTTTCCTCAATATGGGGCACGGTGTGGCCGGTGTCACACGAAGTGTCTTTCAAGTAAAAACAACTATTATAACAAAAACCAACCAAAAATATTTGGATTGTGTTGATACTTTAGCATAAGGATCCATGGTTCATTTTTGACATGTACGAGTCAACCCCACTTTAATCTGAGGCATGGTGTGGCCAGTACGACTCAAAGTGTCTCTCCTTTATTTGAAATGGACAAAATTTTAAGTAAAAACAAAAAAAATAGCATATGGAAAACAAACCAAATGCATTCATATTGTGTTGATACTTTAGGACAATGATCCATGGGTCATTTCTGACATATACGAGTCAACCCTGCCTCAATCTGAGGCATGGTGCGGCCGGTATCACTCAAAGTTTCTTTCTTTTTTTTTAAAATGGACATTTGTTTATGTAAAAACAACTAAAATATGGAAAAATTACCAATCGTATTCCGATTGTGTTGATACTTTAGCACAAGGATCCATGGGTCATTTTTTACGTGTACGAGTCAACTCCGCCTCAATCTGAGGCATAGTGTGGCCGGTATAACTCGAAGTGTCTGTCTTTTTTTTTAAAATGGACATCATTTTAAGTAAAAACAATTGGCATATGGAAAACTGACCAAACGTATTCGTATAGTGTTGATACTTTATCACAAGGATCCATGGGTCGTTTTTGACGTGTAAAAGTCAATCCCAACTCAATCTGAGGCACAGTGTGGTTGGTACCACTCCAAGTGTATCAATTTCATTTGAAATGGACAACATTTTAAGGGAAAACAACAACTGGCATATGGAAAATCGACCAAACGCATTCGAATTGTGTTGATACTTTCAGAAAACATTCCATGGGTCATGTGTGACGTGTAAAAGTCAACTCTGCCTCAATCTGGGGCACAGTGTAGCCACTATCACTCGAAGTGTCTTTCTTTTGTTTAAAATGGACACCCTTTTAAGTAAAAACAACTGCCATACAGAAAACTTATTAACGTATTTGGATTTTGTTGATACTTTTGCACAAGTATCCATGGGTCATTTTTGACATGTACGAGTCAACCTCGCCTCAATATAAGGCACGGTATGGCTGGTACCACTCAATGTGTCTCACTTTTATTTGAAATGGATAAAATTTTAAGTGAAAACAACAACTGGAATATAGAAAACCCACCAAATGCATTCATATTCTATTGATACTTTTGGAAAATAATACATTGGTCATTTGCGACGTGTACGATTCAACCTCGTCTCAATATGAGGCACGGTGTGGCCAGTACTACTCAAACTGTCTCACTTTTATTTGAAATGGACAAGATTTTAAGTGAAAACAACAACTTGCATATGGAAAATTGACCAAATTCTTTCAGATTGCATTGATACTTCAGGATAGCGATCCATGAGTCATTTTTGATGTGTACGAGTCAATATCAGTTCAATTGGAGGCATGGTGTGGCCGATATCACTCTAAGTGTCTCTCTTTTTTAAAGTGGACATCATTTTAAGTAAAAACTACTCGCATACAGAAAACCGACCAAACATATTCGAATTGTGTCGATACATTAGAAAAATGATCCATGGGTCATTTGTGATGTGTACAAGTAAACCTCACCTCAATCCAAGGCATGATGTGGCCGGTACCACTCAAAGTGTCTCGCCTTTATTTGAAATAGACACCATTTTAAGTGAAAAAAACAACTGGTATATGGAAAACTGATCAAATTCATTAGGATTGTGTTGATATATTAGGAAAACAATACATGGTTCATATGGGACTTGTTCGAGTCAACCTCGCCTCAATATGAGGAATGGTGTGTCTAGAATCACTCGAAGTGTCTTTCTTTTGTTTAAAATGGACACCCTTTTAAGTAAAAACAACTGGAATATGGAAAACTTACTAAACGTATTTGGACTGTGTTGATACTTTATCACAAGGATCCATGGTTCATTTTTGACGTGTACAAGTCAACTCTGCCCCAATCTTAGGCACGGTGTGGTCGGTACCCCTCAAAGTTTCTCACTTTTATTGGAAATGGACAACATTTTAAGTGAAAACAACAACTGGCATATGGAAAACTGACCAAACGCATTTGGATTCTATAGATACATCAGGAAAATGATACATGGGTCATTGTTTATGTGTATGAGTCAACCCTACCTCAATCTGAGGCATGGGGTGATCGGTATCACTCTAAGTGTCTTTCTTTTGTTTAAAATGGACACTCTTTTAAGTAAAAACAACTGGCATACGGAAAACTGACCAACTGTATTTAGATTATGTTGATACTTTATCACAAGGATCCATGGGTCATTTTTAACATGTAAGAGTCAACCCCGACTCAATCTGAGGCACGGTGTCGCAGGTATCACTCGAAGTGTCTTTCTTTTGTTTAAAATGGACATCATTTTAAGTAAAAACTACTGGCATAAGGAAAACTAACCAAACATATTTGGACTTTGTTGATACTTTAGCATAAGGATCCATGGGTCATTTTTGACGTGTACGAGTCAACACTGCCTCAATCTGAGGCACGATGTGGCTGGTACCACTCAAAGTGTCTCACTTTTATCTGAAATGGACAACATTTTAAGTGAAAACAACAACTGGCATACAGAAAACCGACCAAACTCATTCTAATTGTGTTGATACATTTGGACAACGATCCATGGGTCATATGTCATGTGTAAAATTCAACCCTGCCTCAATCTGAGGCATGGTGTGGCCAATATCACTCGAAGTGTCTTTCTTTTGTTTAAAATGGACACCCTTTTAAGTAAAGACAATTGGAATATGTAAAACTGAAAAAATGTATTCGGATTATGTTGATACTTTATCACAAGGATCCATGGGTCATTTGTGACATGTACGAGTCAACACCACCTCAATATGAGTCATGGTGTGTCCGGTACCACTCAAAGTGTCTCACTTTTATTTTAAATGGACAAAATTTTAAGTGAAAATAACAACAGGCATACTGAAAACTGACCAAACGCATTTGAATTCTGTTGATAATTTAGGAAAATGATACATGGGTCATTTTTTATGTGTAAAAGTAAACTCCTCCACAATCTGAGGCACGGTGTGATCGGTACCACTCAAATTTTCTCACATTTATTTGAAATGTACAGGATTTTAAGTGAAAACAACAACTTTCATACTAAAAACTGACCAAACGCATTCATATTGTATTGATAATTTAAAAAAATGATCCATGAGTCATTTGTGACATGTATGAGTCATCCATGGCTCAATCAGAGGCATGGTGAGGCCAGTATCACTCTACGTGTCTCTCTTTTGTTTAAAATGGACATCATTTTAAGTAAAAACAACTGGCATACAGAAAACTAACCAAACATATTCATATTGTGTTGATACTTTACAACAACGATAAATGGGTCATTCATGACATGTAAGAGTCAACCCCTCCTCAATTAGAGGCATGGGGTGGTCGGTACCACTCAAAGTGTCTCACTTTTTTTTGAAATGGACAACATTTTAAGTGAAAACATCAACTGGCATAATGAAATCTGACAAAACGCATTCATATTTTGTTGATACTTTAGGACAATAATCCATGGGTCATATGAGATGTTTAAGAGTAAAACCAACCTTAATCTGAGGCATAGTGTGGCCGGTATCACTCAAAGTGTATGTATTTTGTCTAAAATGGACATCATTTAAAGTAAAAAACAAATGGCATATGGAAAACCGACCAAACTTATTCGGATTGTGTTGATACTTTAGCACAAGGATCCATAGTCTAGCATCATGCAATCCACTTCTCATATGAGGAACCCATACTCCTACTCTAAAACACATGAAATTTAATTCTCCAAGGAAAACTACATTTCCTAAGTCACACAAGCTCAACGATACACACCCATTATCATCATCACTAAGTTCAAAGACACATTGCCCCAAACCATGGGACATTATATTTTTGTTTAGATGAATTCATTTATCCATTTCCTTATTTTGGGGTTATTAGATTCTAATTTATGAATTCAATAGTGTATGTGTTATATAAAATGAAATTTTGTATGTATTATTAATTCTGTATAACACATATAATTACGTATTTAGTTTTTTATGTATTGTATTAATAATTGATAATTAAATTATGTATGTATTCAATTCAGTATTCAATTATGAATTGAATTCCAGATTGCACATGAAATTTTCATCTCAATTCTGAATTGAATTCTAAATCAATTATGTATGTTTATAATTACCTTATGAATTATGTTTTAATTTTGTATTTGTATAGTTTCATGGTGCATTATGTGTTAAAACTATATGAATTAGTTGTGTATATATATGTGTTATAGTTGGCTATTATAGGTAATTGGAGTTGGGGAATCTAGAAATGCAGAAAGGGTATCCTGCTAATGGAAATCACAAAGCAGCAGGCTGCTGCCTAAATTTCATAGCAAAGCCTATGCCAATGGTTTAAAACCATTGGCATAGGTATGTGAATGTGTTTTATACCAATGGTTATAAGAGAACCTTTGGTTAAAACACTTTCTCAATTGTTTACAAACTATTGGGATATGGGTGAAATGTTTAGTTATACCAACAATTTGTGTAAACTGTTGGTAAAAAACTTTACAAAACTATATTCCAATGGTTTGAAATCATTGGAATAGTCTGTTTACCAATAGTTTCAAATTGTTGGTGAAACATTATACCAACGGTTTGAAATACTGACTGCGAATTAATTTTTTATTAAAGGATTGATGAAACCCCCATCAAAAGCACATCTGAACATTCACAATGGTCTGAAGTGATGAAGTCTGAGGGAATCCCCCCAAACCACATCTTTACAATCCTGAGGAAGTGAACCTAAACTGGAATATATAATAAGTGGATCCTCTTCACTTCCTGCTCGATCAAGGGCATCTGCAGCAAAATTGGATTCTCTCCACACATGATGAACCTTTCACCCAAAATTTATTTCCTTCGCACAACATCTGATAAGATAAACAGGATTCCATGGAGGATCTTCTTGCCCTTGGATGGACACTACCAGAATCTCGGAATATGATTCAGCCTCCAAGACCTACAAGCCAAATCTTCTGCAGATAGAAAAACCAGAGAGAAAGGCCTTTTCCTCCAGGCACAAGGAGTTACCCGACCCATAAAAAGCATTGAAAGCCATCAAAACTAACCCATTTGTGTCCCTGAGAAAGCCACCCCCTCGCATGTAACCATTCCTAAAAGAACCATCAACATTAATATTCAAACCATTAACTAGAGGGATCCATCTAACCCATTGACTTTGTAGATTATTACACCCATTAGGATTACTCAGGAACCTGCCAAGAACCTGTGATCGGTGTCTGCCTTTCAATATTGAGGTCATCTCATGTATGAGAGTCTTAGATATTACCTGAAGATAAGACATCGAAGGCCATTTATCCAGTATGGTCAAATTCCACGCATCCCATAAAATCCAGCAAATGTCATTGAACACAATGTATCAAGTCCTTCTCTCCATCTCGCAGTGGTCCGACCCCATAAACCAAAACCCAATGAAGTCCTGCAGCGACTCATAATCTCGCCAAACAGCCATCTGAACATCAATCAAAGACCCCAAGCTAGTATCCCACTCACTCAAGCAGAATATGTTCAAAGAAGACTCCATGTGTGGACTACGACAGTAAAAACAGCGAGAAGCTAGATAAATGCCCTTTGATTGGACATTATCTTCCATTGGAATTTCTCGATTCCGCAGCCTCCACACTAGAAAATTCATCTTCGTGGGAATGTTCTTACACCATAAACGTGAAGCCCACAAATCCCGAGTAGGTATCTCGTGAAGCAGTCCTTTGTAATCCCTCCTGTTGAAGATACACGAGGACGACTTGGTGAAACAACATCTATCTTCATCCTCCGTAAATGTAATAGAATAGAAAATATCCATATGTTCCTTGATTAGGATGGCCTTCAACAGGGAAGGATAAGAGCTTTCCTCCTTCATAGATATTTCAGGCCTCAGACATCCTGGAAAAAATAGTTTATCTCCCACCCATTTATCCCTCCATAAATTGATATTTCCTCTTCCAACCACCCATTGGTTAACCTCCTGTAGCGCTTCCAAATAGTGCAAAACATATTTATCCAACATTGAAAACTTGCCACGACGGTTGTCCCAGTCTTCCCACTTCTTTCCATAACGGTTTCTAAGAAAGGATTCCCATAGGGATTCCCCAACTAGAAAATACCAAGCTAGTCGTGCTTGTAAGGATTGCATGACATCTTTAATTTCCCTTAAGACAATACCTCCCTCCTCCACTGGTTTATCCATACGTTTCCAGGAGGCCCAATGATAATGGCATGCAGAGTGTGCATCCCATAAAGAACTATTCATGATCTTCTCCAACTTATCAATAGTTCTTTTTAGAGGAATTATTTTTGAAAATGTATGCATTATAATGGATGTTAGCACACTATTAATCAGCGTAACCTGCCCACAAAAAGATAGAAATCTGCTCTTCCAATTAATAATTCTCCCCAAAATTCTATTCAAAATATCATTAAAGAAAGACTTTTTAATCCAACCAAATGAGATCGGTGCCCCAAGATAAATCATAGGAAATTATTTCCTTTGCATTCCAAGAATGTCCTGAATGCCCTTGCCTATTGTAGCATGACATTTATTGGAAATATAAACATTGCTCTTCCTTGCATTGATTCTTTTTCCACTTAAATCATCATACACCACCATGTTCTTCAAGAGTTTATGTAGTAATCTCCACCTACCATTAATGAAGAGGATAATATCATCAGAAAACATGAGATGAGAAATAAAACCTTCCCCGTTCTTCTTATAGGGGAGGATTATTCTTTCATCCATACTTCTATGGAGGTTTTGAGATAAGGAATCTTGAGCCAGAATGAAAATAATGGGCGATAAAGGGTCCCCTTTCCGCACACCCCACAAGCTTTTGAAGAAACCAAATCCCTTTCCCATAATCAAAATAGATAGCCATGGAGAGGAGTAGCATCTGAAACATAGATCAACGACCCACTCATGGAATCCAAAACACCTCATGGACTGAATGAAAAAGTCTCATTCTAGTTTATCATAAGCATTGTCCATATCCACTTGGATGATGATATTGGAACCAATAGTATTTTTGTTAATATCCTCCACCAGCTCTTTAGAAATGTCGATTTCACCTTGAATACTTATACCTTTAACAAATCCATGTTGTTCCTGAGACACGATACGAGGAATAACCCCATTCAATCTCTTCACAATCAAACTAGCCAAAATTTTGTAAGATACATTTCATAATCAGATGGGTCTATACTGATTAATAATGGATGGTTCCTTCACTTTTGGGATAAGGACCACCCTGGAAGAGCAAGAACTTAGATTGATAGATCCACCTCTGAAAAAGCTTGAACTGCCTCAATGACTTCATTCCCAACAAAGTCCCAAGATTTCACATAAAAAGCTCTCGGGAATCCGTCCGGTCCTGGTGCACTATTAGGATGCATGTTGCGAACTATTCCCCAAATCTCCTCCCCTGAAGTCATAGCCATAAGATCCAAGTTATCCTCCTCAAAGATCAGTCTTGGTAAACTATCCATAAAATCCATCTCTTCCTCCGAGGATCCATGAATGCGAACAGGATCCTCCCCATCCAGTAAACTCTCAAAATGTTGTAGAGCCAACCTCCCTACTACATTCACATCAGAAGTATAGGACCCATCTTCAATCCTGATATTGATTTTCATGTTTTTCCACTCCTCAAGGAAGGCCAAGAAGTAAGCATTGTTACGATCACCGTCCTTAAGCCATTGAATTCTGGATCATTGCTTGTTGAATCTTTCGACTTCCAACAAACATCCCATCAGAAGATTATGTTTATCACAAAGTCTTAAAAACATACTCTCATCCCAATTGTTATGTAGATCCTCTTCCAAAGTATCAATATCTTCTTACAAGGATTCGACCGAGATATCAACAAATGGATTGTTCCTCAACCATCATTTTATTTCCTGCTTAAGATGCCTAAGACGCCTCAAGAGGCCAACCCACGCTCTCTCAATTTCTTCCTTCTCCAAAGATTCTCTCATCATTTGTAAGAAGTCGTCATCCCGGTGCCAGTTTGAGGAGTATAAAAATGGAATATTATCAGGATCACCTCTTTCCAAATCAACCAGTAATGGGGCATGATCTGAAATAATTTGAGACAGATGGGAAATAGTAACCTTAGAGAACGATTCGAATCCTTGGATATTGGAAAAACATCTATCCAGACGGCTCCAAATGCGGTTGGTTTCCTTATGGTTGTTGCACCACGTGTATCTGCAGCCCTTAAAACCCAAGTCCAGAAGCCCTGTGTGAGCAATACAGTCTCTAAAATCCTTCATGCCAATGTTATCAGTACCTATCCCTACTATTTTATCCTAATAATCAACAATCGAGTTAAAATGGCCACCTACAAACCAAGGCAGACCAAGAGAATCAAAGGACTCCAAAAAATCGCATATAGGCATTCTACCTTGCCCGTCCTCACTGGCATAAATGAAAGAAAATAGGATAATAGCTCCCTTTATAGAGATCCTAACTATCATACATTCATACAAATCCCGGACCACATCTACCTGCACCTACTTTTTCCAACAAATCCATATATGTTTGTTCTCAGGGAACGCATGCATATAACTCCCAAACCCCATTTTCATGGAAAAAATATTGATCTTGGAGGGATCTTGTTTGGGTCCCAAAATAACCACAAGTGCTACATTATGTTTCATGAATTCAGAAGCCATAAAATCTCTCTTTGTGGGTGACCCCAACCCCTGTGCATTCCACAAAATCAATGACAGTATTAAACGATGGAGTTCTTGACCTTATGACTAGAAGTACCTATTTTTGGAGCCATGAGGATTTTCCCATCTTCCTTAGACATAGATCTGGTAACCAGTCTGATAAAACCATCTGGAGACGCCAACTTCTTAGTTGTAAGAATCTTCTGTTTAAGAGGGTTATCTAATTCTTCAATCAAGTAAAATCTGTTATCTGGCACTGTTGGAGGAGAACAAGGAACCAAATCCTCTTGATGTAGAGAAAGCAACGTCATCTTGGAAGGTGAACCCCGAGCAGTGCGCACCTCCCTCATCACCCCTTCTGGAGGCGACTTCCACGGGACCACCTCCTGAACATTCTTGTTAAAACCAGAAGATATCAACAGGGATCTCTCTATTGATTTAGAATCAAGAATGGTGGATATACGAAAGCATTGTGATAGAGGCTGAAGCTCCCTAGGCAGGGCCGGGAGAAGACCAGGGATGACTTCGCAGATATCCCCCTCCTCCCAAGCTGACTTAGGAAATTTAAGCAAATCTGACCTAGATTCCAGATACAAAGACTGACTGAGGACCAAAGGAAGTGGAAGAAGAGACTTTGCTGAAGGCTTTGACTTGGAGTAATCCAGAGAAATAAAATCGGTTATCTGCCCTATCGTCCGAGAAGACGACCCTCGATCCTTTCCAGTCACCATAGCACCAGCAAATCCTTGGGGTACACTGGATTCGGGATCCAATACTAACCCCAATGCCGAAGGCCTTTGACAGAAACCCTTACCCCTCACCAAGGGATCATCCGGGAGCCAAATTCTTAGTTTCCTTTTACGAAAAACTTCAACCGAGTGACCCTGCAAACCGCAAACTGAACAGAATCTCTGGGGTGCCTGATAAATCAACCAATGACACCAATTTAAACCTTTTGGAGTCTTGATAAGGAGACGTGGAGTAAATTTAGAAGCGAGATCCATTTCAACGCAATCCCTAGGGTTGGAAGCATCCAGGAGAGACTCGGTAGCAAAATCTTAACAGAGAAAACTCCCTAATGACTCACCTATAGCAGCCAAAAACTCCGGGTTTTGTAGTGGAAGAGGAAGGCTCAGGAGCTTAATCAAAACCACCGCCATTGGACATTCTCTCCCATAATGGTAGTCCCAGGACCAACGAGATAAAGTGAAATGTTGAGAACCACAACATCTATCCTTACTAGACCAAATGCGCACAAAATCATCCTTATTAAACAAGTGAACTCAAAAGGAATATCTGGATAACATAGACACCACAGCTGGCTGAAGAAGACCCCATGAAGCAACCAAAGATCTGAAAACCTCTAAGGAAGTTTTATCCGGTCCAAAATGAGAAACAAGAGAAATCCTGTGGTAGGTGGAAGCATCCAAAAGTTCCCTCTCCGAAACCTCCACCACAGGGAGTCCGTCCACCTTCTCCGGAAACATAGGTTCTAGACGAATCACCGGAATATAGGGAAGTGATCTATCCACCAAGTCTGGGACTCCCGTCACAGCCTCCTTGAACGACCTCAAAATCACACTCGAGAAAGCCGGATGAGGACCCCCATTAATCGAAATGGAACCAACCATAGGTACACCATAACTAGAACCTGTCGTCGTGCTCACCATCTTAATTCTCCCCAACGGTTTGACATAACTGTTGGTATAATGTAGATTTCCTAACATATACCATTGGTTTCCCAGAAACCATTGGCATATGTTTTTCCCTACAGCTTACTTCCATAATGTTTGGATAACTATTGGTATATATTACACTAATGGTTATCCAGCCTTTACCAATGGATTGGAACCATTGGTAAAGGGTTCATTTCCTGTAGTGAACATTAATAATTTACATTTTTTCCTATAAGAAATATTTATATAATGTTTGGATTTTAATTCATAGCTCTATACCATGATGGGGAAATTTTTTATTCATATATTTATATCATTCCCTAGAATAATATAGAGATTAATTTTTAAATTGATAGATGATTATATTATTTATTCATATTTCCCTTGATTTGGAAGGAGGGAAGAATTAGTTGAGTATTATTCGTGTTATATCCTCCCATGTCATTATGGAATTTTCTGGTGATATTTGAATCCACTCTTGAGATCACTCTCGTAATGTAAATTGAGTTAGATGAAGCCTTACCATGTCACTTAGGATATTTAGAAATTATAACGTGTTTCAGGGATTTATAAATTTTCCCAAATGCATTTTTCTGCGATATTCATGTGTCATTCCAGTGAATTGATATTTTTTTAGATTATTTAGATGATGGATGGCTTGATCTAAAAGTGGTTTTCAACCATAGATGATGCTTTCATGCTTATTTTAAATCTTGTGTTTGATGGCCACCCATAGTATAAAATCATCTTCAACCCTGGATCTCATGTGTTTAGTTCATGCATTTAAAAATGGAAAATTTAAAATTCATTGCACGAATACACCCTGTGTAAACAGATAAATTAAAATAAAGTAATAAAATAAAATTTAAAAATTAATGAATCCTAAAAATGAACTTGTAATGATCCATATAAATGAAGAAAAAAAAACAAGACCAATGGGAATTGTTAATTCCATATGATTCTAATCAATATAAAAAATTATTAAAAATCATTCTATAATAATTGATTAATAAAAAGGTTGTATTATGAATGATTGAGGTCAAACCCATAGAGATGGTGAATTTTTTTGATTAGTTTTTCTATATATTTGACTTATTTCATTGATTTTATAAAATAGGTTGATGAATATATGATTTTGATTAATTTGAATAAAGGTGAAGAAAATAATATTGGTTGTTTTGGAATGTCTTGATAAAATTATAGAAGAATGAAATGAACAACAAATTGTTTGGTTTGAAATCATATTTGAATGGTGTTTTGGGGTTTTATAGTTTGGGGGTTTGGGTGCAATTGGATTTTAGAAAAAAAATATTAATCCACATTTGGTGTCATAGTTTATATAAAATAGATCCAATGTTCACGGTATCCTCTCTTTAACATGGAAATTCAATATTTTCCTTGGTCTAGTAATTTAGTGTTTCTCTCAATCAAGTTTGTATAAGTACAATTTTTAAACCTTCTATTATTGAATTTGAAAATGGTCATGCATTGATCCAAGGTAACCAATTGAAAAATTTATAATGTTTCACTAAGATTTAATTGCCTATGATCATGATAAATGTAAAAGAATATATTGGAAATTAATTAAATAAACAAAATCAATCCAAATACATGACTAAGGAAAAAATAATAAATACAAAAACACTTTCCCCATTCTACTACATAACCCTAGAACAAGTTGTTTATAATCAATCATCTTATTGATGAGTTATAATAGGGAATTAATAGAGAAAAATAATTCATAATGATAAATTGGAGATGGAACTGGTGAGGATACTACACAGCGTAGCTTCTTGCTCCAAGAGTTAGTCTCCAGGATCTCTTTAATAGTTGAAAATTCACTCACTATTCATATATGATAGACATTCTCATTCAGTAATAAATGAAATTAAAAATGGGTAAAAAAGGTGGACATAGTTGGGTCCCAAGTCTTAAAATGTGTCAACTAATAAAGATACATGAAATATGGTTGTTTTTTCCCGTCCTGACCTTTTACATGTCAAGTAGTTGTTACAATATGTGTAATCTTGTACCACATGTACGAAATTCATGACCCATGATATTCATGGGAGTATATCCCAAGTTTTATAGTGTGAAACATATGAGTCATACAATGACACATGTTAACATTACATTGGGTTTCTTTTTTCCACTTCACAACTTGTAATACATTCATGACTTACATATGGTCAAGATGTATAATGACCAAATGATTTGTAAAGTCAATTTGATTCTCTATAAGTCTTATTTGTTCTCAGTTTTTCAATTATGTACTTTGGAAAAGATCTATGGTCATTTTTCTTTCTGTAAGTCCTTCTTTTAGGTGGATATGATGATTATTTCCATGTATTTCTTCCATCTCCCATAACTTAAAGTATCCTAAAAAAATATCAGGTTCACATAATGTGTTAATAATAAAAAAGAATCAGAATCAAGGAAAGGTATTATAAATATTAATACATTTAAATAATTTATTAATTTGATAAAAATTTCATAGAAAAATAAATTCATTAATTACATATGCATCATTAATCATTTTGATAATATTAAAAAATAATTTTTTGTTATAGATAATGGTGGGAACGATCCCTATAATCCATGGGATCTTTCATTAAATAAAAAAATTATCACAATTATAAATTTATATGAGTGTTATGGGATCTTGAAAATTATTTTACTATAATAAAATATGTTTTAGGTGTCAGCATACCCTTTTCTTAATTATCCACCTCTAGATGTAATTGAGTGTGATAAGGATACCTAAAAGCATTCATGGATGTTGTATTTGATGCAAGTCACATAATTTTATAAGATATGTCTATATACTTGATAATTTGACACACATACATGGATTCTCACACCATCATATATCATCTTCGTGAATTTGAAAAAGGATAAAGTTTGGGTGATGATAAATAAAATTTTTGTTGTATTATCCATGTGTAAACATAGTAGCAGATTCCTAGATAGTGATCACATACTCATAAAGTGGTTGTATATAGATCATATAGAAAAAAATTTCTTAAATATGGATATATAATTATCTAATAATATTAATTTATCATCAACAAAAAAAGTATTTATCTACTTCCATTAAGTAGTATAAAAGAACCCATATAGGGAGGCTGCTAATGAATAATTTAAATTCACATTAACTTATTGAAAGATATTAGTTGTAATTTATTTATTCACTACCCATTGTAAATGGTTTTACAGAAATGGATGAAAATCCTATGAAATTATTAATTTTAATAGGTGGTTTAAATTATCATTCTGAGAAAAAGTTTATTCAGAATGATG
The DNA here is from genome assembly GCA_963277665.1 of Viscum album. Classification (NCBI taxonomy): domain Eukaryota; kingdom Viridiplantae; phylum Streptophyta; class Magnoliopsida; order Santalales; family Viscaceae; genus Viscum; species Viscum album. The sequence goes on along the minus strand of CAUJRU010000385.1, from coordinate 486,458 downwards.
ATAATGAACAGAAGGTGATTTTCATCACAAATTGATTAAAAGGTCAATATAATGAAAATTTCACCAAATTTACGATGTAATGTAATGAATAATCCATTGTAGATATATTTATAACTAAAGTTAATTTTATCTTATCTTCATATATATTAAATACAACATGTGAATACTTATATTTATGAATATAATAGAATAAGTGATGGTCATAATGATTATATAATGTAATGTAAATATTCATGGGGATGATGGGATATGTCTTATAATTTTTTTAAATAAATTAATAACATCATGAATTACAATTTCATTTAATTACAATAAAACTATTTATTTTTATTATGTTATAATAATACATTATTCATGGATTATAATTTTAGAAAAAATTACATATTACCTCATGATTTTATTTTCGTATACTATATTGAATTAATATTTTTTATACATGAATAAAAAAAGACAAATTTCTAAAATTAATCATGAATCTGATATATATAACTCAAAAAAATTAATGTGCAAATAAAATTAATTTTCACATAAATATTTATTTAAATGTCATGGAAATACAAAATGAGGTAATTTTATACTATGGAGAAAAAACTATGATGTATTTTTTTCATTACATTTCATTTTTAGAGGAAAGGAAGAATTTACATATTAATAGTTATAATTTCATAAAGAATGTAAATTAGTTTTTCAAGATACATATGAAAATTTTTATTTTGAATATACAAGAAATTTTGCTCAGATAATGAGATTGTATCAATGAGATTTAATGTATCTGGATGTGGTGAATAGAATATTATTTTTAAAGTATAAGAGATTATCTGAGCTTGTTACTGAGGGATGATTATATCCAAGAGTTTATTGATCATTAAAATTCATTGTATTCATATTCATAAATTTATAGTACCATATACATGTAAAGGTGATTATGTATGTAAATAAATGACTAATGATGAGTCCTCTATGTATTGTATGTCTTATTTTATTCCACTTTTTTAATGATTTGAAAATAGTTGTTTTATTTACATGACCATTTTTCCTATGTATTTTGAAAATAGATATCGAATATATTATAATGATAAATTAATTAATTATTAATGATATTTAGTTATTTTGATAATAATTATTTGTTAAGTATTTTTTAAAAATAATAGTTCACTTTGTAAAAATTATGTGAATCTAAATAAATTATCCTAAAGGAATCATATTATATGGATATCACTCAGATAATAAAATATTAGTGAATTGAGTTACTAATATTCTATCAGATGGAATCATATCTATTTTTGATAGTGAAGATCTTTCTAGTTATTAAGTATTTCAAGGATCTAGACATAATTGTGTAGGAATTTGAACATAGACTAAAAAAGACATAGCATGAGTAGTGATTCTCGAGTCATACACTACTTATAAATGATAAAAAAATAGATTATTTAATATTCAAAATGATAGTAGGTATATTACATGATAAGAATAAGTAATAATTAATAACTAATTATGTGGTATGTGGAAATAATTTAATGTTGAGAGGTTGATATGATATCAGTAATGGATTCCATATACCAAAATTTAGTTTTGTATTCAAATGGTTTTCTTAATATGTGGCAACAAAGAATGGTATTATTAAAGATGAACCTATATATGAATGGTGACATTTTTACCAATAATTCATGATTTTTTTATAACATTTCCATCAAATTTTATGTAACAAACAATGGAAAATATATAATCTGAATCTATATGATGAAATAATTGGAATTAAATTTTCCTTTTAAGTTTTATATGATTTTGAAATTAGAAAATTAGGAATCGAGACAAAATTTCTTAATAATATCAATGATGATGAATAAATTATGATAAAACTATTATGGGTTGTGTTTCTAAAATCTGAAAATATTATTTAAGAGTTGTATAGATTCATTTAAGAGATGGTGAAAACATGAAGTACATGAAGTATTCTATTTATAATGCTATAAGATAATTGTATTTTTTGAATTAGAATGTGGATTGTCTGTAAGTAAGAGGATAGTGATTGTTTCAATGTTTTCGGAGTATAATATTTTAATATCATATGAAAAACTGGTATGTTTCTCAAATTTTTTAAGGATATGTAAAAAAATAATCTCCCAATAATTATATATATACAAAATCAATTTTTAAGGATCACAATTATTTTGAATTTGATCAATGAGAATGCATGAAGGATAATTTTTCCCTTACTACAGATTTGGAAATGAATGTTTTACTTGTATATAAATTTATAATTCTTATATATAAATTTTATGTAATATATTAGTTATTACAAGGAAATAAGTTAGATAATATTATTGAATCCAATTCAATTATATCTAAACATTCTATTTACATTGTGTAATATAATTCAACTAAATAAGACATTATACATATTATATTATTTTCTATAGATCATTTATTATTATAAATATAAAAATTTATTGTTATAATATATATTTTTCTTGTGGCTATAGTACAATATTGGATTCTAGGGTTACGATTAACAAAGAAGGTGTACAATAAGGGATATTTTTAAAATAATGTAATACTCAAGGAGGTATAGAGGCATTAGGTGGATTATACATACAATAATCTGGTAGGCTAAACAGTTATAACTATACCACATTAAATGAATGATATATCATGTGAGATATAAGGAGTTCATAAATGTAATTATTTGGCTCTAGTAGAATGGTATTTTTCTAGTCACTTACCTAAAACCAAGAAACATATTTTTTAGTTTCCAATATATGAACAAATATCTCATCGATTTATAATTTATTTTGTTCTTAATTCAAATGTGATAACTTACTCAAAATATTTTTTCATCAAATATTATAGATTTTCCCTACTTTAACAGGAAAATTAAGATGTATTGAAATTATACATGAAAATATTTCATATAATTTTTACATCATCTGTCTAATTGGAAAAACATTATGGGGTATCAATGTTGATAAATCTGTATTATTATTTATTCAGGTGATTATATATTTTCTAGAGGAATATGAAGAATTGGGGTAGTAGTTAAGATGAAATTTTAGTTATAGGATATTTACATATTGTATGGCCTTTTATTATTTCATAAATAATGAATTTTATGTGTATAATTCTTCATTATTGGGTAGTGTAAAAGAGGATACGGTTTTTGTGGATGTTTTATTATTTACACCCTTATGGTGTGGAACTATGTCTATGGTGTGGTGTTTGGGGGATAGATTTTTTTCATTGGATGTTTTGGGAAGTTGTGGCATGGATAATTGGGAATCATTGCTTCACTAATCCATTTTTTTAGGATTTAGTTCAGCCATTTTTTATATAAATTAGTGATATGTAGGTATTTACACTATAGATACTCAAAATAGGTTTTATTGGGGTCCATCATGGTGTGGTTATACCATATATTCCATTGAAATAGTGAAAACATAAATTATTATGGAAAAATAAATGAGGTTCTTCCTTGGTATTTTTAAATTATGGTGGATTATACATTATTATGGGACTAAACATTCATCATAATTTCACTATTATTGTCAAAAAATACTCATTATAACGGACTTTTTAGAATCCCTTCAAATCCTTTTTCTATAATTATTCCCAAAGCCTCTATATATCATATCATAAGGATCTATGGTTAGTTTTATCTTATCGAATTTTACTATTAACTTATATTTTAATTTGAAGTAATGTTTTCATTTATGATTATTATGTGGTTTTTATCAATATATCATGAAGGTGTAATATTGGGATATTTTATTAGTGATCGGTTGTTCCCCATAGAAAATATAATAAGAGTATTATGGTAATACCATTTCTTCTTAGTGTACAATGAGATATTTGTTTTAAGGCAGGGTATTAGTGAATTCTAATGTTAATTAAGGAATTTTCATCATATTATCATGCCATAATACTTTATATAATGTTAACATAATAAAGTTAATAAAATATTAATTTAATATATAATGATTGGTGGCTTTGGGTTGTTGTGATTTCATGTCATTCACGGTATTTTTTTATTAATTCATCATTGATACATGATGTAATAAATAGTTTTTTTATTTTTATTATTATATGGTTATCATACAAGATATTTTTTCATTGTAAATATGATGTTATAATGTAATTATTAATGAAGGAGGCATGCATATTGATGAAATTTATTCCATGAATTATGTGAAATATGGATATAATGATAAAAGAATGTTTATATTGATTTGTATATTTTGATTAGCTTATGTACTAGAGGTATATTATTGATGAAACCATATAAATAATGATTCATTAAATTAAATATGGTAATTATTTTTTATCTAGATATAACTATTTGTTTCTAATAGGGTCCATTCATGATTTGAAAAGCCAGTGTGGCTTTATTCGGTCACCTAAGATTTCTAATTTGTATTTCATTCTAAAAATACATTTTTTGCATTGACATTTATATCTATGATCATAGATACATCATGGGTGTTCATCAGTATCTTCAATTGGTTTAGAGTTTTTTACCAGAAATGGGATGGGATTCCCAACACAAAGGTTGTGATGATGTTGGTGATAGTGATATTTTTAATATTATGTACCATGGTTTCAAGGATATCACAAGGGATAATTCAAGGAGATATTAGTCAGGATTGATCATTTATTGGTTATTGTTTGATTATTTTAATTGGAAATTTGATTAGATATTATTTTTGTAGGTTCTTAATTTCTTGATATAATTCTACTGCATGGATAACAAGGGAATCAATGTTTAATAGCATATTATTAGTCCTAAAGTACCTGGATAATTATGAATTGATATGAGAAATTAAAAAATGAATGGGGAGAGTATATATTGAATATATATGATGATGAAGTACTTCTAAATAATCAAGGAATTTTTTTTGGAACATGACATGGAAGATTAAAATATTAATAATTGAACTAAATGCAAATTAATATAAATTTATTTTTATTTTAATAATTTATATTGAATTTTTATGACTTTATGATTGTTTATGATATAGACTATATAGATGATATCCCAGTTATTGTCTAAAAATAACTATATTTGAGTGTAAGTAAATGTAGTTAACCTTTTTTAGGTTATCTTTATACCTCACTAGCCAGGTATGTATAGAAACTAAAACCTAAATGTTTTGGCACTATTTTCCTCAAAATCCTAGATCGTTAGGGGAAATAGCTATTTTATCCTTCTCTCATGAGCTTCCATTTTGGCAGTTTATGTTTAGTCATATCATATATATCCATAGATTACACTATAGGGTGTGTTATTATAGGGGAATTAATACCACACAAATTTATTAGACAATTATGTGTTAGTTATAATGGCATGAGGTATATCACATACATGTATACTTTAATGGGGGATATAGGTTCTAATGTAGGACCATGTATGGGATGATATCTCTTCAGGTTTAATTCACAATACACTCTTGGAAGATGATTCTAGATTAATATATGGTCACTAATGGATGATATCATGTTTATGAGGGTGTGTCCAGTTTTAGATGATAAAATATAGTATATATATATAAATGTGTGTGTGTGTGTGTAACAAGATGAATTATGGAAGGGTTGGGCATAAAATGTGGGCTATTTGAGGATAAAAGTGGCAAAGAAGTATGGAGGTGGATGTAAGGTACCATTATTTATATATAGGATTTAAATTAAATGTGATTTAATTATCTATGATACAGAGTAAATGAGCCAATGTGGTGTTATCAATACATATTTATTTATTTAAATGTTAATTTTTTGTCCTTTTTTATGCACTTATATTTAGTTTCATTCTTCCACATTTTTTACAATAGGTTTCTCTAAGGATTTAATTTAGTATAATTTTTATACTCACCAAATGTATATTACCTATTTTTTAAGTTAACAAGAGATTCATAGAGATCATGCACAAAACTAATAGATCAGAGAATTCATTTATAACATTCTAGTGTTCAAGGTATCTTCCTCTAATTATTCTAGTTTATTTAGTTTATTCAATGTTGTGTACCATTAAATTATATATATATATACACATATATATTATGATTCCTTCACTATTAATACATTGTTTTCTATGATTGACTCTTATCTTATCTGTTGAACTATAAAATTAAAAAATTGGGTAACTCCTCATTTTTTTTGTATTATATACCCTCACAGCTAGAGATGAACCAGTGCTCTAATGGAAGAATTATTTTTTGGGTTATAATCTACTATTATTCATTATTTTCTAAGTATTTTTGTATTTAGATTGAGGGTTTCATGGAATGGTGGTATTAAAGATAATGGTTGACAAATAAGATGGATTTTAGAGATAGTAACTTGTAGGGATTTCATGGGATAGTAGTGAAATGGTGTTAGATAAACATAGAATGTGATTTATATAAGGTATACTAGTGAAAATATAGTAATTTAGGTCCCCTTATGATATTATAAAAAGAATATTCAAGTATATAGTACTTGATACGTGATGTGATACTGTTAGGGAGTTGGGATCTTGGAATCGATCTTGAATTATGATTATTTATACCATTGTATGAATTTATTAGTCCTAGGTAAATCATTTAAATGATAGTTAGTTAATTAATGTTAAATAGTCATGATTTTAGTTTTTGAGTCCCATTTATTTGTAAATTTTTAGGAATTTATATATGTCAGTGTTTCATTTTGGTTCATAATGATGATGTTCAATGAGATGTTTTAATTGATAACTAAATGTCAGAGGTCAAAGATGACAAACCATAGCTGAGGAAACTCTTAGAATTTCATTTCCATATCATACTAAAGTATTTCAATTCCATTTGGAAGAGGAGATAGAATATTTATAAGAGGCGGTGCAGAGGGAATTCAGTTTTATTTTTTCATGGTAGTATCACTAGATATAGTTTTTGTAATAATATTGTGTGGTACATCTTGATAGAGTTGGATTTTGTTTCTCTAAGGTCATGAGGAGTCCTTAATTTAATGATAATTATTCAGTAAATTTTTCAAGTTGATGTTCCATCTTAGACTACAAATACATCAAGTTATTAAGTGATTTTTACACATTTTTTGGGATGAACTAGTGTGTGGAAGATTAATATCCACTTTAATAACCTACAATTTTTTGCTTCAGATTATCTTCTAGGGGATGAAGCAAGTGAAAGGAATTTTGAGGAGGAAATATTCCCAAGGATCCAGCATATGGTCATACTAGTTATATTGAAATTCAATATTGAGTCACTGTCTAATGAATCAATCATCAAGATTATGTTACCTTGTAATAGATCAATATAGTATGGGAAACATTAAAAATCCCTAGAAATATAATTATCACCATCCGTCCTCAGGTTCATTATGATAAGAGCTTTTAGTCATTAAGAATCAGGTTCAAGTATTCTTACTCATATTTCACAAGATCTATCTATTATTAGACTCCTTTAAGAAGGTTGAGCGTAGTTTTTTATTCATACATAGTTCATATAAATTAAAATATATTGATTAAATCCTTCCAAAACTATCTTAATCTAGATGGTTTCCCAATCTAGGATAGGATGTTGTAGTAGTTTCTATTAGGTAAACATTAACAATAGTGTTCTCTATTATGTTATTAGCATAGAGAGGATAGGGAAAGAATATATTCTACCTTATTATCTTAATATTAAGGGATAGTTCTTAGAGAATGATCTATGAACTTCTCACAATCACGGTCAGGGTGTTTGTGGGGATAATTATGGTAAAATGAATTACCTATATATTTAAGTGAAAAATGACTAGAATGTTTTCAAAATTATTATCTACATATATTACACATATATTTAATACATTTATGATCCATTATATAAAAAATTAATTATTTAACATATAGAGACTCAACCTAGAAGTTTCATAAAATGGTTCCATTGCCCATTTGACCACTATAACATAAGTGCGCCTCCCCGTATACCAAAAGAAGTCGACTGGATATGAGGGTAATATTAGGTGATAATAGAGAGAATATAACCTCTTATGATGATAATAATAGTGGTCAATACATATAAAGCACTATAGAGAAGGACTGTAACCACATAAGCAATAATAAATATTCGTGGAAGTTTAAAAAATTAGTACAAAACATAATCCTGAAGGCATAATATCATACATATATAGATACACAAGGAAACCAGTTCATAAAAAGAAGATATGCTAGGTCACCCATGGCTGACCATATATGTATATATATATAACCAAAGAGAAGTTATACCCTATTGTATAGGAACCACTAATTTCACTACCATCTATACCATTCTAAGTTGTATAACTTCTGATCACTAAGATCTAGCACCTAAGCCTGATCCCTGACATGATCTCAAAGACACAAAGTTTGCACGTGTCCTAATGGTCTTATATAGGGTGTGATGATGAAGTTATTAGGACACCAACAACTTTTTCCTATTGTATGTCCATAATATTACAGAGTATGAAAAAGTACAATAAAAATAAATTGCATACACATTTAATAATTTGAACCACTTACCTTATGAAAAACAACCACAAGTAATTGTTTAACTACATCAGCCAATGCTGATATATCTCTGAACACATGACCCAAAATATATATTTTTACTCCAATATAAGTGTTCAAATATATATTTTTATTAGTGAGTGCCCATGGCTTAATGCTCAATCATACCCTGATGAATATCAATGTAGGTGAACCCTCAGGTTTCACCCATAAACATGTCACCTGACACCTCATGCCATACAATACCACTTGTATCACATATCAAGAAAGTGAAAAAAAATTATTGGAATTACCATTAAATTATATCAAGTCCCTCATACTTCTATGAAAATAGCCACCATCACCTCAACAGCCAATCATCCAGTAGCATGGTGATTTCCATCCTCCCATAAATAGTAAATCATCATTGGATCAATAGCCCGACATCCTAAGGTATAGAGATATCCATCCTCTAGTAATCCAATACCATTGTCCTCAAATATATCTATGATCCACATCCCCTAATTGATGTTATAAACACCATTTATTGATGGTCCAACACCATCATCTGATGGTCCAACACCATCAACCATAGATTTTTACAGTGAGAACCTTCTCTATAGCTGATGGTCAAAACCATACCCAAAGATACAATATCTATGGATACCTCCACCCAATATGATCGGTAAAAACAACCTCAACTAAGTCCTATATGTGTTCACATCACTCCAACGGTGTATATTCCAATAATAGTGAGTGGGAAAAAATACATAATCCACATCATCCAACCCATCATTCCCTTATGACCATGTCTCTAATGCCTACTGGTCAACACAGCTTCAAATTCTGCATGACATTCCATAATAATAAAAATATTTTCACCTCAATACTAATGAACTGTGTCTCCTCAACCAAGTGATAATCATCACCCCATGTTTCTTAGTCTAAGACCAACTTGATGATTCACATTACCTCACATACAAGGACCAACATCAACTACATAACCCGGACTATTCCCATCACATTCCTATAGAACCAATGCAATAAAAAGAAATTCAATTAATTTAATATAAAAAACCATCCTAATCTACCCAGTTGGTCCAAATACACTCACCAATCTTAATAAATTTCTAAATAACCATGATCACACCCATCAACATCTCATAAAATCAATTGAAATTTAAATACAACCAATATTTAATTAACAGTGTCCCCCAGTCAACCCAAAGGGTTCTTTTATTACTCTCCAAAAAACACATAAAATTAAGTAGAAATATTGGTAAAACATAGATAATACTCATAAGTGATCAATTACTGAGTATCATCCTCTAAATTGAGTGGAATAAATCGAAATAGATCTTTTATATGAACACATTAAAAATAGGGAAAAATGTATTACATGGATTTATCATTCTATATGGACAAATAAAAAATAATTAGAAAAAAGATGCATGAATTACAGAATTAGTGGAATCCATAACCACCAATGGATCTTGAAGTGAAGTCCGAATGAGGATGGATAATGAAGTACAAGGGAGAGGGAAATGTGAGATCCATGACAGTTGGAGGAGAAGCACTTATCTGGGAGGAGAAATAAAGGGGAAGGAATTTTAATTAAAGAGGGGGAGATAATTTCCCAATTTTTCAAGACTATAAATGTTATATCACATAGTTTGGATAACCATGCACCAACCATGTTCAATCCCTATTAAAATGGTAACCCCATTAAAATAGGATTCATGATTGAAATGCATGGTCTGACTAGACTGCAGATAGATTGTGCTCACTTACCGCCTAAGTGGCACTAAGAATGTGGACTAGCCAACGTAGTTTGAAATACAATAAATATCCTATGAACACCATTTAAGAAGTGTTTTAAACATATGTACAATTTATCCTTTGGAAAATAATGGTTTAATCTAATTGTGTGCCTCTATTTTTACATTCTGAAAAATGATATGTTGAGGTCATGACACTCTAAAAACTAATCAAAACCATTACAGAATTCATTGAGCTAAAAATACCATATAATAAATTCATTGGATCATTAAAAATATCTTATATTGGTTCTTAATTCTATAATTTTTATTTTTCCACTCACCAAAATCAAAATCTCAAAAAGGTAGGGAATTTTAACCAGCTTAAAAAACGGGGATGTTAAAGTCTCCCCACCTTAATATAGCTCATCCTAGAGATATGAGGTTTAAATAAAATATTTTATGAAACATACCCATATCATAAAAATCACCCACATCTACCTTGATTATTAACCCACATTTAAATATCCCTTATGTCACTCCCTACCTTACGAATTACCTACCTGATTTCTTCTTGAATAGAAATTACACATTTCTGATGATACAATAACCATTCCATGTGATTTAATTCCGCACATGAAATTATATCATTACCTCACCTCTTCAAGTTCTCAATTCATACATGTATCATACATGACACTCATATATCTCGCATCTCATATGATTCTTATTAGTACCAGTGTCAAAAATTCCATGCATGAGTCTCATATCTCCTTATAATTCTATAATCCATTAACCTTAATACATTCTCATATATATATATATATATATATATATATATAATGAGCTCCCATAATAGTCTCAATTCATGTGAACCTCATATATAACACAAATCACATCAATTCCCACATACTATCCATCACCTGGTTAGTCCAAAAGTAATACATGTCCACCTCTTGAACAAAACATTATCATGCCTAAACAAAAAAGAAAACACCATGATCAATACATACCTCTAAATATCATCATCTCCCTAACCTACTCTTACCATGGAATCTCAGCAGCATATACCTAGCTAGAATCCCAACTTCCTGAGGTCTGACCTCTCTGTGGTACTACACTATCCACCAGCCCCTGATCCCTCTACTAGATATTTATTTCTATATAAATTCTTTCTCTTATAGTAGAATCACTGATACTAGATCTAGGTACCACTCCTGAACCTGCCTAAGATCCCAAATTTTGACCTAGTCTTTAGGTTCCATCCATTAAATAATACATTTTAGAGAACCTTTCTGGATTCCCCATCATATCACAAGCATAGAACTTCATTGAGCCCCACTCAAACTGAGTCCACACAATCCCTATAATCCCACACTAGAAGAACCCCATCAAAGAACCACTCATTATTGGCCAACCTTAGCCTTTGTTCTAATTTCACTATTGAGACTTCTCATGGCCCCACAACCTGTTACCTAAAGGATCAATGATAAGATCACATGATGCCATTATACATCTTGAATATGACTCGTCTGTCAAGTTCCACTTTGATATCATTGCCTTATTCACAGACTCTTATAATATAGCCAGTCTAAATTTACATTCCTAAACCATGTAGAATTCCTCAATCTATCTACAAAATTCCTCACCACATCGATGTCTCCAGCCACAATAGAGGGCATAAATCAAGACAACTTTGTAAAATTTATGGTATAATCCATGAAATCATGAGTTATATCAGCCCTTGATTTATCAAGAATGAAATTATTAAATAACATGGTGTTGACATCCTTCTAAACCATACCCTCATGTATGCTAGCCTGCACATATACATCCAAAAAAATCTTTTCCTACCCTCAATGAATATAAGTTTCTAACTTCACCCTCTAACCTATGGGTGTCTCAAGTTAATCCAAGATTTTATGCATAGACTCGATATTATTCTTTACTGCCAATGATACACCCTAACCTTGAAATAATGGTGGGTCCTGATACTGAAACTCCCAAGTCAGAAAATCCATTGATGGATCATCTCTCTATACACCCTTATCAATACACTATATGACATGTACCATGATCAACCATAGATACTCATCCATCCATGTACTGAAATATTCCATCTACTAAGATTCTCTTTCTTGTAAAGGAACTTGTACATGTAGCTCCTAATTGAACCAAACCTTAAGAACCTCATCTTGAAACACAAGGGCCTCATCTTTTTCATGCCCATGCGATACCAATTCTCTGCCCTCCAAACACTACACTAGAAATAGAATATGTTTCATGATGTTGAAGACCAATTTCCATGGTTATAATAGTTGTAACTATACCACAAACATACACATATATATATATATATCAGATTGAAAAATCTATAGTAGGTTATGCATCTCACCACACTTACACTACCCTAAAACGCCCATGATACATGACATCCCACCTTATAGACCCATATGTACCCATATCAAAGTTAGGCACCACATATCATATGGCCTCATTTCCTCATTCCTACCCATTTAAGGGTCAGGAGTCCCAAATAATGCATTAAAAGATACCAATAATCTGAGGTAGCTGAGTAGAATTCCCCCAAAAGTCTATTTTGGAAAAAACTTATCATTCTATTGGAATTTTGAAAAAATTTCCCCTTTAATCATCCATGCATACCCTTATTAGGGTAAGGACTATATATCACATGCATATAGAATCATATATTAGTTTTAAAGAAAACCACATACCTAGGATGGAGGAGTATAATTACCCTAATAAATAAAATAAGGAAAACATTGTTTAGATTCTTTTGACACTTTAAATAGCCCAATCCATCTTAGTGTCTTCTTGGTACCAAATAATTTTTTTCAAGAACATACATATAACATGTCACCCTATATACCTACTATTATTCATTAAAAATCCTCCATTTCCATACATGGAAAAGGGTCAAATCAAATAATACAGTCACATCTCACCCATGATCTCCACTCGAGGTTGAAATTAATCAATTCTAAATAGTGTAATTAATAACACAACTTCCCACACCTAAAAACATGTTCTATCCCCACGCACAGGTATGTAGGCACCCAAACATTATCTATTTACACAGTTTTAACTACATCAAAGTTTACATTTTTTCATATCCCAAATAGGAAGACCAAGAATTAAATTAATTCCCTCTGATAAGATTTTTAGCACCCTAACCTGGAAGCTACTTAAAATTTTTTATCATCTCGGATGATCACTATGCCTTAAGAAATCCTCCCCATATAACAATGGGTTTTTATTAGAATTGAGGTAATTATTAGGTGATAGTGGAGATATTTTACAATCTTATAATAATAATAGTAAAAATAGTTTTCGATACATATATAACAAAACAGAGAAGAAAAAAGACCACAGAATCAACTATTAAACTTAGGGGAACCATAATAAATAGTAGTAGAAAACATAATCCCAAAGGAAAAAATATAATATTATGATAGATAAACAAGAAAAATAGATGATATGAAAAAGATAATCTAGGTTTCTTAATGAAAACCATATAGGTACATAAATATATAACCCAATATAAGGTCTATCCTGATGTAGGGAACCTAACTATTGAACTTACATCCATCCCATGCTAAGCAGTACAACTCATAATCACTAAGGTGAAGCTCTTGAGCCTGATCCCTTAGCTAATCTAAAAGACATAAAGTCAACATGAATTCCAAGGGGCCTATGTAGGGTGTGAGTATGAACTAGGTGAGCCACACCAATGTGTTAATATCTTATAACCATGACTATATAGTGTATACCATAAATAATAAAAATCAAAAGCACACATACTAAATAATTTAAATTTCATTTATTATGTTCAATATCCATAAGGAATAGTTTACTTGATTCATCCAATGCCACTATATCTTTGAAAAATTTCCCCAAATATATATTTTTAATACCATACATGTCTTAAAATATATACTCATAGTGGTGAGGACCCATGGACTAACACCCAAGTATCCTTTAAAGAATACCATACCTTATGAGCCCTCAGGTTCCACCAATAAACATTCCACCCATCACTTTGTGACTTATTATACCATTGTATCACATATCAAGAAAGTACCAACATCCTATCGACATTCCAATCAAAAAAATATGGTCCCTCCGACCACTATTATTATAGTCATTGTTGTCTCGACAATAATACATCCTAACACACTGTGATATCCATCCTCCCATAAATAGTAAATCACTATTGGCTCAATTTCCTAACTTCTGGATGTTGGATAGTATCCATCCTCTAGTAAGAATTTCCAATCATCCATAAATATAACATTGAGCCTAAGCCCAGAACTAATGGTCTCAACACCATCACATGATAGTCCATCACCATCAATTTTGTCCTTCAACAGTGAGAACCTACTCAATAACTAATGGTCAATATCATCCCATAAGATGAAATATCAACATAGGATTCAACCAATAGTGATTGGTTAACACCACCTCAACATGGTCATATTTGTGTGAACATGAATCCATCGACATGTTGACCAACTATAGTGATCCACAATCACAAAAAATATCTATTTTGTATCATCTAGCACCTCATTCCCTTATATTCACCAAAATCAAAAATTCAAAATGGTTGGGAATTTTGACCATCTAAAAATCCCAAGACATTACATAACCTATCCTAACCATTATTTTTTACTTTAGTTTTATAGTATTTAACTTTCATTGGTGCTGACTGTGCTAGTGGGAGGTCGATAGAGCTTGTATGATATATAAAAAAATAATGAGTTAGATTTTTGGATGAATCATCCTCAGAATACATCCATTGTTTATGAAAAAAATACTACATAATAATTTATAAGTCTTTGTTGTATTTTTTCTAGATTTTATAGAATATATTAAGAGGTGTGTCGTATTCTATGAAGCTAAAATAGATAATGTTTTTTCATTTCGTAGCAGTACCCTAAACTGGTTCAAATATTTTTTCTCTCTTTCTTATTTGGGTGAGATCATGATGCTAATTTCTATAGAGGATCATCCAGTATTTTCTCCCATGATTGTATAAGAGTATAATAATTCTTTTATAGAATACATATTGACACTAACCAAAATATAAAACATATGTTTTAGACAAAACCATAATAAGTTGTTTCTCCTCTATTGACGTAATTGTATATAGTATCCCTTGATAAGATATGGTAGATGTTGATTCATATTTATTAAATTCATTTGAGAGGATTTAGTCATCCTAGTGTGTCACCTTTGTCAGTTGTAGTTCTATTTGAAATGAAGGAACATAATTGTCTTCATTAATGTGCAGATTATATTTGTTTGAATTATTTAACCAAGAAGAACCAATACCATCCCCCATGGATTGATGACCTCTTCAATCATATAAATATAGAAATAAAATTAGTTATGATCAAATATTAATCATTATATCATTATATTCAATTGAATGTTAAAGATATCTCAAAGTATTCTTTATTTTTGTCAGTTTAGTTAATATAAGTTTTTTGTAATGTTATTTTATTTCATGAATGTTCCATCCATGTTCATGGGACTTATAAATACAGTAATCTATGTTTTTTATGAATATTTCATTATGTTATTTATTGATAAATTCTTTTTTTCACTGAATCATAGGATAAGAATTTAGAGCACAGGTGACCTATTTTTGGAGTTCATCATCTCCAATAGCTATTCAAGGACCTATAAAAGTGATATTTCTAGGAATATAAGGTCTATATCATGGTATATTAAATTTCACATCATGGATTAATTATTTATCCTATGATGATTGAGTTGGCTCATTGATGGGTATCCATAGCGATTGATACTGATGAGTTGAGCTTCCTGGGTCTTCCTAGTTATAGTAGGTGGTTCAATATGAACACATCCCAAATTCTTACTCCAATAAAAGCCTTTATTTTAAATATGATTTCCATTTTGTATTTACGCATTCTAAAATTATATCATTTATTTTAATGATACACTGGTTTGTGCCACCTTCCATATGTTTCTAGGGGAGGTAGTTGTATTTATCATTTATTTAGATTCATCACATCTTGGATTGGAATGTGTTTTGATGAATTATATGGTGGTTGTCTCTTATGGGTCCCAAGTTTAAATAATTATGAATGTAACAATTCCACCCATGGTATTTATCTTGATATGATTATGTTTGACATGATTTTGGGGATGAATTACATCATTGGGAAATGTTTTGTGGTATTAAAACATGAGAAGATATTTATGTATCAATTTTACTAATGAAAAAAGATTTTGTGCAGAAAAAAAAGTGGATAAAATTCATACAAGAATATTTATTTTGGAATTAATAAATAGATTTTAAATGGAATACTCTAGCTGATTCATTGAACATGAAAACATGTGGTGGTATTCTGTGTGAGTCTGTATACTGATATAGGGTGAAAAAATCATTGGCTATGACGCAAATTAACATAGGGAAATTAACTACATAGAGTTTATTTATTAGATGAAGGTTCATTCATTATTAGTGTTGTGTGTTGAAGATTCCTAGGCGGGGGATTCTTAGTATTTTTATTTAAATGGTCGATTTTTCATTAGTGATGGTCTTGAGGAATAGTCTATGGAAGCTCTACATCAGGTCATGTCTTAGGGGAAATTTTTTTTCATAAGTGATGCCTAATGTGGTTATTCATGACTTATATAGTTCAACAATGGAGGTGAATATGGGTGTATTCATGGTTTCTTATATCAGATATGAATGTTTTGGTGGTTTATCATGAAGAATTATATTTCTTATTTTTTATCTCATTGTTTAGTTTCCTATAGAGTTGGGGATGAGCATCAAGTTCCTGGTGGTGTGCATCATCCATAGGGTATTCATTGGTGTAATTAAGAGAATATATTTATTGAAATAATCTTTTAGTTTCCTAGTAAAGAGGGAGGCTATTATTCTTTTTATCTAATGATATATTAGTTTATGATGTTGGATCAATTAATAGTGATTATGGAGTTGAAGAAAGCCAGGTTTTTTTGTGGTAATATTTGGGGGATTAATTGATTCTCTATTTAGTTTCAAAGATAATAATATTAGATAATAATCCAAATTTCACCTCTTAGGAGTACAAAGGCCTTCTGTGGGGATTCAACTCTTAATTTTTCATATTATATCTTCTCATACATAGTATGATGACTAGACTATGCAGACTATCTTTACTCAATATGATATGATGCATACTTCCATTTTGCACAATATTGTATCATGTGTTGGGAAATGAGACATGGTTGAGATCTCTTATAATAACAACTAATACTCAACTATTGTTATGGATCAATTCAAACAACTATATGGAAAAAATTTATCATTACCATTATGTTAAATTCCAATTGTAGAGTCATAATTTCTAATGATGGAATTGTATCAATGTAAAACATATAAGGTACAATTGATTTGTTAGTTATTTAAGAAAAGGATGATTTTTTTAACTCCTATATATATCATAGGTGGAGGACTTTGAATATTGATATTTAAGATATTTTGTTATTCAAGGTGTCTTGTCATCTTGGAAATAAATGGTTTGTCCATAAAAGTAATATTTCTACCTCATTATTTTGACCATTCAAGATGTTATCACATAAAAGGGCAATGAATTAGTGGTTAGTATATCCCTCATAATTGATATGGATTCATGATGTCTTCCATATTGCATATATTAACTGGTATCATCATAATTATTTTAATGTCATAAAATATGTAGTTTTATACTTTATAGATGATTTGAAATTAATGGAAATACATTTCTAGATTCTATAACATTGGGAGAAGGTGTTTCACTATCATGCAACCCCTTTAGTTCATTTCTTATAGAGGTATGATAGTGAGGACGAGAGCACATGGAATAGGGAGTTGAATATTAGATTATAATAACAAATTTTTTGGATTCTTTGACTTGTATTTCTTGATATTTATGGTAAACACGTATCATTTATTTTTTTTATAGTTTATAATATAAACTAAAAAAGATAATTATTCCTCCTATGTATCTCCATGTTCAGGATATATGGAGATCCACTATAGGTATAGCATGTGGTCATTGTTTAGACCCCTTTTATGTTCATTGTTTGGGTTTTCAAATTATAAAACAATAAAAATGTTTAATAGGTATCTATTATAAGGGATTAGTTTATTTAAAGATATTTCATTATGTTTTCTGGTAGTAAGAGTTATTTAGTTTTAGAATTGGGGAGTGGTGGATCAATTGATTTTAAATATCAATAATAGAATTTTTTATGGCATGAATCCCTTTACTACATTTTGAACATATAATTTCAAGCACAACTAGGATCCAGGAGTCGTAGAGGGGGAGAGGATATGGTTTTATTGTCTATTGTAATTTTTAGACCCCTATTTCATGATGAATTAGTAGTGGAATGGGGTCATAGGTGATAATTTCCCTTATATGTAGAATATTCAAGGAATCTATAACATGAAGAATTTTTTTGATCTTTTACACTACCATATGGTTTTAATATCTTTTTTGAACATTTTTTTTGGGAAGGAGAGATTTATGTGTATTTATACTATGGATTTGTAAGATATGTTGGACCGAGATCAATCATTGTCTGTTTATACCTTCTACAATGAATTATTAAGGAAAACCATTATATTTTGTGTGGTCATTAAGGAGTATTTTAGATGGTGATGTAAAATTTCATATTTTTTAAAATTCTAATGTAACTAAAAATGATAAAAAATATTTTATTATAATACTAAACATATTCGACTAGATTACATTTTTCAGAATAATAACAATCCTCTTTGATAGTCTTAAAAACCTATCCAATGGATATCAAATATTCATAATCGGATGATAGTAATATGTTATCAAGTTGCTCATTTCACTTGTATTATCCTATTTCCACACTATGGTAGGTTTTTTATTTAAATTATTCCTATATAATATATTAATTAATGATAAATGGTTCTATTGGGTTGATGTTTTTGGGATCATGGGTTCACTGTGGAATATATAATTAGTGTTTGGTGATTTTCATTTCATTCGTACTTATATAACATTAATATCTTCATGTTGATTGGGGGTATTTTTTAGTTATATATTTAATTAAATTTCAATAGTTTCATAATCATGATATTATCCTTTTGGTAATGATGGAATTAAGATATTGAAGATAATAATAATATAATTAATTAAAGAATTATTTGTGGATTTATTTCCCTACTTACAGATGTTTCACGCTATGATGTTTCTTCATCTTGATTTATAATTAGTGGCATTTTTCATTATTATATATGATTAAAATTTTGTGATTATCATTTCTCTTGAAATTTTTAAAACAATGTAAAATTGGAGTTATAATCAAAAGGTAAAAATAAAGGAACATAAATTGATGAATACTAATCCATGATTTTGATGAACTACAGAAGTAATTATAAAAGAATATATTTAATAAATTATAGTTATTAATTATATGAATACTTATTGGATTTATGTTCCTAAAATACTACTCATAATAAACAAGATTATTTAATATGAGAATTAAAAAATTTGTCTTCTAAAAATAAGTGTTTGGTCTTGAGTGATTCCATTCATTATGGGAATGGATTTTGTGCCTTGGTTTTATGGACTTTGTTTCCTCGTGAATATGTCATGATAAAAATAATTTTTTTATCATTGAATTGTTTCTATATGATGGTATATCCTAGATTTATTTTTATTGTGAACCTGAAATAGTTGGAATTTCATGGAGAGTAATGGGTAAGGATGCTCAAGGTTATGGTGGTGGTGATTCCAATGGTGATAGGATTAGTTATATTATGTGAAATAGTGTCTGAGGTGAAATCATAGTGGTTGAGATAAGTTAATATAATGTATTTATTGTCTATTTATTCTATCATGACTCTATTAAATTATTGGTTGTCTATATATTATATATTATGGTTCCCAAATTCATGACACAATACGAAAATATGAACATTAACTATCTAATTGTTATAAAATCTTAGTATGGGTCATTGATTTATTGTATAATTTTGAATTGATAAATAAATTTAATGAAGGAACATGGATGTTCCATTATATTTTTTGCTGGTCATGAAGTACTTGAGAATAAAAAATGAATTATGTTTCCAAAGGAATTTTTTTTATAGGAATAATATATTAATCATGGAAATGAATAAGAAATATATTCATTAATATATAAAAATAATAATTAGTATTGATTTTTTATACTTGTGTTCATGATTGAGATCAAGACCTTATGAGTGAAATTTGTTTTTATTGTGTGAAAATAGCTAAAGATGATTCTTATAAAAGTTAGTTATATTTAGTGTGGGTTGTATTTGATATTCCTATAAATTATTATATCATATGATACACCAAATGAATTTATTAGAAATCATTATCATTAATGTTTGTGGTGGTGGTTGTTTTCCTCAATATCCAAGATAGTGATGGGTGGATCGATGAATTCTCAGAACCCATTCTCCCATTGGTTTTATTTTATGTTTAGGATTACCCCAATCTATAATCTACTTTGTTATAGAGTGTTATCCTACCTAATATAGGATATATATTGGTTTTACCATAAATTTATATTCTAGAAATGACATTTTATTTTATAGTAATTACTTGTATATGATTGTTGTGGCTACATATTTCCACATGTTCCCATGAATGGGGAGTGATTGATTAATGTGTACTGAATCATACATGATATTGTGTGTCTTATTGATTACTACATGTTTAATAAATTATTATATGATTTTCCATAGCATGTGTCAAATATACATTGTTTATAGAATGGTTTTAATATGTATGCATGAGTTTTATGTAGGATTACTGAAGGTATAAGAATAGGAAGGTGTCCTTTGGTGATATAGAGAAACAAACTAGTGGGTAAATGGATGTTTTTTAACGTAATTTATATATATCCATTTTATATAGAATGGCTTATAATAATACATTACAAACTAATAAACCCACTATGGTGATGGGAAAAAATTAACTATTAAGGAGTTGATTATATTTCATTTGTTAATTCCCTGGGATTTGGAATGATTCTTCCCCATATTCAATTAGATAATTCAAGTAGGATCATAATATGTATACCCTTAATATTCAACAAATATATATAAACTATTTTTCATGTATCTAGGAGTGGGTGGGAGATCTGAATAGACATTAATAGTATAACTTATTTGGTCATGATTTAATCACATCCATGTATTCCTATTATGTTTTTTGGTAAATTTAGTTTGTAATTTTTTATGAAATTAAATTAGATATATTAGAATGTATCAGTTAGTTTTTGATTGTGTTAGTTAGTGGTTCTCAACTAATACCATACTCAATTATTTAAAATATGAGTATAATGCATCAAATTTTATTGTATTATATAATATTGATGCTAGTATCCAATCCATGGCCCATTTCATGGGGGTAGGGTGTCTTTGGGGATATAATCTACCATTATTCAATATTATCTTAGTAGGGTAACATTTAGAGGGAGGGAACCAAGACATAGAATATATAGTACTAAATAATCTTGGGTTCTCATAAACATTATTAATTATTCACATTAAATTCCAACATGTTGATCTTTAATAAAGGAAGACATGAGGATAGGCCAAATAATATGAATAACACATATTTAAGTTTTCATTTGATAATACAATCTATGAACAAGTTTATTTCTAGTTATATGTGAGATTTTTTGTGTTTATATCATAAATCATGTTCTTATATTTAAGGAAGAAAAATATGATGAAATATCTCATTGTTAAGGTAGCATTAATTCAATATATATTATGTGATAATGAATTAATTAAATTTCTGAATAAATCATTTTTCAATTTATTTTTACTAGAAAAATATATTATAGTTCGTTTAATTAAAATATAACTATCTTATTAAATAAATGTCTATTTTAGATTACATACATTTTTCATTAAAAATGTTATATAATGTTAAATTAGACATATTGGTTGATGAAATAATTATTAATCATTCTTCAGGGGATACAAATAGCCAAAATGGTTATATTAAACAAAAACATTTGTAGGATGGTTGTTATATTTTCTACATTAACATTATTCTCTATGGATACCTTAACAAAATACTAAACATAGAATATCTACATTAGGTAAGATCAAATAATACCATTTATAAAGGGTCATAGAGAGTCATGATTTCTATTTAATGATATTCTCATTAAATTTTTTTAATTATAATGTTTTAAAAAAATAACTCTTTTTTTAATATTAAATAATTAGGTAATATTCATATCATAAATTAATTTTTAATATATTTAGGATTTTAATAGTTGGGTTGAATTTGTAATATTATTTAATTATTTATAATGAAATAAAAAAAATATTTATTCTACATTTAAGGGAATAGAATGATATTTTTTACAAGAAAATTAAAAGAAATAATCATTTCTTTGTTTTGTTAATATAATATTTATTTAATTTATGAAATTAATATTACTAATTAGGATGAATATATAAATTATAATTCAGGGATTAATTAATTAAATGTGATGATAAAGGTGATGATATTATATTTTGATGGAAATGATATATATTTAATATCAATTTTTAATTATTAATTTAGATACATAATAAATTAGTTTATATATTATATATAAGGACCCTACCTAGGTCACCCCATGAATGGGTACATGGGATACCTAGTGGAAATGCCAAAACGGTGTTCTTGATTTATTTGTCCTAGAAACTCATACTAGGGAAACTAATTAATACTCAGGGGAATGATTTATTGAATAAATATAAATAAAAAGGGATCATAATATTCAATGAAATCATGCAATAGTAATTCCTATGTGAGACATCCACACATACCATATAAATAAATTTAATATATAAAACAATCCTCAAAATTTATAACTAAAATCAACATTTATAAATAAAAAATAATGTTAGATAGATGATGTTAAAAACTGGAGAGAAACTCATGATAAAATGGATGATACATAAAAATTTTAAATTACCCAAAATAAATGAATAAACCACATAGATGAAATCATTATGATAAATTTTCAAAACCCTTCCATATTATTGAAACCATTTAGACATAACTATGCATGAGTGGAGTACATGATATAGATATTATCGTGAAGTATAACAGATCCAAAATATATATATAGTCTTGATAATTGATCCATATAGGTATCCTCCTAAAACCCTATTCATAATCATTAAATGTAAAAAAAAATATGTTTGGAAATATATTGATAATTATAAACACATCATTTTATTTTTAACAAATAAAATGGAACCAATATTTTCCTAAATTTATCCAAAACAAACTATTTTACCCTTTTTAAAACACAACCTAGCAATATACTGTTTTATGATGTAAAAGTTATTAAATGAAGAAACCATTACAAATAAAACATTAAGGAACTCACAGTTCAAAAACAAAGGATATGTAAAATTGTTTATAAAATATACCATTTTAAATTACCAACAAGGTTTATTGAGAAAGCACAAAACCAAACATTAAAAATAAATAAAATAATCAACGCTGAGATATACCAATATAGAAAACACAATGTAACTAAATACATGTAAATAAACATGAAAGAATTAATGATGTCAAAAAATGATATAATGTAAATGGAAATAGAACATGCCCATGAAAAATGGAATGATATAATATAAACTCTTATAGTATCCACTATGAAATTAATGTAATCAATTACATTTACTAATAATATTTGAATATTAAATAGGGAAGAAAATTTAAATAATTTCATGGGATTGGTTAAAGGGTTAGATAATTTTAATAATAAATTGAACCCTATACTATATTAGTAATATAATAAAATAAATATCAACTATGTGAACATTATTTTGGATATTAGTATCAATTCCTATGAAAATGGGGACACCCTATAATGTGTAATTGAAATGTGTCGTCAAAATGTTTTATTAGTTTTAAAATTTTTTTACAAAACAATTTATAAAAAAACATTCGTAGAAGTACCATCCATGTCATCCTTACCTTGGATCTTAAGATCCAATATTGATAAATGATTATGATAATATATATCATAAATTCAAATGATCTAATATTTCAAAACATATAGAAACCCTGATCACCTTTTCTATATGAAATAAATAACGAAATAATAATACTTTGTCAGACACAACCTGGTCGATGTGACCATCAATCATAAAATTAGATACAAGTAAGGGATAAATCCATACAACATTCATGAAGTAATAATAAGCCCAAAATTCATTAAATTAGGTTTTTAAATTTATAAACACCCTTAAAACCAAATAAATTTCAATAAAATTAATCCAACATATTAAAAAAAATACTTGATTTCAATGATAAACATGTTTAACATAAATAATATGATAATGAATTTTAATGGACTTGAACATTCCAGTCGATTAATTTGTGGGAAATATAGTATTTGATGTGTCCTTGGAAGTCATGGTGACTCTTTTCAACACTTATCAAGATTACCAGTTTTCCAATTTTTTTGAAAGTGTTCATCACAACAGTGTTGCATCCCAACGGTGTCTCACCCTAGTGGTGGATAGTTGGCAGTGTCTCACCCTGGCAGTGTCTCACTAGTAGTGTCTAACTCAAGAAGTGGCTCGCTAGCAGTGTCTCACCCTAACGGTGGCTTGCTGGTGGTGTCTCACCTTAGCGGTGGCTCTCTGGAAGTGTCTCACCCTGCTGGTCACTCGCGAGTGGTGTCTTACCCTTGTGGTCGCTTGCTAATGGTGGATCACTGGCATTGTCTCACCCTAGAAGAGGATCGATGGTGGTGTCTCACCCTAGTGGTCACTTGAATGATGGTGTCTTGTCTAGCAGTGTCTTTTCTGGTGGTGTCTCTCTTGGTGTTCACTCACTGATGATGGCAGGCTATTCATCCAGATGGTGCCTCACAGCCAAAGATTCCTTTTTCCAAAAAAAATCCATTTATACTACTAGTGTCTAGGTTTCCCATTTTTATAATTTTATGACCTAAATTATTCTTAATTACTAAATTGATTTATTTTAGAGTCATTTAAAAATATTTTAATTATATCTTTATTTTCCTAGGGGTGAAGAGTCTTGGAAATGGCTAAGCTGTGTGGCCTTGGTCAGATCCTTCTTTGGTGGCAATATTAAACTATATCTAATTACTATTCAATTAAATATAATCATCCTAAAGTCTAGAAACTCTTCACTTCACCCTTACTTTCCCTTTCCTCTTAAGACCAAACATCCCTAAATCCTTCTTCCATAGAGAGTATTTTTTAGTTTTGTTCTTGATTCATTAGGGACTCACCTATTGTGTTCATGCCCCTATTTTTGGAATAACCAGGAATGATCAATCATTATTCTTCCAGGTAGGATTTCCTTCATCTTTATAAATTGTACATCATGTGGGATGGGTACAAATATGTTTTCCCATGTGAATATAGTTTATTCCTAATTAATAAATATAATTATATTAGTTTAAGATTCAATATATAGGGGTTGTGGAAAAGTGACTCAATATCTTGTTGTATGATTGATTTCTTTAATTTTTTGATTTTTATGGAATAAATAACCACTAAAAATTGTGTCTTTTGGTGGTCGTTGTTTTCTAATGGTATGGTTTGTGGAATGCATGTTTTTTGGTTTTTGATGAAATTTTATATATAAAATTTTTTTAAGCACATATATTTAGCTAATAAATGTATTCCCTGGGAACATATAGTTTCTATGATAACCCCAACATTAACAAGTTGAATTAAACAAGGGATGCCTTATTAAATCAGAAAATGTCTTTTTCCTTGTTACGTGAGGTGACGTGAGGTGTGGAATTTTTGTTGTTTGTGTGCATGGGGGAAGTTGATGACAAGTGGTTGTACATTGGGGTTGTGATGGGTGTGTTGTGATTATGAAACAGGGCTGTGAAACTAGTTTTGTTGTAATGTTTTTCAGTTTGTGGTTGAGAGTTGGGGGTTCGTTTGGTTAATATGATGAACTGGGTGGATGAGTTTGAATACGGACTATACTATTATTGTGGGAAATTTCTAGATTCTTCTCCATTGATAACATTCAAAAACCATCACCCCATATCTAGATGGCATCGTATGATGTGTCATTAAGTTTAAGTATGTTAATTTAACATGGATCTTCACCTCTTGAATGATTATTACTATGTTTCTTTATGTGTGTTGTTCTTGATAGTTTCACGTTTAGTGATGGAAAAAGTGAATAATTTATAGTAATGTTTGGAGTGACTTTTGTTGGATTGGTTAATGAGATGAAAGTGGTTAATGAAATATTAAATGATGGAAGTGTGATTAAATGCGGTAGATGCTAAATAATAAAATAAATTTTTGTTTAATGTATAGGGATTGTGAAGTCTCTTTAATATATCAAGACTATTCACCTTATGAAATGACTATTGTAGATACTAATAAATGAATTTATAAGTTTCTTCAAAAGTGATGGTGTTGTGATATGGTTTATTTGTTTGTGAACCCATAGGTTGGGCCTCAATGTAGGATATTATACATATATTTTTATATTCTTCTGATTTCTATAATCACCCACCCCATGATGAGAAATATGTTTAGAACACTCGTATAGTCACATGGGGGTGTTTTTCTCAACATTCGGTTAGGATTATGGATGTTTGGGTACCCACACTTTTCCACTCTATCTCCTTGGAATGGTAGGTATGGAATAGGTTGTGATGGACATAGGTCTGTCAGTGTCTTATATAATGGTTGTGATAGCCCATGTTTTTTTGGTAAAGACGTTATAGCCTAGGTTTTTGTAGGAGAGGTGTTTTGTTCTTTCCTAGGTGTCTTTTGGATGAGTTGTGATGTGATTCCCCATGTGTCTTTGAGTTGTGATGTGATGTGATGTGATGTTATTTGATGTGATGTGATGTGATGTGATGTGATGTGATGTGATGTGATGTGATGTGATGTGATGTGATGTGATGTGACGTGATGTGATGTGATGTGATGTGATGTGATGTGATGTGATGTGATGTGATGTGATGTCATGTCATGTGATGTGATGTGATGTGACGTGATGTGAGGTGATGTGATGTGATGTGATGTGATGTGATGTGATGTGGTGTGACGTGATGTGTGGTTAGGCCCATGTGTGTGTGGGAGAGATGTGTTGTAAAGAGCAGGTGTGCATGGGAGGGATGTGTTGTGAGGCCCAGGTGTGTGCGGGGGGGATATTATGTGTTATATGGAAGGGATGGGAGAGCCAAGATGCATGACATTAGACGATAGCATCATACCAGTGGGGAAGTGGTGTAGGGTAACCTATCATCTATGTTCTTTATGACATATAATATTACTTGATGTGCATTAATTGTTGATCATGACTTTGTGAGGTTGGGTTTTGTTAGTATACCTATTTAGGTGTTGTTTGTTACTTCTGTTTTCTCACTGGGGCATTAGTATGATTCCTTCACATGGGCGTGAAAGCCTTTTTATTTCATACTTAGTATACTTTTATGCCCAACCCACATATGTAAATGTTTTTTTAGGTTTCCATAAGGATTACATGGACCGTGTTTGGAATTAATAGATTGGGCCATGGGACAGTAGTTGTGCTCTATCTTTAGCATTAATTTTTTTTTAAATTTGGATACATTACTATTTTTTAATAGTTATCCATTTTTCATGCATGTGGGATGGTTTTTTGGATTTATCTTTTATATTATGCCTTGTAATTATTATGAATATTTCATTAAGTCTCTCGATGTTGTTTTTTATAAAGGTTAATTCCTCCCAATACTATGAGATTATTACATCCTTAGTTCTAGTTTCCAACTCATGGCCTACTAGAGTCGGTATTCAGGGGTCATTATCTCCCTTTTTTCCTTGCCAACCAAGTAGGGGTATATTTGGAGGTAGGGGTCCTAAAAGAGTGGTATCAAAGGTGATGATTGAAAGATATAATGGATTTATAAGTTAGTAATAGTGAGTATTACATGGGGTGGTATGGAAATAGTTCTAGTTGACATTGGTGTGTGATAGAGGCCAGGCACACCGTTTAAGACATGGTATTGTTGGGCCCCCCATGATCCAGTGCATAGATTCTGAACCTATTAAATGAACAAGTGAGATGGACCTGTTTTAAGTGTAGAGGACTAGGAAAGGTACATGCATCATAATGAGTTGTGCTCTTTTTTGAATTGGGTTTTGTGGGAAGGTTAAAATAGATGAAATAAATAAAATGAATTATAATAAATATTAATGATACTTTCATAATACTCAGGCCTTGGGAATCATTTTTTTTCTTCCATCTATGTTTGATGGTCGTCATCCGCATTTGGATCAACCATTGAGGTTCATTAGGAATATTTGATCAATCACCATAAGGTTGATCTAGTTGAGGAGTATGATGTGTAAAATAAGGCGTTATGTTATTTCTAGTGGAAGGCTTTGGGGATGTATGATGGAAGTGTTTTGTATGTTGAGATAGAGATCTTGTTGTAAGAGCTCAAGATCACTTTCATTTTAATTCAATCCCCGACAAAGTTCTGGATCCCTTTGGAAGTCAGTCATATGTGGGGTGCTGCACATTAGTGGTGTACGTTGTATCTGGGAGATTGGAAGGAGGATTAATTTTGTGGGTTGACTTCTATGAGGAGTTATAAGAATAGTTTTTTTGTCGACAAATAATGATAACAAGAGGGAGGAGCTACTCTCCCTTCAATAGGGGAGTGTGACTGTGTCAAAAATGGGAATTATGTTCAATGAACATCTGTGTTGTGGTCCAAATATTTTTCTAGATGAGGTGCCTCATGTGATATGTCTTGGGGAGGCACTCCATCTTTCTATATAGTATTTTGTTACTCATTTTACATTGAAAACATATTTGGAGGTTCAGAAGAGGGAATAGGTGATCGATTGGATGCACTTATGAGGAGGTCTATCTTAATAGGGGTTCCAATAATGTTCTCTGAGAGGCAAAGTTTTTATTGGAAGATCTAAGGCCCCAGGACCTTTGATATTTTTACTGAAAGGGAGTCGACCTGAGTAGTTTTCTTTTTTGGCCTTTTAGTTCTAGTGGTTTACATGGTTTTCTTGGGATCGTTACACTAGTGGTTTTTTCTTTTTTGGGTTTGTGGTCATCTACAGATTTTTTTCCTATTAGTTCCCCAAGATTAGTTTGGTGGATGTAGATAGGTGTAGCACCAGAATTAATAGCAGTTACTAGTGAGACCATTTCAGCAGCAGGGGTGGCAGACTTTCACTCTGCTGAGGGGAGATAGAGAAGGAAGAGATCATCTGATGGATGTTCCTCATGTTCAAGGACCATGATTAGAGTGTGTCCGTGGAGGTGGTTGTCAGCAGAGAGTCATATGATTTGGGCATGGTGAGTTATATACAACAGATGTAGTATTTCTAGTAGGTCTAGAGATTGTTAGTGGTACGATCTATTTTTTTAGTACCCTCATTTATGATTTTTTGAATTAAGAAATTCACAATCATTTGTTGCACCCTCTCTATCCCACTCTATAGGAGTATACATAGAGAGTCTTCTCATTCCCATGGTGTTTAGTACCTGATTCGAAGGCCAGACTATATTTTTTGATGTGTTCCTGGGGTGTATACTGATGATGAGACCATATCGGTCATGTGGGGAAATTTTCTTACTAAAAATATTGTCATATGATTTCATCTTCATCATCGAATATTTTTTTTATGTTCTATTAGTGACTTTTTCTGGAAAAGAGTCACATTTTCAGATGTGGAATTCAGTGTGTTGTTTTCTTCAGTGAGCAGAGTTGGTGGGTGGGAATCCTGTGTGTGGATCCCCTTCTTTCCTTGTTAGATGAGTTGTCTGTGGAATCTATGGACACCAAAATGGTAGAATTTCCCTAGGTTTTTTGGGAGTTTTGGATGTTTTCTTTAATGAGGTTTTGATGCTACCCCCTCGACATGATGTTGACTTTAGGATAGACTTCTATCCCAGTGCTTCATTGATTTTAATAGATCCTTATTAGATGAAATCTTTTAAGTTTTGAGAGTTTATGATTTAGATATATTATGTTATTGATAAGGGTTTTATCCATCCATGTGTGTCAACGTGGGGTGCTTTACTTTTGTTCATAAAAAATGCAGATGGTTGAATGGGGTTGAATATAGATTATCGAAAGTTAAATAAGGTTATGTTTAAAAACCATTACCCTCTTCTGAGGATAGACAATATTTTTTATGAGACTAGAGGGGTGAGTTGATTTTTTATGATTGACATATGGTCTAGATATCACCAGTTGAGGGTGAAGGAGGGTGATATCATGAAGACTGCCTTCAGATGATGGTGTGGGCACTTCGAGTTTGTAGTCATTCCATTTTTTGTTACAAAATCACCATCCAAGTTCATGGGGATTATGAACTTCTTATCCCATGAGTTTCTGGATTGGTTCATTGTCCTTTTCATCAATCGTATCTTTATTTACATAGATTCAGGGGAAGATCATGATGAGAATATGATAACTCTCTTGCATGTTTTTCAACACCACCAACTCTGTGGGATATTGTCCATGTGAATGTTTGGTACATGATAGGTTCATTTCCTCTTGCATGTGTTGTCTCAACTGGGTATTTCAATAGACCCTTTGATGGTTAATATAGTTGTTGCATGGGTAGCACCAAATTATGTGGCAGAGTTTAATTGATTCCCTGGTCTCACACCCAATTATCGGTCATTTTCACCTGATTTCTCTTAATTTAAAGCCTCTTTTAATGATTTGACAAAGAAGTACCAAGATTTTTTGTGATGTGATTTGTTCCAGGTATCATTCGGTTACCAAAAGGGGAAGTTACTTAGTGTTTCAGTGCTCCGGTTGGATGAGTAAAGGGTAATGTATTGGGTGTTTAGTGATGCGTACCAAAAGGTCTTGGGATTCATGTTGTTGCAGTAGAAGGAAGTGATCTATTATGGTTTCAGGAAGTTAATCCCTCATTAATGTAACTATTTCACCCATGATATAGAACTAGAAGTAGTTGTTTTTATGTTGAAGTTGCGGAATAATTACCTAATTGAGGAGCACTTTTTGGTATTCATAGGTCACAAGACCTTGAAGTATATATTTTCACAGAATGATATAAACTTGTGGTAGTGTAGATGGGTATAATTTCTTCAGTATTATGAGTTTGAGGTTACCTACACCTCATGAAAGGGGAATTTCATGGTTGATTCTTTAAGAAAAGGGTTATAGAAGGATGTTTTTTTGTAATCTGTGGATTCTTGTAAAGTAATGGAGGAGTTTTTATCCTTTCACATAGATTCATGGGTAGATACAGGTGGAGTCTATTTGTTTTGGATGACAGTGAAATCTTTTCTAATGTATAAACTGGAGGAGTCTGAGTGGGTAGATTTAGTGGAAGAATTGATGCATGATTTTGTTGGCTATTGTGATGATTCAAATGGATTGTTGTCAGATTTTCAGAACTGGATGTTACTACATGGAATATTGTTTGTTCCTATGGATTTCTGAGATGGAGACCTTCTTGAGTTTTATAGATCACCATTGGCAGTACATCCATGATTTTCCATGATATAATGTGGTTTAAGGATATAGTTTTGGTGTCCACTGATGAAATGGGAAGTGACAGAGTTTTTGGAAAAGTGCTTAGTTTTCTAGTTGGTAAAAGAAGAGAACCACATTCCGGGTGGTTTTTTTGTAGTCTTTGGATGTTCGTGAATAGAAATAGAACGATATATTGATGGATTTTTTTCATATGGTTACCCAGAGCTCAAGGATATTTTGATGCTATCAGGGTTATCATGGATTGGTTGAAGAAATCAGATCACTTCTTAGTGATCAAGGAGTCGGGTGAAGTGGATGATTTAGCTAAGAAGTACATGGATGAATAAGTACAATTTCATGAAGCTCTAAGGTTCATTGCCTCAAATCAGGATGCATGGTTTACCTCATGATTCTGGAGGATGTTTTAGAGTGATTTTTGAAATGATCTATGCCTTATCACTTCTTTCCACCGACAGAAATATGGGAATATGGAAGGTACTATCCATATATTTTAGGATATGATGTGAGAGTGCATATTAGACTGGTGGATCTCGGGTATGACACCTTCCCTTGGTATATTTTTCTTATAATTATATCTTTCACTCTTCTATTGGAAAGGCTCTATTTGAGGCCTTGTACGGGAGACTGTTTCATTATCTGTTTTGATGGATGGAGGTTGAGGAGACAACTATTCTTGGTCCTAATGTGGTAAAAAGTTCAATAGAGGAAGTTTAGCTTGTTTGTGAGAGAATAAAAGTAGGTAAGTACCGGAATAAATCGTATACCAATAACAGAAGGAGGCCCTTGGAGTTCTATTTTGGGGACCACATGTTTTTGAAGGATTACCATCAATGTGGGTAGAAGAGGTTTGGTAGAGGTAGTAAGATTTATCCCAGTTTTGTTGGGCCATTTGATGTGTTGGGGTGAGTAATTGAGGTAGTGTATCTATTGGAGTTTCCACCATAGTTAGATAGGATCCATAACTTCTTTCACATATCTTAACTTCATCAATATCTTCATGATTACTCCCATTTCATTGACTATGGAGAGTTTGATATTGATGATTAAGTAATTTTTGTGGAACCTCTAGTAGAGATCCAGTTTCATCGACAGAAGGTGGTACATAGATGACCCACTTTTTTGGTTTGTGATTTGCAGATGCACCATGGCTAGAGATATTATATTGGATCAATAGATATAGATGCATGCCCAGTACCCATAGTTTTTTTTAGTTTCTCCTTATTCTATTTTTCCTTTTCATGTGATGTTTGAACATTTTTTATTGTGAGATGATATTTTTCACTTTTTTGTGATATTTGATAAATTCATGACATATGAAAAGTAGAGGACCAAATCCATATCGATATGCATTAATTTTGATGTGATTAAACTCATGTGGACGATTCAGTGTAACCCAGAGTATATATTATCTCAACATCAATAGTGTAAATCCTTGATTCAGGTGTTTGGATGGTGACTATTTTGTGGTTGGGAAAATGTGTTTTTAGGTCTCTTGGATTAACGTGTTAATAAAGATGATGATAAGGCTTGGTTAGATGATGTTAGAGGGGGGTTTTATGGGTGTATAGGTTTCCACACCAGCTTTCGAATAACATGAGGTGGATTATTGTTCAATGTTGATGTGTTTAGTTGATAGTTGTGTTTCATGTATTACAAGATCATTGAGAGTTATCTCAAGGGATTGTTTTTCAGACCCTTCATATCTTTCTATTTATGTTAGTTTTGAATTCTCAAGGGAGAGAATAGTTTGAGAGGTAGCTAATGTAATCGCCCAAGTCTTTCCAGTCCAATAATTTGTGTGAAATTTGGTGTTTGAGGTGTCCTAGGAAGTCAAGGTGACTCTTTTCAATACATTAAAAAATTCCAGGTTTTCCTTGTTTTCTAACAGTAACTCATTTTAATGGTTCCTCATCCCAAGGGTGTATCACCATTCAGGTGGCTCACTGGTAGTATATCACCATGGTGGTGGCTCATTAGTGGTGTATTTCACTTGAGGTGGATCACTAGTAGTATCTCACCCTCGAACTGGCTCACTGGTAGTTTCTCACTATGTCGGTGGCTTTCTAGGGGTGTCGCACCCTGGTGGTCACCTGTTGACTGTGGCTCACTGGCGGTGTCACACCAAGGTGGTGGCTTGCTAGAGGTGTATCACCATAGAAACCACTTGAAAAGTAGTGTATCATCTGTTAGTGCCTCATCTAGTGGTGTATCTCCTAGTGGTGACAAACTAATTTTGGCAGGCTATTCATCCTAATGGTTCCTCACCTCCAATAATGGCACTTTTCAAGCAGCTTTCCATTTCTACTTCCAGTTTTGGGTTTTCCCAGTTTTATGACTTTTATGATGGGGTTTGTTATTAATGTTTAATTTGATATATTTTAGAGTCGTTTAAAAAAATAATAATTTTATATTTAATTCCCTAAGGGTTTAGAGTCATTGAAATGGTCAAATTTTGTGGTATTGGCCAGATCTTCATTTAATGGAAATATTAAACTATATCCAATTCCCATTTAATTGAATATGATTTTCCAAAATTCAGTACACCCTTTCCTTTGTCCATACCTTCTCCTATATCTTTAGACCGATCATCTATAAAGCCTTATTAATTAGAGAGTTTTCCTGATTTTGGTTTGTGATTCCATGAAGATGTACCTGCTATATGTGTGCCCCTATTTTTGGCACAATCAGGAATTGTTGATCATTATTCATCCAAGTATGATTTCCCTAATATTTCTAAATTCTGAATCATGATTGATGGGTATATATATATATTTCCTTAAGATTATAGTAAATTCCTGATTAATAAAGATAATCAAATTGGTTCAAGAATTAGTATATAGGGGATGGGGAAAAATGACTCAGGATTTGGATGTATTTTTTATTTCATTAATTCTTGTGATTTTTATGGCCTAACTACCGACTGTAAATCATGGCCATTGGGTTTCTATGTTTTTTCATAGGATGGTTTTTTGAATTGATGTTTTTGTTTTTTTGAATTATTTTATATAAAATTTCTTTAACCATGTATATTTGGATAATAAATAGATACCCCAGGATCATACAGTTTCTGTGATAACCTCAAAAATTAACAAGTGAAATTAAATTAGGGATTCCTTATTAAATCAGAAAATATGATATTCCTTGGTATGTGAGCTGATGTGTTTTGTGGAATTGTTTTGTTTTATGTGAATGGGGGAAGTGGATTACATGTGGTTGTACAGTTCAGCTATGATGGTTGTGATGTGATTATGTAATAGGGATGGAAAACCATTTTTCTTGTAATGTGTTGCTAGATGTGGGTGTGAATTGGATGTTGGTTTGGTAAATATTATGAACTGGGTGGATGAGTTTGAATAAGGAGAGTAGTGATTTTGTGGGTAATTGTTACATTCTTCTCCATTGATAACCTTCATAAAGCTTCACTCCATAGCTATAAGTCATGGTATGTTGTGTCATTAATGTGAAATGAATTAATTTATCATTTATCTTCACCTATTACATGATTGTTACTGTGTTTCATGATCTATTTTTTGCCTGATAGTTTTTTGGGTAGTCATGGAATAAATGAATAATTTGTTAATAATGTTTGGAGTGACTTGGTATGGTTTGGTTAGTGTCATGAAAGTGGATAATGAAATATTAAATGATTTTTTTATTAAATGTGGTTGATTATAAATAATTAAATGAATGGGTGTTTCATGTAGAGGGAATGTGAATCCATATTAATTTATCAAGGCTTTTCACCTTCTAAAATGACTATTGCATATACTAATAAATTCATTTAGAAGTTGCAGCAAAAGTGACGGTGTTGTGAGATGGTTTGTTTGTTTGTGAACCAATAGTTTGGGTTGGAGTGTTTGATATGATACATATAGTTTTATATTATTATGATTTCTATACACACCCCACCCATGTTGATCACAATGCACTGGACACCTGC
This sequence comes from Viscum album, assembly GCA_963277665.1. Classification (NCBI taxonomy): domain Eukaryota; kingdom Viridiplantae; phylum Streptophyta; class Magnoliopsida; order Santalales; family Viscaceae; genus Viscum; species Viscum album. The sequence goes on along the minus strand of CAUJRU010000385.1, from coordinate 450,736 downwards.
ATAGTCATTTGGGGGTGTTTTCCCAACTTCTGGTGCAGAGTGTGGATGGTGGCTTACCTGCTCTTTTATGATCTCTCTTCTATGTGAGGTAGTTATGGAATAGGTTTTAATGGTCTGAGGTATGTTGGTTCCTTATATGGTGGTTGTGATGGACCAGGAATTTTCAGAAGATACATGATAGCCCAGGTTTTTTCAAGTGAGGTGGTTTGTGTTATCCAAGGTGTCTTCAGGGTTAATTAGGGCATGACTTCCCAGGTTTCTTTGAGGTGATATATGATTATATCTGATGAGATGTTATGTGATGTGATGTTTTGTGATGCCCAGTTGTGTGGAAGAGAGGATTTTTGTGAGCCCCAGGTGTATGCGGGTAGGATGTGTTGTGAGGACTAGTTGTCTGCGAGCAGGATGTGATGTGGTACATAAAAGGGATGAGAGCTCTAGGATATATAATGTTGTAAGAGAGTGGAATTCCAGTGGGGATGTTTTACAGGGTACCCTTTCATTGATTTTCTTTATAAAATATTATATTTTTTGACTTTCATTACTTGGATAGTGTGCCTTGGGGAGGTTTGGTTTGGTTTGTATACCTCTTTAGGAGTTGTTTGGTTCTGTTTTTTTCTCATAGGGGAATTAATATTCTTCTTTCACATGTGAATGAGAGACTTTGGTTTTCCTACTGAGTATACTTTTATGATCACCCATTTTATATAAACCTTTTTTTCTTCCCATGATGATTACACAGACCATGATGGACCTTACTAGCTCAGTCCTTGGGACAATTGTTGTGTCACTACTTTAGCCATAGTTTTCAGTTTTTTTATTGGAAACTTTACTATTTTTATATCAGTTGTACTTTTTTCATAAATGTGGGATGGCTTTTAGATTTATCTTTTATATTATTCCTTGGAGTTGTTGTGTATGATTCATTTTATCTCTCTGTATTGTTTCTTATAAAGGTAAATTCCTCCAATACTTTCAGATCATTACACCCATGGTGTTAGTCGCCAACCTAGGGCCTACTAGAGTCGGGACTTCGGGGGTCATTATCTACCTTTCTTAATTTCCAGCCCATGAGAGGTATCTTCATATGGAGGGGTTTGTGACATGAATCATCATTTCAAAACCACCATCACACATCATAATAATAAATCCAAAAATTATGAATTAAAAAATTCAATCCAATGAATAATCATTCTCAACCCAAATCAAAACCACATGAGAAGATATCATTAAATTAGATAATTTTGTGGAATTCATATCTTATTACTTTGGAGAAATATTTAAAACCATTAAATTTTTCATCACACTTTTTAAATCATGTATTTTTATAAAAAAATCAATGATTAATTATAAAAAATTGTTATATAGTAAAAGAACATGAAATTAACCTTATATAACATAAATATAATTGAAAATTGCATCTTACAAGAAATAAAAATCATCATCGTCAAAAAACAATTACTCTATATTTAGATTTATCATAATTATATAATCTTTTAAATAATAAAAGACTTTTAAACTTAAAAATATGTTGGATTTTATTTTTAATAAAATTTTAATGGAGAAACCAATGTTAAACCAATGTAAACTTTTTATCTTCATAAAAATTATTGGATTTCATTTTTAAATTAGGTTCCTAATAATTGGAAATCAAATACCCCTAATTAAAAACACACTAAAAACTAAAAATTGATTTTTATTTCCACAATATATAGGAGTATGATGAATAATATAGGAAAGAAGAAAAGTAAGAGGATAAGTTTATAAAGGACATATAAAAATAAATTGCTTCACTTGGGATAAAATGTGGATCATATAGTCCATCAAATGAGGAAGGTAGGGTCTAACCTAAGGGTCCACTATTATTGGAATAAAATTAATTGAGAGATTATAGTTTAATAGGTGGTAAAATATTAGGGTAGTTTGGGAATTTATTGTTTATAAAAACCTATATTGGTCGCATGGTTTGGATACATTATTTACCAAAATATGAAAAATCATGGATCATTCACGGGAAACACCTTTCAATTCCGCAAATATTTTTCACACATTTTGAAAAACCATGCACCATTCATATGAGTTACTCTTCTAAAAATAATCTATTTCACAAGGTCATGAAACAAGTTTTAAAATATCATATAAAAAATAATGTGATATGTAAATGTAGTCCAAATAATCAAAAAAATGTGTAGAAATTATCTAAAATTTTATGAAAATTATTTAAATTATGAAATTAAAAAATTACATGAGATATAGATAGTCAGTTTCTAGAAAAAATCACCACCATAAGGATTTCATTCACCATTATGTCAAAAATGATAAATTAGAGACAAGGATTATATATATACATATTATTCTTGAAAATAATTATTCTAACATATGAACCTTTTGTAATATCAAAACAATTGGATTTATGTTCAATACCCTCCTGAAATGCACATTTGGTAGACAACTAATTCAATTGATAGTATATCTAATGAAAAAACTCCATGAATTTGAAGGACAAAAATGAAAACTGAGACATGAAACATATATTCCCATCAATTATGGTATACACTAAAATAGTAGTATTTTAAGGAACATAATAAGTCACTATCCCTTCATTGAATAAGGAGGGGAAACTATTAAAAATTATTAATTGTATATTTATAGCTAACTGAAAAAACAATTACATTTTTCAAAAAAGATATAAATATTGATCATTATAATGTTGTAATAATTAAATAACCATCATACAACATTAAAGAGGTATTATTGGTGGATGAAGAGATTTATGAAAATGAAAAGAATATTATGTGAATATATAAAGAATAAAAAAATAATGTGGGTAATAAAAAGTATTTATTCTCTGAAGATAAGTATAAATCACTAGATTCCAACATCACTATCATGGAATCACGACTCATATATGAAAATGAGGCCAGGAAATATGATTACACATATATCTAGGGTAAAAATATAATTTATCGATGAAAAGAAATTCATCGAGTCAATTTCCATTAAATCGATGTGATTTAAATAGACTAGAGAAGGATGAAAATATGTTAAAAAAGAACACTTGGGCACAAACAAAGAAAAGAGTTTATCTTAACCACTCCACCAAGAGTTTTGAAATTTATAAAAGATTCAATGACCAAACTCAATCTGATTGAGTTACCATAGTGAAAAAATTGAATAGCATACACTTCTCATAACTCATTAAAACCTTATAGGATGCATAAATTAAAATATAAAGAACTTTATAACCAAATTAAAAATACAAATGGGAAAATTCAAATCCACCACTCAATGGTGGAAAATAAAAAAATAGATATGTAGTTTAAATATTTTACATTCCCATGACATTTGATCCTAACAGTATCTAATATCCTTATTTTGTAAAATCAAAACAATAATATGACTTAAAACATTAAATTAAATTCAATTTTTTTAGAAAGATCAATTAAAATTATAAAATATATTAAATTCTTATAAAATAAGGTATTCTTTACATAATAAAATTTGAAACCAATTTTCATTTAATATATTTTTATAAATTTATGTTTAAAATAACTATTATGTTTTTATGAATCATAATGTTCAATATGAAAATATACTTTCAATTTCATAGTCCCCTATGATAAATTAACATTATATTTCATTTGTAATTTTTAACTCAATATGTCATAGAAATATAATTCTTGATATAAACTCCTATTAAATTTAAATTTATAGTAAATAAATATATCATTAAAACCCATTTTTTAATCTATAACATATAACCCTTTTAAAATATGTATTGGGAAAATATTTGATCCATTCAAATCATGACCATTTCAATTGAAACAATTTTTTTAGGATAACTTACTAAAAATATCAACCAAGTAAAAAAAATAGTGATAATAATTATAATAAACAAAAATAGGTAAAAGTCATCTGAAAATAAATCATTAGTGAAATGTAATCTAAAAATATAAGGATGGGTCTATGGTTGTGCATGTTTTGGTTATACAGTTATCAGAACTATGTCCCAACAATTCACCAACTACATGAAGGAAAACACCATGCGTAAAGGCTCCACATTTTTTTTAACCTATAAATAAAATAAATGAACTTTTTTTCAATCATCCCTTTTAATATAAAAACGTGAATATTGAAAAAATACACATTATCTTAAAAAATTTACAAATTCTTTCAATCCAAAATAGAATATATTATGTGTAACAAAGAAAAAACTCATAATTAATGACTATAACCACACAACCCATTGTAACATGATGCTCTATTTGAGAATAATCCTAGACATTTTGTGAACAAATATATTTAGTACCTAAATTTCAATCTCTTATCTATTTTTACTTAATAATAATAAAAACTCTATTTAACCCCTATATTGAGTAATTGAGTCTATCTATGGAAATTTCATGGGAATATTCTTGATCACCACTATTTATAAATTAGTATAGTATCATCAAATAAATTCTTTATTATTGCTTTAACCCAATTAATATCAATAAAAAATAATTGAAATTGTCACACAAATCTAGAAAACCTTATTTAGATGTTTATTGTGCACAAAATTGAATTTTACTGTCTCAATATACTAATAAAACAAAAAATAAAAATTTAAAATAAAAATATAATATTTTTTTATGAAACAAAAATAACTTATAATTATATATGAAATAAACAATTGGTATAAAAAATGAAAAAATAGTTGATACAAAACAATGAAATATATTTGAAGGAAACTAAAATATATCACCAACAGTCTCCTCATAAGCCATAGACACTGCACAGAATCATCACCAAAACCTTGTCCTTGAGAAGTTATATGAGAAGAATTTATGAATTAGTTATTTGAATGATCCTAATAGAAACATGAAATATAAATAGGCATGATAAATGATCCAATTAGGTAACCTCCCCACACCCCACACTCTATCATTAAATGTATAACCCTTTTTATGATAGTTCCAAAATACAATTAGAAATATTATATTTTATCTTAAAAATGCATGAGTCCATTACCTAATGTAACCAATTATAATTATTTTATCCATTTGGAAACAACTTCAATACCAATAAAAATATAATATGGAGTGGATAAATAAATAATGAAACTAACTGTAAAAGAACCATATCAAAACTCACTTTTCATAAGTATAGGATAAATAAAATTATTTTTAAAATAACCATTTATTAATTAAAAATGAGTCATTATAAAGGAAAAAAATAAAACATAAAAATTAAATTAAATCCATAGAGGTTAGAAAAACAATAAAACAACACAATGGCCCATAAAGATGTCTTGGTACGAACTAATCATGATACAAAAATGTAAAAATGAAAACAATAATTGTAGAAGATCATGAAATATATAATGATTGAATATAAATAGTAAAATTATAAACTAATAAAGGAATAAAATATGTAAATTCTATAATAAAATTGGATAATGAAGTATGAAACCAAAATAAAATTGAATCATGGGAAAATACCAAGGGGGGAGTGATGTTATGGTTTCCAAGAACCTTGTAATATCTCAATTATTAAACTAAATAATAGTGAACTACATTCATACATCGAGAGATTGTTGTATTAATGCATATTAGAATGGGGAAATGATATTAAAATCATTACTAATTTAAAATATCAAATGTTACTTAGTGTTTTATTGTGGTTCAAAACAAGGTATGAAACACCATTCTTAGAAGTTCATACATTTTCATCATTTTCTATATTCCCAAGATCTAATGATCAATAAAAGGTGACTATCAATATCATAATTTCAAATCACTTTAAATATTAAACCCATGTAAACCCCAATTAATTACTCTATAATAAATACCTCACCAACCACCCCTACATCACCAATCAAAACCTTCATGACATAAAAATACAGTTAAATACTAAACATATTTGAGTGAAAACTGAAAACCACATTCTAAAAAAACTAAATAAACACTATGATTTGAAATTTATGTTCAAAATAAAAAAACACATAAAAAATATATGTTAACACACATAAAAACCAATTCTTTTAAACCATAAAAATATTTTTTTCCATGATAAGCACACATAAAAAACATAATAAAAAATTCAAGACTTGTTTTTCTCCCCCAATATATCATAAGAATTGAAATAAATAGAATAAATTAAAATCTAGTAATTTAGTAACACACATGCTCCTATAAATTTATAATATATAGAGAATAAAATAATTAATTTAAAAATAATTTGGATTACTAAGTTATAAAATTTGTAAAAACATTTAAATACTATTAAATTTGTCACATCCATGTTATAACTTTAATTTTTATATGTAAAGCACTATGTATTTTGATAAAAATGTAAAGTTTTTTGAAAATAAACCATTAACTTATAATATCAAAATACCATAGAAAACCTCATTTTCAATGTTTTCTATCTTCACTATAAGAAAATAAATAATCATTCATTAAATTTAATACTATTTGACAAAAATTAAAATAATGAAAAACTAGGAATACTCAAGAAATAAAAACATTTATGTCTGATAAATTATGTATGGTGAATCCTTCCTTAATCTAATCTATGAATTTCCTATAAAATTAATATTTTTAGAAGTGGTATCAAAACAATAAATATGAACCATATATATATATATATATATATATATATATCAAAAATAAATGTAGATCTCCTATCGATCTTGTGTACGACCATCATGGACTCTCATGAAAAAATGAAGATGAAATCCCTTAAATGATGAAAAGTAATACATTAATAGGATAAATGAAATGTAATATCTAAGAACTTCACATGGGATTAATGATAGATCCCAATATAAATAGAGGAGGAAGTGATGGTAGCCCATGGTCTCATTCATGATTATCCTCAATCAAATAGGTAGAAAGGAAATAACAATGGTGGTTAAAAAAGGGATGGTAGTTTTTTAATTTCTATATTTTACCCCACTAGACAGGTTAGACTATTTCTCAATATATTTTATCATCCCATGTCCTAACCATGCTCCTCTTAATAGAAAAATCAGGGAGAACTAAAAGGTTTGGGTACATGGATTCAAAAACCATTAACTAACCATTCAAATTAAACTTTTAAAAATAGTATAATTCCCCTGGTAATGTTGCATGGTTTTTATTAAATCCATCATAACCATTGGATATTAAATTAAACTAAAAAACATCATCTATTTAAGGTTAAATGACCCCAAAATCATGGAAATTGTTAAATCCATTATATCTGAAAAAATATGAAAATATAGGGTATTAGTCTGACATTACATGTCATCAAAATGATTAAAATATTATTCCTATTTATAATTTATAATTACATAGGGTATGTAAATTTATAATACCCTATACGAAATTAATTATTATTTAACTTTGTGAATATATAAAAAAATCACATTTCAAAGTGTCTAGTTGTTGAAACAATTGAGATACCCTCTTGAAATACCTATAATATTTTATAAAAATATCCTATCTTTCTTCCTATCATGCTCATATAGGGAAAATGACATAATTTTTAAATCAATATAAAAAATAATAATTCAATATTTGTTTTATGTCAACACACAAAATAAAATGAACATTTATTAATTATTCATGTAGCATCTGTGGATACATTTATATGAACCATCAATTGCATTATCCATCACAAAAATAATATTAAATGATTATAAATATAAAATTATCTCAATGATTACCATACACAAGGTAAATATTATATTCCTTAATTTTAAAACTAATTTTCAAGATCATATCTATAAAATTATAGTGTGTGTCATCCTACTCTCATGGTTCTATCCATTGATATCAATGAAAAAATTAAGATCATACACATGTATGATGATTTCACTATGATGTTGAATCATATAGATTTATTAGTGTACTCATATTCCAATATATAATTAATTATAAGTTGTTTGATCAATATCAGTTATAGGATTTCTAGTTTTCAGCTTTAGATTTTTTTTCATGGTCTAATTGATGAGACTGTTTGTCATGGGAAATAATGGGCCTCCAATTCCTGATGAAATCATGATCATTTCTTCTAAAGTGGACTAATCGCAGGATACAGGACATAATAACATGGTTTATATCACCAAATTCTACAATGTGTACATCTGGTAAACTCACCTAAAGGGAGATACATATACTTCTTGGATATCCATGTGATAATGTTTGTCAAAGTAGGACATGTTTTTTATTTATTTCTTGTGTAATATTCTATTTTTTATAGTATACTAAATGTGTAACTCATGTACATGTCATGTGACCCCACACAATTAAATATTTTTTGTAATTACCAAAGCATCTTGTGGTCATTAGATAGCGTAATTTATTATACGCATTGAATTTTAGCTGAATGACATTGAATGTCATGGACTACACATCGTGTAATTAAAATATGCATTCCAAGTACAATGTGTATACCCAAAAATGGTACACATTTAGTGATTTTCCCCGACGTATTGGTTCAAAACATTGTGTTGTAAAATCCTTGTTAATTCAAAAATCACATGGAATGCGACATTTATTGAACACATCATGTACTTCAATAGCATTATTAATGGAATATTAAACATATATTTATGGCATGTCCTTTGTTCATACAAACCATGAGGACTACATATATTTAACCATATAAATAAACAACATGTATATCATGGCTATCCATATGGGGGTACATGTTGTATAATTACATTGTATATGAAAAGGTGAACAAAAAACATTTTTCACAATATATGTATAGTGACAATACACCTCATGTTAATAATAACATTTTAAAAATAATATTTTATATTCTGCAAAAATGATACATGACATATAGCCTTAAAGTCAGTGATGTTCACTTTAATATCTTTTAAATTAGACTAACACATTAATAAATAAATTATATTTATTATGTATGGGATTCTTAAGTTTGAAGGACTGTTATGATGGAATATTTATATATTTATTTATTTATTTATTTATTGTATGAATATATTATTTATAGAATGATAAAAATCCTATACATGTATTCTTTTCTTGTTATCATTATTTATACGCATGGATAACCCATTTATGAGTTGGATATATTTATTTTAATGTTTTATAAATTGGAATAATATATTAATTTAAAAATGAAGAATCTAAATCACCCCCACCTTTATTATGAATGGGTATATGTGTAAAAAGAATATTATTTTTCACCATAAACCCGTAGTAACCTTCACTATTTTTTGATTAAAAATGTTTTAATGATAATGTTCTAAAAAGAGTAAATGATTCAAGACTCGGTCAATGGTGAATCTAGCTAGTGAAATACATAGAATATTTTAGAAATTATATATCTCAATAAATATATTGACTCAAGGAGTTTTATTCCCAATGGTCATTATTTCGTTATCACTGCTAAAGAGTATTCCACATAGATAAAATAAATAAAACATGTCATATATTTATTTTATTTCATTAATTCATAGTTACTTATTTATCAATATAATACATATACTCATTAATATTTTTATTTGAATGTAATAAAATAATATAAATTAATTAAAAATATTGATATGAAAACAAAACATATTTTATGATACATTTTTTACCATGTAAACTTAATTAACCATGTATGAACTCACATGAATTTAATTAACCAGTATACAATGATAAAATATGATATCATATATTATATGTTTCTAATTTTTGTACAAAATGGATTAATTAAATATGTTAGATATTTTTAATATGAAAACCTATGTGGTGAATAAAATAGTTAATATATAAACATAACTCTATTAAAAATCCATATTAAAAATACAATTTAGTAAAATGACTTTCATCATTTGAGTTTAAATGTAACCACTGTTCAATATATTGAAATAAAATAAACTATTTATTGAAAGAAGAAACCTACCCACAAGAAGGAATACAAAAAAACATATTAGGGTGGGTAAAATGATAAAGGCCAACTGCATCACCCTTGAAAAACAACTTATATATATTTGGAAGTAACCCAAGATTACTATAAACAATCAATTTACTTCTTGTATTCCTTGGATGGAAAGTGCATGAGATACAAAATTACATTCCCTCCACATATGTATAATAGAAACTCCCTAGTTGATAAAAAATTTCAATCTCCTTCCAGATCCCATTGTGCATTACTTTTTCCTTGAAGAAACTCGACCAACAAGGTCGACTCCGACTCAATTTCTATAATCTGAATATTATGGCTTCTATACAACATGATTCCAGTTGCCATGTCTCTTGATTATACTATAATGGAATTCCTTGGTCCATAAAAAGAACTGATTTCAATGAACATCAAACACATGTTATCTCTAACAAGGCCCCCACCTCTCATTTCTCTACCTGTATAGGACCCATCCGCATTGAGTTTAAATCCACAGAAGGACCTTTCCATCGAACCCACCTTCCTTGGATGTCTCTGTTATACTCCATATTTGAACAATAAATAGAAAATATTCTTTTTAAGTATCCATAATTGGTTCCACCTTTGATAATAATCCTTGAAACTGCCACTAGCGCCTTCACCCTCATGTGGAAGAAGAGTGAAGAAAATATCCTATCATCGTGAGCCTTATTTCTAGCTCCCTAGAGGAACCAACATACTCCTAAAAAGATCAAACCTCAAACCCTAACCTTTGGTACACTCTATATATCTCCCTCATACTAAGCCTCAATAACTCCGTATATATAATCCCTACCATTGCATAATTTCATTCCCTATGCAATTAAGTCCCATACCCCCTTGGCTCAGTTCCCTGGAAAAAACACATTCCACAATGTTTCTTACATCTATTGAACACATAATTGGAAATGTGACACTAAAGAGACACCTTTTTTTGAATTCTATCATCCATAGGTAGCGCCTGATTTCTTAATCACCAAACTTGACAATTTATCTCATTAAGAATACACTTTTACTAGAGATTTACTGCCCAATCATCCATCCCACTACTCTTTTCTATAAAATCCCTATATTCCCACATGTAGAATTTACCAGAACTCAATCTTGTAAAAATACAGTGGTATGGGTCCTCCACCATCCCGATTCCATCACAGAGATTCTTATTATCATGATCAAGAATATAAGTCATGGAATTAGGGTAAGAATAAGCATCCTTGAATGATATATTTGGGACTAGAAAACCCAAAAAAAATATAGCATCTCACTGACCCAGTTTTTATTCCACGTGTTAATATCCCTACATCCTATAATACACCATTTTGTTCCCTAAATCTTCTCTAAATGTTCTAGGATGCAGCACATGATATTGGATATTCTCCTATTTCGGCATGTCCAGTTCCTCCAATAATTACAATATATATCCTTGATGAACTATCCCCATGATGAATTCCCTTCCATGACATCCCATTCAAACTGATCTTGCATAGAACGCAAGGTATTTTCCGTGCTTCATAGCCCAATTCCACCTTTATTAATTTTCCTAGCCATTCACTTCCAATAATCCCAATGGAACCAACCATTTTGGTTTGCATCCTAATGAAAATTTTTCATAACATTTTTAGTCTTGGTAATTATACCTTTTGTTGGTCTGATAATGGAAAAAACATGTATCATGATCATGGTAAGAACTTAATTAATCAATTTCATCCTACAACTAATTGAAACAAACCTATTTTCTAGTTTCAAATTTTTTAAAGGATATGATTAATGATTTTATCAAATATCTTTTTTTATTTCTTCCATATAATATTGGATCACCAAGGTTAAACACTAGTAATTTCCATCATTGGAACTTCAATTCTTCATGATTGACATTTCATTTTCCACTAGAATGCTTATTAGATATGTAAAAACAACTTTTCTTTGAATTGATGCATTTTATGCTCAATCTTACATGATTTCCCATAATTTTGTTGAACCCCACAATTTTTCTTAGTCTTCCATTCATATAAAATAACACGTTTTCAGCAAACATGAGGTGTAACACAATCCCATTTCCATACCTGTTTTTATTAGGAATGACCCTCCCATCATCCAAACATTGTTTAATGTTTCTTTTCATCACCTATTTGGCCATAATTAATAGGCATGGGGATAGGTGATCACCCTATATAACACCATGGAAATAAATGAAAAACTGAATCTCCTTCCCATACGAGATATAATAATGCATGGTGAGGAATAGAATCAGAAACACAAGTCACAGAACCATTCATGTGAGCCAAACACCCTCATTACCTTAATTAAAAATCTCCACTCCAATCTATCGTATGCTTTATCCATGTCCACCTTGACTATAATGTTTGATCTAATAGTTTTCTTATTTATATCCTCTACAATTTATTTAGAAATACCTACATCTCTTGAATACATTACCTTTTCACAAACCCATGTTGTTACTATAAATTTATTCTTGGAATTATACTACTTAAACTTATATTAATAAGACTAGAATGCATTTTATAGGAAATTTCACATTGAAAATTTAGTCTATATTTGTTTCTGGATATGGGATCATTAACCATGGGGACCAAAACCACTTTAAAGGCACAACCTATCATATTCAACACTCCACCTCTGAAAAAATATTGTACCACCTCCCACACTTTTATTTTGAAAATGTCTCATGAATCAAAATGGAATGCTCTTAGTAACCCTTCAGGGATAGGGGAACATTATTTTTTTCATACCTAAAATAGTCTCCTTAATTTCATCGATCCCAAGAATAGCCATCAACACCTCATTATCCATACTATCCACCAAACACCAAATAAAATCCATGAAAGTGTCCTCTCCATCCTTCATGATTTTACTTCCATCATTTATGCTTCCTGGTAAAATATTCTAAAAATAATCCAAGGCCATTTTCCCAACAATAGTCACATCAAAGGTATTGGATCCATCATCAAGTTTCAGATTAATCCTTTTAGACTCTCGTTTATCTTACAAACAATCCTAAAAGTATATAGTGTTTTTATTCCCTTATCAATGCCAAAATTCTCTACATTTTTTCTAATAAACCCTTTCAATATCTAACAGTTTCTCAGTCAAAAAAGCCTGCTTGTCAACCAGAATGGAAAACCTATCATCTCTCCAATCAGCTTGCAGTATATTTTCCAAACATTCAATATCTACCTTTATACCCTCTAGGTTGAGGTTTGCATCTGTTACGGTCGATATACACTCCTATAAATCCTTCCTAATCCATTGTAACCATTTATTGAGCTTCACCCAAGACAGACCATTGTCTGGTTGATCCCAAGACTCTTTGACCATCTAAAGGAAACCATCCTCCTGGATCTAGTAAATGGAATAATTGAACCATTTATCACTACAATATCCCTTATTAAGAACCAAAATAAGTGGAAAATGTCCATATATTGACCATTTTAGATGTGATCTCTTTTATTAAGAAAAAGTATCCATGCCTTGAAGACTAGTAAGACACTAGTCAAGCCAACTCCAGATTCTCCTAACCCCTTTTTGATTGTTTCACCATGTAAATTTACACCCAAAGAAGCCCATATCCAAAAGACCATCTGCAGCCATGAAGTCTTTGAAATATTTCTTGGGAGAGTTAGAAGTGACAGATCATATTGGAGTGAATATATGTGCTTCCATAAAACCATTTATTCAGAAACCTCACAACTGGCATAAATAAAGGATAATTAAATTTTTCTTCGTCCTACACTGATTCTAGTTGTAATAGACTAAGAAGAGACCACCAACAATTCCACCGATATTCCATGCTTCCATAAAAAACAAGATGTTTTTATTGGGATTGTTTTTATGCATATAGTTAGAGAAACCCATATCATTAGTGTTTAGGATTTTACGAATGTGAATTCTAATTAACAAATCAAGTACAAAAGAATATTTATAAGTATCATGTATGGTCTACATAAATAACTATGAATAATTTTAAATTAACTATTTATGGATTCATTAAAGGTATGTATGAATTATTTCCTCATTAATATTTGAGTTACTTGATATTCCAATTGTAATGGTGAGGGTGGTTGGGATTTCAAAAAAATAGTTCGAGATTAATTAAATCCTTAATTACATAAAAATTGGTAATCAAGATATAGTTCTCAAATGTTAAATCATTTATTACAGATAATATAGAGTAAGAAAAGAATGGATTTATTGTTAAATTTAATAATTAATATAAATTTCATGACTAGCTTATTTCCCAATAGTCATACATGAATTTTTGTATTTTTATAAAGTTGAAAAATATGTTTTATTTTTTGAATCCTCTATTCATGGTCATATAAATCAAGGATTGAGTAGGGTGAGTAAGATAACTATTGAGAAATATAGTGGAAGTTTTCATTATTAAAAATATAATGTTATTAGATTTTTCAAAAGAAAATAATATGTAATACAATGACCTAAATGCACACAAAATAAAAATTTATCCATTTCAAAATTATATAGAGAAAGAGAAAGATATTATATATGAAAATGTTACAAAACTATAATCACTTAAAAATTAATTCAAATACATATATGTTTATCATGTATCCATCATTTTGTTTTATATAGAAATATAATAAATTTTTGTTTTTCAAATGAATAAGTGATTATCTATTAATATAATATTATCATCCTTACTAGAAACACCCCCCGCAATCAATAAAAGCTTTAAAATAAATATTACTAATAATAAACTGAAATATCTATCAATTTATATTCACAATTTTGATATGGATTTGTGGGGTTTCAGTTCTTCGGGACTTATGATAAGTGATTCTAAGGAAATGGTTCAAAATACATTAGTGTGTTTTTTAGGTTCTGGGTGTAGTGGAAGCGCGGGATGGATAGTGCCCAAATTTTTTTTGTTGTTATTGATAATAAATATGAGTTATAGTCTAATGAAGAACATCATGACAAATGAAATTTAATAAAATAAAAACTAGGGATATAATAACCTGAACCTAAAGAGAGTGTATCAACACATGTTGTTTACAATTAATTTAATTAAATAATAATTGCCTCTAAGGTTATTATTTCTTCATCGATGCGTCTGAACATTGATCTGTAGTGTGACATTGTTGTTTTGTATAATCAAAGTGTAGGATTCATTTAGGAGTGATCCACATGGGTTCCACGAATCTCTAGACATCATTGAAGGGATATCAGGGTGTTAGTACGGAAGATCCTTAACCTTACATTGTATGTCTTCGATCTCCTTGAGAACTGCTTCCAATGTGTTCTTCTTGATCTGGTGGGGGAGTATATATTTCATTATTGATAGTGTTCTTAGAAAATAATAAACTCTCTAGGATTGAGAGATTTTTTCTCCAATTCATTGTGTAGAACCATTTTCTGGGCTAGGTCTTTCGCTAATGAAAGAATAATATTATTGGGCATTTATTTCACTATGGTAATAATAAAATAATATGCATAAGTGAATTTAATTATTTCATTTATAATATTAAAAACCCCATGGAAAATAATTATAGCAATATTTTTATTTCCTGACATGAAAATTAATTGTGAGTTATAATTATATATTATTTAATAAAATAATATTCAATATTATTATTTCTCACTAGGACTTTAAACTCAGTTTTCCAATTCTTCTTAATACTTATCACACCTTGAATAATTAATATTTATTTATTAAATAAATATAACTACATTATTTGCTGATAAATAAATAAATATTATATTCAATAAATATAAAATAAATATTTATTCATTATTTTTCCTACAACATATTTTATTAAATTACCATTGATGTAATAAATGAGATTAGACATACATGAAAAATTATTAAACAACGATTGGGAATAATATTTATTAAACTTTTTAAATAATAAATTATTTACCTGGGATTCTAGATAAACTTAGTGTGTGACCCTCTAGGCATCTTTCTCAGTGGCATTAGGCGAACCTGCCTAATTTCCAAGGTTATCATCTAGAAATATGACAAGGAACAAAAAGAGAAAAAATTTAATTTCACACTGACATGTCACCTAATACGAATGCTTACCATGTAATATAAATCTATTATCATAATATCTCTAATCGATAAGGTTGCATGCCAATTCCATCAACCTATATTCTAGATATCTTTTCTTTGAATTTCTAGAAATAGAACATACCTATTGATCACCATGGGAATGGATTTATTTAGGATATATCATTTCCATCAAAGGTCCTAAGATATTTACTTTTTTCAATTAACAAAGGGGATAAATCCTTTATCACATTACTCATTAATGAAATATTACTCATGACATACCCAATATATTCTACCTCACCAAGAACATTTATCATCATGATTTTCCTCAATACATCTAAGAACTTGAATCATAATACTCATTAATAATAAGCTTAAGGTCTAAGGACTAAAACACACATCCAAATATAGGAATTTCCAATGACATATAGAAATGTAGATTTCCTACTGGAGTGTCTTGTTCTCATAATATCTATAGCATCCTGTCTTTTTATAACATAACTTTTCATTCCATTACACGGAACTGAGGATCTTTAAGGTTTAGTGTCTTGGAAACAAGGAACATAAAACATGAAAAAAAACATTCTTCTTAAACACTTGAAAGGATTCTCCTCATGTTCACCCTAGGCTCATTACTGCATCCCATAACCTGGGGACATACATCAAAAGGAAGGGTGAGCAGAAGGCCCAGCAAGGGAAACAAGTGAAACATTTTACATATGAACTTGAGATACATCAATAAAGTCATGAAAATAACTTTAAGGCATGAAAATGAAATCATGAGGCATATCATAATAAAAATAAAACTTTTTCATAACTTGAAGATGTGGCTACATCATTTAACATAGACAATCATGAACATATCACCAAGGTCCATCCCCAAGGTGTCATTTTAAAATTACCAAGGTTATTCACCAAGGTATTGTGAAAATTGTAATCTCTATTGGTTACATCATTACCCAATGCATTGGAGCGCTATCAGGGCGCACCCTTAAATTTGCCTTTATTATCATGTGATCCACATATATCACCGTCAAAAATTTCATAAATAACCCACATAGAATAAAATAAATGGGTTTCATTTCATAATCATAACGTTTTAAAAACTGCTTTAAAGACATGATCTTTACGTCACTTTAAACCCACAGAAAGGGAAAGCGGGTCTCATGTATGTAAATCCCAGAATTTAAAATGGAAAATTTTAAATATATATGTGAATACCCTTGTAGAAATAAGAGCTTTGAGTATTCACTTTATAACATAAAATAATTTTTTGAGAAAAGAGAGAGGCATTTTGAGGGGAAAATTCTGCAGCATAACGGCTAAGTTTCGGGGTTTTAGAAAACATTGAAATGAGAGGGGACATGGGTCACCCTCTCATAAATGATCCATAAAACAGTAGGGTGAAAGAAGAAGAAGGACATATGGACATGGTAATGAAATTTTAGGGACATACCATTTGAAATGAAAAACATGGAAGGAAAAAAAATTAGATTTCTCTTATGAAAATTTGGCAGCCTTACGGCGTCACTTAACTTCAAAAGAAAATGATTTGACAAGATCAAATAGGGTCCCTCATCATATGATCATAAGAGATCAGTATGATAGATATTGAGATAATTCCCCAATATAACAAAAAGGAACTTGAAAGAATTGACATGAAAGTAGAACTTCAAAACGAGAAGGGTGAAGAACCACTTAAAAATTCAGCAGCCTAACGGCGCCAATTAAAACATCAAAATACTGAATTGAAGAGATCAAATGGGGTCTCTCATCATATGAACATAAGAGTCCAGTATGATATATATAGAGGTCATACCCCAATATAACAAAAAGGATCTTGAAATAATTGACATGAAAGTAGAACTTCAAAACGAGAAGGGTGAAGAACCACTTAAAAATTCGGCAGCCTAACGGCGCCACTTAAAACATCAAAATACTGAATTGAAGAGATCAAATGGGGTCTCTCATCATATGAACATAAGAGTCCAGTATGATATATATAGAGGTCATACCCCAATATAACAAAAAGGAACTTGAAATAATTGACATGAAAGTAGAACTTCAAAACGAGAAGGGTGAAGAACCACTTAAAAATTCGGCAGCCTAACGGCGCCACTTAAAACATCAAAATACTGAATAGAAGAGATCAAATGGGGTCTCTCATCATATGAACATAAGAGTCCAGTATGATATATATAGAGATCATACCCCAATATAACAAAAAGGAACTTGAAATAATTGACATGAAAGTAGAACTTCAAAACGAGAAGGGTGAAGAACCACTTAAAAATTCGGCAGCCTAACGGCGCCACTTAAAACTTCAAAATACTGAATTGAAGCGATCAAATGGGGTCTCTCATCATATGATCATAAAAGATCAGTATGATAATTTAGAGATCATACCCCAACATAATAAAAAGGAACATGAAAGACTTGAATGAAAATAGAACTTGAAAACGAGGAAGGTGAAAGAATCCCTTAAAAATTCGGTAGCCTAACGGCGCCACTTAAACATTCTTAAAACGAATTGATGAGAGCAAGGGGGGGTCTCTCATCATATGAACATGAAATAGGAAGTAGGATGAATATAAAAGAACATCCTCCAACATAAGAACATGGAGTATAAAAGAAATGACATAAAAGAGATTACTTGAAAAGAAAGAGAGGGGTCGGATCCCTTACATTAAAATGTAACTCTTAAACCTCAAAGGTTGGGACCTTGAGTGCTTGGGGGAACCTTGGGAGGACTCCTTGGGAGGTAATGAGACCAGAAATTCGTTGGGAATGAGTGGGTAGTCGAATGGATGATAGGAGGGCTTGGTATTTATAGGGAAAGTGAGGGGACAAGGCATTAATGGCCAAGGGACACCTCAAATGTGCTTTTCTAAAACCCATGTGCTCTCCCTTGTCATTTATCATGGAGTTAGGCCACATGGGGCCCCCAAAACAATAATTCATCACCCTTGGCCGGCCAACCCTCAAAGGATCTCATGACATCATCATGACACTGTTATGATGTCATTAAACATACCGAAACCCTAAAACTGTATTTTTACTATTCACTGAAAATTCAACTTTCTCAGAAAAATCCCAAAATTTCACATTAACCAAATATCAATGCTCTGATTTCAAAAATAAAATCCATTTTATAAAAATAATTTTCTAAATATTTTTAATTTAATTTTTAAATAAAAACACTATTCATCAAAAATTCATTTTTTCAGAAAAAACCCCAAAAATTACCATAACATAATATCGATGCTCTGAGTTCAAAAATAAAGTCATTTTTATAAAAATAATTTTCTAATTATTTTTAATTAAATTTTTAATTAAAAATGACTATTCACCCGAAAAAAACTAATACTTGAATAATAATTAATGAAACCGTTATTTAACTATTTTATTGATTCGCATTACTTAATCAAGGTGCCTAGATTATTTTAAAACTTTCTTTAAGTGAGATTACTAATCCATTTGGTCATATTACTAATCCTAATCATAAAATCACTATTCATAATTTACTATTCATCAAAAATCAAGTTGATCTTATTAGACTCTAAATTTAGTACTGAACATAATTGCAGAAGACCATTTTTTTGAAAATCATTACACATTTTTAATTATTTAGGGTTTACATAAACATATTTAAAATATCCTTTTCCTAAAATTCATCAAAAATATGCATACTATATTTATCCGGTCATTTCAAAATTCATAAACTTCATCATAAGAAGAAATCCCAATTTTTATTTAAAACAAGGATTACACAAGGTAGTTACGGTCTAGTTACATAACCCCTTATAATACCAGCATAGGACCTAAGAGTAAGGTGTTCTAGGGTGATAGAAGCTTGGGGCGGCTCAGTCAACATTGCCCGAGTAGTAATTTCTATCAGTTTGAACTTCTCACGAAGGCGATTCCGTTCCAGCTTCACATGATGAAGTTCGGCTTGGATTTGATCCAGAGCAAAGCCCAGTGGTGCTACCTCCTTCCCAAGCTCTGTTAGATGGGCTTCGATCATTCCAAGACTACTAGGTGAGGCCATCGAATCTTCTTTCTATAATAATTAACCAAGATTACTTATATTTAGAGACAAAAATCAAAACATTTTGTTCACAGTGGTCATATTGACCGATGGTTATATAATAGTCAAAACCCACTGATCTCATTTTAATTATAATCATGTTTATCAAATAAAACGTTTTTGTTGAGTATAACAATAACACATAAAATTGGGAAACAAAATTTATTTAAAAAATTTCGGGTCGTTACAATCTTCCCCCCTTAAGAAATTGCGTCCTCGCAATTTTAAAATTGGGTTTTGAAATTTCATTGAAAGTCCCACATCGTAAAATGAGTCAGTAAAACTATTACTTTAAAATAAAGAAAGGGAAGTACAAAGGTCACCCGAGTTAACCCACACTAGGGTTCCAAGTAGGAAAACATGGACATGGAGGAGAAAACAAAGGGTCAAGTTTTGAGGGAGAGTGATAGAGAACATGATTAGGAGAAAGTTAACCATGAGAAAATCCCAAACTTATGATGTGTGTAAACGGTCTTTGATTACCTAGTAGGAAACGTAAACCAACAACATTTTTGTTTTACGTTTCTTTTCATAATTTTGAGGATTTCATTTACTACATAGAACAAAAACATAAGAAAATATACCTACCATCAAGTAGAGTTTCATCCTTTAACAAGTCCCTACCAACACTAATCTTTTCTCCAAATGATGAGAATTCAAAAACACTTGGTCTCATAAAAGCACAAGATTCATCTTCTATAGAATCACATAATCTACAAAAGATTAACTATCTATTTCTTCTATCTTTAAACATTATCCCAAAAACAGAATGGTTAAGGTAAAACAACTCTTCAAAAAGAAAGAATCCCATAGGAATGGAAACTACTTTTAAATCATCAAAGTTCCATGGTACTACCCAAATTTCATCATAGACCATTCCCTAAATAACGGTCCTTAAAATTCCTCAAAACAAACCAAACTAAGATTGAAACCCAAATACAAGAAGGATTTGATAACATAGTCTTCCAAAACAACTTCATTGTTCATCTCCAGACAACATCAACCACTCCTAACATCTTATAAAAAAGTATCTAACCTAAACATATTTTACCCAAGATAGGTTATTCATTCCCATAAGTAAGCTAAATTACTATAAGTTCACCTTAAATTCATCGATTCTTCAAAATATAAGTCAACCTTACTCCTCAATGAAAATACCGTAGTAATCTATTTACCTCGATCAAATATGGTTCCCAAAATAATGAACGTCTTCCAAAATAATAATCATATTTTAATCCCCTAATCATCCCTGTCATATTAATACGAAAATAGTCGCATTTCTTATCACATTGGTTGTCGGAACATGTTCTTCCATTTCCCACCATTAACTAAGAAGAGAAATCATAATTAGGGGCTTAAGTACTTAGCTAATAATCCTGAAAAGGAACTGAAATCATATAAGGATAACTTGTATATGAAAGGTATACCCTAACTTGTGATCTCCTAGGTTCCCATCTAGGTTATGAATGATCATATATTCTTATGTGAACCTTTATTTTATTTTATCTTTGTTCCTTTAACAATGGTTCATACCAAGCTTATGAATTTACCAAAGCATATCCCTCGGGAGTGTCGTAACCAAGAGTGCAGCAAGGCCCGTTGTCATGTACCAGTTCCCGTTCGAGTCTAGCTCGAAGTGGTGTTTTTGGGTTTTACCCCTATGTACATTTGTGCCAGAGCCACCTCTACCTGTTCGTATCCAGACAGGGATGTATTTGCTTGGCAACCCCTTACTCAATACTCACCAAAATACCAGGAAGATTTCCTATATTAAACTTTTCTATAGGGTTCTTCCTAGAGTTTTCATATCCTAATTTTCCACAAATAACTAAATCATCCTTTGATACCAACTATAGCATCCTGTATTTTTATAACATAACTTTTCATTCCATTACACGGAACTGAGGATCTTTAAGGTTTAGTGTCTTGGAAACAAGGAACATAAAACATGAAAAAAAAACATTCTTCTTAAACACTTGAAAGGATTCTCCTCATGTTCACCCTAGGCTCATTACTGCATCCCATAACCTGGGGACATACATCAAAAGGAAGGGTGAGCAGAAGGCCCAGCAAGGGAAACAAGTGAAACATTTTACATATGAACTTGAGATACATCAATAAAGTCATGAAAAGAACTTTAAGGCATGAAAATGAAATCATGAGGCATATCATAATAAAAATAAAACTTTTTCATAACTTGAAGATGTGGCTACATCATTTAACATAGACAATCATGAACATATCACCAAGGTCCATCCCCAAGGTGTCATTTTAAAATTACCAAGGTTATTCACCAAGGTGTCGTGAAAATTGTAATCTCTAGTGGTTACATCATTACCCAATGCATTGGAGCGCTATCAGGGCGCACACTTAAATTTGCCTTTATTATCATGTGAGCCACATATATCACCGTCAAACATTTCATAAATAACCCACATAGAATAAAATAAATGGGTTTCATTTCATAATCATAAGGTTTTAAAAACTGCTTTAAAGACATGATCTTTACGTCACTTTAAACCCACAGAAAGGGAAAGCGGGTCTCATGTATGTAAATCCCAGAATTTAAAATGGAAAATTTTAAATATATATGTGAATACCCTTGTAGAAATAAGATCTTTGAGTATTCACTTTATAACATAAAATAATTTTTTGAGAAAAGAGAGAGGCATTTTGAGGGGAAAATTCTGCAGCATAACGGCTAAGTTTCGGGGTTTTAGAAAACATTGAAATGAGAGGGGACATGGGTCACCCTCTCATAAATGATCCATAAAACAGTAGGGTGAAAGAATAAGAAGGACATATGGACATGGTAATGAAATTTTAGGGACATACCATTTGAAATGAAAAACATGGAAGGAAAAAAAATTAGATTTCTCTTATGAAAATTCGGCAACCTTACGGCGTCACTTAACTTCAAAAGAAAATGATTTGACAAGATCAAATAGGGTCCCTCATCATATGATCATAAGATATCAGTATGATAGATATTGAGATAATTCCCCAATATAACAAAAAGGAACTTGAAAGAATTGACATGAAAGTAGAACTTCAAAACGAGAAGGGTGAAGAACCACTTAAAAATTCGGCAGCCTAACGGCGCCAATTAAAACATCAAAATACTGAATTGAAGAGATCAAATGGGGTCTCTCATCATATGAACATAAGAGTCCAGTATGATATATATAGAGGTCATACCCCAATATAACAAAAAGGATCTTGAAATAATTGACATGAAAGTAGAACTTCAAAACGAGAAGGGTGAAGAACCACTTAAAAATTCGGCAGCCTAACGGCGCCACTTAAAACATCAAAATACTGAATTGAAGAGATCAAATGGGGTCTCTCATCATATGAACATAAGATTACAGTATGATATATATAGAGGTCATACCCCAATATAACAAAAAGGAACTTGAAATAATTGACATGAAAGTAGAACTTCAAAACGAGAAGGGTGAAGAACCACTTAAAAATTCGGCAGCCTAACGGCGCCACTTAAAACATCAAAATACTGAATAGAAGAGATCAAATGGGGTCTCTCATCATATGAACATAATAGTCCAGTATGATATATATAGAGATCATACCCCAATATAACAAAAAGGAACTTGAAATAATTGACATGAAAGTAGAACTTCAAAACGAGAAGGGTGAAGAACCACTTAAAAATTCGGCAGCCTAACGGCGCCACTTAAAACTTCAAAATACTGAATTGAAGCGATCAAATGGGGTCTCTCATCATATGATAATAAAAGATCAGTATGATAATTTAGAGATCATACCCCAACATAATAAAAAGGAACATGAAAGACTTTAATGAAAATAGAACTTGAAAACGAGGAAGGTGAAAGAATCCCTTAAAAATTCGGCAGCCTAACGGCGCCACTTAAACATTCTTAAAACGAATTGATGAGAGCAAGGGGGGGTCTCTCATCATATGAACATGAAATAGGAAGTAGGATGAATATAAAAGAACATCCTCCAACATAAGAACATGGAGTATAAAAGAAATGACATAAAAGAGATTACTTGAAAAGAAAGAGAGGGGTCGGATCCCTTACCTTAAAATGTAACTCTTAAACCTCAAAGGTTGGGACCTTGAGGGCTTGGGGGAACCTTGGGAGGACTCCTTGGGAGGTAATGAGACCAGAAATTCGTTGGGAATGAGTGGGGAGTCGAATGGATGATAGGAGGGCTTGGTATTTATAGGGAAAGTGAGGGGACAAGGTATTAATGGCCAAGGGACACCTCACATGTGCTTTTCTCAAACCCATGTGCTCTCCCTTGTCATTTATCATGGAGTTAGGCCACATGGGGCCCCCAAAACAATAATTCATCACCCTTGGCCGGCCAACCCTCAAAAGATCTCATGAAATCATCATGACACTGTTATGATGTCATTAAACATACCGAAACCCTAAAACTGTATTTTTACTATTCACTGAAAATTCAACTTTCTCAGAAAAATCCCAAAATTTCACATTAACCAAATATCAATGCTCTGATTTCAAAAATAAAATCCATTTTATAAAAATAATTTTCTAAATATTTTTAATTTAATTTTTAAATAAAAACACTATTCATCAAAAATTCATTTTTTCAGAAAAAACCCCAAAAATTACCATAACATAATATCGATGCTCTGAGTTCAAAAATAAAGTTATTTTTATAAAAATAATTTTCTAATTATTTTTAATTAAATTTTTAATTAAAAAACACTATTCACCCGAAAAAAACTAATACTTGAATAATAATTAATGAAACCGTTATTTAACTATTTTATTGAATCACATTACTTAATCAAGGTGCCTAGATTATTTTAAAACTTTCTTTAAGTGAGATTACTAATCCATTTGGTCATATTACTAATCCTAATCATAAAATCACTATTCATAATTTACTATTCATCAAAAATCAAGTTGATCTTATTAGACTCTAAATTTAGTACTGAACATAATTGCAGAAGACCATTTTTTTGAAAATCATTACACATTTTTAATTATTTAGGGTTTACATAAACATATTTAAAATATCCTTTTCCTAAAATTCATCAAAAATATGCATACTATATTTATCCGGTCATTTCAAAATTCATAAACTTCATCATAAGAAGAAATCCCAATTTTTATTTAAAACAAGGATTACACAAGGTAGTTACGGTCTCGTTACATAACCCCTTATAATACCAGCATAGGACCTAAGAGTAAGGTGTGCTAGGGTGATAGAAGCTTGGGGCGGCTCAGTCAACATTGCCCGAGTAGTAATTTCTATCAGTTTGAACTTCTCACGAAGGCGATTCCGTTCCAGCTTTACATGATGAAGTTCGGCTTGGATTTGATCTAGAGCAAAGCCCAGTGGTGCTACCTCCTTCCCAAGCTCTGTTAGATGGGCTTCGATCATTCCAAGACTACTAGGTGAGGCCATCGAATCTTCTTTCTATAATAATTAACCAAGATTACTTATATTTAGAGACAAAAATCAAAACATTTTGTTCACAGTGGTCATATTGACCGATGGTTATATAATAGTCAAAACCCACTGATCTCATTTTAATTATAATCATGTTTATCAAATAAAACGTTTTTGTTGAGTATAACAATAACACATAAAATTGGGAAACAAAATTTATTTAAAAAATTTCGGGTCGTTACAATCTTCCCCCCTTAAGAAATTGTGTCCTCGCAATTTTAAAATTGGGTTTTGAAATTTCATTGAAAGTCCCACATCGTAAAATGAGTCAGTAAAACTATTACTTTAAAATAAAGAAAGGGAAGTACAAAGGTCACCCGAGTTAACCCACACTAGGGTTCCAAGTAGGAAAACATGGACATGGAGGAGAAAACAAAGGGTCAAGTTTTGAGGGAGAGTGATAGAGAACATGATTAGGAGAAAGTTAACCATGAGAAAATCCCAAACTTATGATGTGTGTAAATGGTCTTTGATTACCTAGTAGGAAACGTAAACCAACAACATTTTTGTTTTACGTTTCTTTTCATAATTTTGAGGATTTCATTTACTACATAGAACAAAAACATAAGAAAATGTACCTACCATCAAGTAGAGTTTCATCCTTTAACAAGTCCCTACCAACACTAATCTTTTCTCCAAATGATGAGAATTCAAAAACACTTGGTCTCATAAAAGCACAAGATTAATCTTCTATAGAATCACATAATCTACAAAAGATTAACTATCTATTTCTTCTATCTTTAAACATTATCCCAAAAACAGAATGGTTAAGGTAAAACAACTCTTCAAAAAGAAAGAATCCCATAGGAATGGAAACTACTTTTAAATCATCAAAGTTCCATGGTACTACCCAAATTTCATCATAGACCATTCCCTAAATAATGGTCCTTAAAATTCCTCAAAACAAACCAAACTAAGATTGAAACCCAAATACAAGAAGGATTTGATAACATAGTCTTCCAAAACAACTTCATTGTTCATCTCCAGACAACATCAACCACTCCTAACATCTTATAAAAAAGTATCTAACCTAAACATATTTTACCCAAGATAGGTTAGTCATTCCCATAAGTAAGCTAAATTACTATAAGTTCACCTTAAATTCATCGATTCTTCAAAATATAAGTCAACCTTACTCCTCAATGAAAATACCGTAGTAATCTATTTACCTCGATCAAATATGGTTCCCAAAATAATGAACGTCTTCCAAAATAATAATCATATTTTAATCCCCTAATCATCCCTGTCATATTAATACGAAAATAGTCACATTTCTTATCACATTGGTTGTCGGAACATGTTCTTCCATTTCCCACCATTAACTAAGAAGAGAAATCATAATTAGGGGCTTAAGTACTTAGCTAATAATCCTGAAAAGGAACTGAAATCATATAAGGATAACTTGTATATGAAAGGTATACCCTAACTTGTGATCTCCTAGGTTCCCATCTAGGTTATGAATGATCATATATTCTTATGTGAACCTTTATTTTATTTTATCTTTGTTCCTTTAACAATGGTTCATACCAAGCTTATGAATTTACCAAAGCATATCCCCCGGGAGTGTCGTAACCAAGAGTGCAGCAAGGCCCGTTGTCGTGTACCAGTTCCCGTTCGAGTCTAGCTCGAAGTGGTGTTTTTGGGTTTTACCCCTATGTACATCTGTGCCAGAGCCACCTCTACCTGCTCGTATCCAGACAGGGATGTATTTGTTTGGCAACCCCTTACTCAATACTCACCAAAATACCAAGAAGATTTCCTATATTAAACTTTTCTATAGGGTTCTTCCTAGAGTTTTCATATCCTAATTTCCACAAATAACTAAATCATCCTTTGATACCAACTATAGCATCCTGTCTTTTTATAACATAACTTTTCATTCCATTACACGGAACTGAGGATCTTTAAGGTTTAGTGTCTTGGAAACAAGGAACATAAAACATGAAAAAAAAACATTCTTCTTAAACACTTGAAAGGATTCTCCTCATGTTCACCCTAGGCTCATTACTGCATCCCATAACCTGGGGACATACATAAAAAGGAAGGGTGAGCAGAAGGCCCAGCAAGGGAAACAAGTGAAACATTTTACATATGAACTTGAGATACATCAATAAAGTCATGAAAAGAACTTTAAGGCATGAAAATGAAATCATGAGGCATATCATAATAAAAATAAAACTTTTTCATAACTTGAAGATGTGGCTACATCATTTAACATAGACAATCATGAACATATCACCAATGTCCATCCCCAAGGTGTCATTTTAAAATTACCAAGGTTATTCACCAAGGTATCGTGAAAATTGTAATCTCTAGTGGTTACATCATTACCCAATGCATTGGAGCGCTATCAGGGCGCACCCTTAAATTTGCCTTTATTATCATGTGAGCCACATATATCACCGTCAAACATTTCATAAATAACCCACATAGAATAAAATAAATGGGTTTCATTTCATAATCATAAGGTTTTAAAAACTGCTTTAAAGACATGATCATTACGTCACTTTAAACCCACAGAAAGGGAAAGCGGGTCTCATGTATGTAAATCCCAGAATTTAAAATGGAAAATTTTAAATATATATGTGAATACCCTTGTAGAAATAAGAGCTTTGAGTATTCACTTTATAACATAAAATAATTTTTTGAGAAAAGAGAGAGGCATTTTGAGGGGAAAATTCTGCAGCATAACGGCTAAGTTTCGGGGTTTTAGAAAACATTGAAATGAGAGGGGACATGGGTCACCCTCTCATAAATGATCCATAAAACAGTAGGGTGAAAGAATAAGAAGGACATATGGACATGGTAATGAAATTTTAGTGACATACCATTTGAAATGAAAAACATGGAAGGAAAAAAAAATTAGATTTCTCTTATGAAAATTCGGCAACCTTACGGCGTCACTTAACTTCAAAAGAAAATGATTTGACAAGATCAAATAGGGTCCCTCATCATATGATCATAAGAGATCAGTATGATAGATATTGAGATAATTCCCCAATATAACAAAAAGGAACTTGAAAGAATTGACATGAAAGTAGAACTTCAAAACGAGAAGGGTGAAGAACCACTTAAAAATTCGGCAGCCTAACGGCGCCAATTAAAACATCAAAATACTGAATTGAAGAGATCAAATGGGGTCTCTCATCATATGAACATAAGAGTCCAGTATGATATATATAGAGTTCATACCCCAATATAACAAAAAGGATCTTGAAATAATTGACATGAAAGTAGAACTTCAAAACGAGAAGGGTGAAGAACCACTTAAAAATTCGGCAGCCTAACGGCGCCACTTAAAACATCAAAATACTGAATTGAAGAGATCAAATGGGGTCTCTCATCATATGAACATAAGATTACAGTATGATATATATAGAGGTCATACCCCAATATAACAAAAAGGAACTTGAAATAATTGACATGAAAGTAGAACTTCAAAACGAGAAGGGTGAAGAACCACTTAAAAATTCGGCAGCCTAACGGCGCCACTTAAAACATCAAAATACTGAATAGAAGAGATCAAATGGGGTCTCTCATCATATGAACATAATAGTCCAGTATGATATATATAGAGATCATACCCCAATATAACAAAAAGGAACTTGAAATAATTGACATGAAAGTAGAACTTCAAAACGAGAAGGGTGAAGAACCACTTAAAAATTCGGCAGCCTAACGGCGCCACTTAAAACTTCAAAATACTGAATTGAAGCGATCAAATGGGGTCTCTCATCATATGATCATAAAAGATCAGTATGATAATTTAGAGATCATACCCCAACATAATAAAAAGGAACATGAAAGACTTTAATGAAAATAGAACTTGAAAACGAGGAAGGTGAAAGAATCCCTTAAAAATTCGGCAGCCTAACGGCGCCACTTAAACATTCTTAAAACGAATTGATGAGAGCAAGGGGGGGTCTCTCATCATATGAACATGAAATAGGAAGTAGGATGAATATAAAAGAACATCCTCCAACATAAGAACATGGAGTATAAAAGAAATGACATAAAAGAGATTACTTGAAAAGAAAGAGAGGGGTCGGATCCCTTACCTTAAAATGTAACTCTTAAACCTCAAAGGTTGGGACCTTGAGGGCTTGGGGGAACCTTGGGAGGACTCCTTGGGAGGTAATGAGACCAGAAATTCGTTGGGAATGAGTGGGGAGTCGAATGGATGATAGGAGGGCTTGGTATTTATAGGGAAAGTGAGGGGACAAGGCATTAATGGCCAAGGGACACCTCACATGTGCTTTTCTCAAACCCATGTGCTCTCCCTTGTCATTTATCATGGAGTTAGGCCACATGGGGCCCCCAAAACAATAATTCATCACCCTTGGCCGGCCAACCCTCAAAAGATCTCATGAAATCATCATGACACTGTTATGATGTCATTAAACATACCGAAACCCTAAAACTGTATTTTTACTATTCACTGAAAATTCAACTTTCTCAGAAAAATCCCAAAATTTCACATTAACCAAATATCAATGCTCTGATTTCAAAAATAAAATCCATTTTATAAAAATAATTTTCTAAATATTTTTAATTTAATTTTTAAATAAAAACACTATTCATCAAAAATTCATTTTTTCAGAAAAAACCCCAAAAATTACCATAACATAATATCGATGCTCTGAGTTCAAAAATAAAGTTATTTTTATAAAAATAATTTTCTAATTATTTTTAATTAAACTTTTAATTAAAAAACACTATTCACCCGAAAAAAACTAATACTTGAATAATAATTAATGAAACCGTTATTTAACTATTTTATTGAATCACATTACTTAATCAAGGTGCCTAGATTATTTTAAAACTTTCTTTAAGTGAGATTACTAATCCATTTGGTCATATTACTAATCCTAATCATAAAATCACTATTCATAATTTACTATTCATCAAAAATCAAGTTGATCTTATTAGACTCTAAATTTAGTACTGAACATAATTGCAGAAGACCATTTTTTTGAAAATCATTACACATTTTTAATTATTTAGGGTTTACATAAACATATTTAAAATATCCTTTTCCTAAAATTCATCAAAAATATGCATACTATATTTATCCGGTCATTTCAAAATTCATAAACTTCATCATAAGAAGAAATCCCAATTTTTATTTAAAACAAGGATTACACAAGGTAGTTACGGTCTCGTTACATAACCCCTTATAATACCAGCATAGGACCTAAGAGTAAGGTGTGCTAGGGTGATAGAAGCTTGGGGCGGCTCAGTCAACATTGCCCGAGTAGTAATTTCTATCAGTTTGAACTTCTCACGAAGGCGATTCCGTTCCAGCTTCACATGATGAAGTTCGGCTTGGATTTGATCCAGAGCAAAGCCCAGTGGTGCTACCTCCTTCCCAAGCTCTGTTAGATGGGCTTCGATCGTTCCAAGACTACTAGGTGAGGCCATCGAATCTTCTTTCTATAATAATTAACCAAGATTACTTATATTTAGAGACAAAAATCAAAACATTTTGTTCACAGTGGTCATATTGACCGATGGTTATATAATAGTCAAAACCCACTGATCTCATTTTAATTATAATCATGTTTATCAAATAAAACGTTTTTGTTGAGTATAACAATAACACATAAAATTGGGAAACAAAATTTATTTAAAAAATTTCGGGTCGTTACAATATCCTACTATAAATTACCAAGGGCATACACCCTTAAAAGGTGCCTCAAAGTCCAATGAGCTTCCACCCCTGATAGACTATAACATTTGTTTCCCTAAAATGAAATCATTTGTCTATAGAACATATATTCAAGAATAGTGTTATAACACTTCTGGTTTCTAATCATAGTAGGGATCCACTATGACCTTTTATAGTGACAGTTTCTCTTAGAACATTATAAAATACAACATTACGCGGAAGAACAATCCTGATGTAATAATGAATTTATTAATATTAAAAACCATGAATATAAGTTATCAAAATGTACAAAATAATTTTTTTCTAGGTCACAATCTCTAATAGACTCCAACTTTCTCTAGGTCCAATTACTAACGGCCTTTAATTTTTTACCTCTCATATGATACATATGCTTTTGCTGATATTGGCCTTTAGTTAATGGGGTTTCCACGTTCACTTCTTCAGATACTCTTTTCATTTTGACTTCACCCCTTTGATAAAAATCCATTAATATTTTATTCATCCAAAGTATTTTCTTTTTAAATTAATGTGACCTTCGATCTTTTTTGAGAACCACCGTTGCAGTATTATCACAATACAATGTGATAGTTTCTTTACTATTAAGTACCACATCATTCTCCTGGAAATATTTACTAATCCATATGGATTGCTTGGCTACATAAAAAGATGTTATGTACTTGGAATCCACTGTAGAATATGCTTCAACTAGATTCTTTAAAATCTTTCAACTCATAGCTCCTCCATTGAGACAAAAAAACATATCCTAATTATGAATTCAGATCATTATGATTTGTCTGAAAACCATCATTAGGGTAACATCTGATAAAAATCTCTTCATATCCTCCATACACCTAGAATAGATCCTTATTTATTCTCATATACCTAAGAATAGTCTTCACATCATTCTAATACTATTCTTTGGGATCTTCTTGATATCTACCTACCATAGTTAATTCTTAGGCAACATCAAGTCAAGTTCATAACATGGAATACATGAATGATCCAATCGCCAAAGCATATGGGATCTTACTCATTCTATCTCTCTCGTGTTGTATCTCAGGAAAAAAATTATTAAAAAGATGTAAACCATGTGACACTAGAACCAATCACCTTTTGGATTATTCCATACTAAATCTCTTAACTATATGGTTAATATATTTACTTTTAATTAGTCCAAGACGCCTCTTGGATATATTAATAATGATATTTATCCCTAAAATATAGGCTTCTTCAACTAAGTTCATCATGGAGAAGCACTTGTTTAACCAGTCCTTCACTGGTTATAAGACTGGTATGTCATCTCCAATAAGTAATATTTGGTCAACATATACCACTAGGATAATTAATTCATTCCCATAAAAAAACTTTTATAAACAAATGAAACACAATCATTCTTAATGAAACCAAATTCTTTTATGAATTCATCAAATCAAATGTTCCATGAACTCAATTCTTGTTTCATTCCCTAAATTGATCTCTACATCTTGAAAATTTATTTGGCATCACCTAGTGTCATAAACCCTCCAATTTGTGATATATAGACATCTTCTATAAGGTTCTCGTTAAGGAATGATGTTTTTTACTTCCATCTATCGAATATCATAGTCATGTTATACTGCTACGGAAAATATGATTATGAAGGATTTAAAAATGGTAGCTGGTGAATAGGTTTCATTGTAGTCAATTCCTTGATGCTATTTACACCCTTTATCCATTAGACTTGGTTTATAGGTATTTAATTTACCTTCCATGCCATGTTTCCTCTTGAATACCAAGTTATACCAAATAGGTTTTACATCAATTTGTACATTAACCAAAACCCAAAATTGGTTCTGATACATGTGATCCATCTCATAATTCATAGATTCTATCCATCTTACAGCTTCTGGACTCTCTACTACCTCCTTGTATAGTAGAGGTTCATCTTTGTCCAAAAATAATGAGTTACCATCCTTGGTGACTATAAAACCATATCTCTCTAGTTATCTTACCTCTCGTACACTCTTACGCAGTACATATGTTTTAGGAACTACTTCTTCCATGGGGACCTGTAGAACTTGTTCTTGTACCAACTCATGTGTATCTTGAGCATAAACTTCATCAAATTCAATTGTTCTCCCACTATCCTTTTTTAGGATGTGATCCCTCTCAAGAAATAGGTCTTGTATGCCAATAATCATTTTCTTGTCTAAGGGGTTTTATACGTACTATCCCTTCGTTTCCTTGTGAAACCCTATAAAGATACACTTCATGCCTTGGGATGCATGTTGGCTGCATGATAAATCCTTAACAAACATCTCATAACCCTATATATGTGTATGCAAAAAAATGGGTTAATTTCCATTCCATAACTTTAAAGGAATTTAATTTGCCTATTTAGTTTTTACTTAGTTTAATATGTATACCGCAATTTGTAATGCACATCCCCAAAAGGATTATGGAAGATCTTTATGACTATTCATCGACCTTACCTTGTACAACAACATATGATTCCTCCTTTCACAATAACCATTCCACTATGGTGTATAAGGTGGGATGAGTTGAGATATATTCCCAAACATGTGTAAAAAAATCTATAAACCCTTGGTTAAGATTTTATCCACCTTGATCTGATCGGTTATTTTTATCATCTTACCAAGATGATTCTCTAATTCATTCTTGAATTCCTTGAATTTATCAACAGATTTTAACTTTACCTCATAAAGTAAATATATCCATATCCACTCAATCCATTAGTAAAAGTTATTATGTATGAATATTTACCTCTAACTTCTACTAGATGTGGTCCACACACATCAGTGTGTACCAATCCTAGATGCTCTATTTCCCTTTAACCCTATCCACCAAATGGTGGTTTGGTCATTTTTTTATTGTAAAAAATCATGAAATCTATCAAGTGGTTTTATCTTAGAAGAGTTTAAATAACCATCATGGTAGAGATTTTTCAAACTCTTCTTGTTTACATGACCAAGATGGTGATACCAAATCTGGGTGTTATATGAGTCATGTGAACTTGATTTTTTATCAATTGCCAACACTTGTTTTTCATAATTTAATACATACAAACCCTTATTTAAATGTTCCATACTATAACTTATGTTTTTCTTATAAATAAAATTAATTTTATTTCTAAACATGAAAATAAACACATCTGTATCTAAAAATGATATAGAAATTATGTTTCTGGTAACATTATTACATAATAACAATCCTGTAATATCAAAATAATTCTCCTGGAAAATGAAAGGTGGTAGTCCCTGATGGTATGAGAAACCAGCCTCACGCCATTGGAATCTCACAGATCCACCTCCCCTCTGTAAATTTTCTAAAATCTACTTGGATCCTGTATTTGAATACATATGTGAAAACCATAAGATATATCTAATACCTAATGTGTAGAAATAGAAGTATTGAACTCGATAATGAACTCACATTTGGATTCCCCATGCCTCTGGGTGCAGTTCCTCTTCTACGGGCCTAACTTCCCACTTATGAAACATACTGCCTCTTTTCCTTTCACTGCCTTTGGATCTTATTTTTCTTGGTCTCACGATGCTCGGGAGATTTATAATGTTTATAAGTATTATTCCCCCATTATATTTTACTTCCTCTTCTTATTCACCATAAAGACTACAGGTTTGTCATGCCCCATGTCCTAATCCAATTGGCGAACCAAGGTCAGAAATTTTTATAGACTCAACTCATTATTGTTCATAATATTATTCACAATAAAACAAGAGAAGATCTTGGTAACTGATGAATGTATGAGATCTGTACACAATTCATTCGGGATTTTAATACCTATAATGTCTAGATGCTAAATATAGCTGATATGCTTGACTATATGAGGCCCATCTAGCACAGGCTCTCCAAGTATAGTCATGAACAAAGCATTGGAGATCTAATAACTATCTTGTCTCACCTTATCTTGATAGATATCCCAATGGTGAGACATCATTCAATAATAATCCATTTCCTCATGTGTCTTAAAGAGCTCATTGTAAAAGGATGATAGAATGAATCACTATACATATATAGAATCATTAAGATGTTTCTCATACAGAGATAGATCTTCATTACTCACCACTTTTCCAAGAAAAACTGGTAAAGAATCTTCCAGCACATACAGTTTCTTTTCCTAGAGAAGCGTGACCTATATGCGCCTTTGTCACTCCTAAAAATTAGTGTCGGTGAGAAGGTTTTCCTTCTCGTGTATAGATAACAACGATATGTTTTATGTCATTTTTCATTCTATTTATACAAATAATATGACCATATTTTAGCAATTTATCATACAAACTTTATAAAAATAAATAATATATTTATTAGTTTATGACTATTTTATTGAAAACCAATTTCCCTCGCCATTGGATTTGGAATATCATGTCGGTTCAATATTCAAGTGGAAAGGATCCATATTCCCTATTTCATTACCCTAATATTGGTTTTTCAAGTAACTTTAAGGGTTTTAGAAAGGCATTCCAAATTAAAACTACATTAACTCATAGTTCCTTGATCTATTTATTAGACTCCCCAATATTGAAATCAATAATTAATATCTACTCAACCTTTGCCTCTTAGTTTCACCAAGTCTTTCTTTGGAAGTCAACCCTTTATGTCAACCAAGTTAATTCAACTGAAAATATAAAATTTCAATTCCCTAATTATTGAAAGCACCCCAACATTAACTGGTCAAGCACCTTGAACTATGGTTCGTTTCTAACCAAATTATTGGAAGGCTATTTCGACAAAATATTTTATTGAAGGATTTTATCCTTTATGCATAAATTTAATATTGTTATCATTTCTTGTACTTATTAATATTATGTGGGATATTATTAAGTGATTAAAGATGTCTTATATAATATTTACGCATAAGACAATTTATTTTATTTCCATCTTGTGTTCTTGTTAATTCATTAATTAAGTGATCACGATAAAACATCAACAATGAATAACCATAAAATATAATAAAAATAAAATAAATTATATGATCCTGAGCTACTTCTAATGGTTATATTTTATAACATTTGATAAAAGCACCACTGTCCAAGGGGAGAAACACCTTGAACAATTTAATTTTTGTGTTTACAGCTTTGGACCTGTCCATGTTTGTATCTACTTGATTGGTTTTTGCCTCAGCTTCTAACATGAACTGCCTCCACTAGATTGGGAGCTACATCCATTAAAAATTCTTTTACTCATATGCAGGTGAAGGGTAAAAGGGGGTTTGAATAAAATAAAACATGGGCATGAGTTCCCTACATATTAATGAGGAGAGAAGGCATGCATGCCAAAAAATTAATTTAATAATAAATTAAAAGGAAACCAATCAGATACAATGGTATGGTCTAACTCATGCTCATCCACATGCATGAAACAAACTATGCATTTAATAAAACTAGCATTCAATTAATTAATCATTCCTATTTAAAATAAATCACACTCGAATCGATTAATTATTTTCTTTAATTAATCAATCCTTTTATCTTAATCCTTTTCTAAATTTTCTTGAGATTCTCGTCCATTATAATTTTAAACAAATTAATAAATTCACTCAAAATTAACTGTTTACATAACTTGTACCTTGGAGTTAACCTAGGGAATACCCATCCAAAACTACCCAACATGTATTATACATTTATACACTTTATTGTTTTTGATATATAGCTTGCACATAGAATAATAAATGTAATACAACTCATACATGATATACAGATCTTGAATATTGCGTAGATGTTAATAAAACATTTATATATATATATATATCAAATTTGTTCACATGGTGTTTACCAACTTTACACTCACATGAAAGTACATTTCTCAAGGGTTATATAATATACTAAATTTAAAATCTATGTAACTATTAAACATACACGTTATGTAGATCTGATCTACATGACATGTACATTCTTCAATGTGTATCTGAATTACACTCATAGGGACTTGACGTGTGAGGCGTACGTTAAAAATATTTGAGTAAATGGCCTATCCAATGGGCCAAACAATGTTTTGACTATGTGTTACATGGTCATTTGTTGGGTAGGCCATGTATGGAATACATGGCCCTGCCCTGACCCGAAGGGACTATATGTTGTGTCCAGTGGGCCACACAATGTGTAGTCTAGCTGAACGGGTGATAGTTTCTCCCTATAAACATGCGATATAATAATTAACAACAACGTGTGTCATTAATACACATAGGATGAGTGATTTCCAAATTACATCCTGGTGCATTGAAAATAATTAAATGAAATGTTATTCCAATTACATGTTATGTACTCTTGTGTTATCCGATCAGTTGTCACCTCCAGATGAGTTCCTCGGTTTTATTTTGATAATAAAATTAATCATTTCTGTTAGATCTATGAGAAATGATGGAGGAATAAATAGATCTATAAATTCAAATTTAAAGAACGATTAACATGAATTGAAACACAAAGTTATGAATGTGTAAATCATAAAATTTATATATATATAAAGAACGATGTGACCACTCTAATACCACTTGTAGGTTTCAAGAAAAGTTAAAGCACATGAGGGAAGGTGCCCAACTTATCATTTTCTCTTTATTGATAATCAATCTAAGGTCTATTCCGACGAATAATTTCATGACCAATGGAATTGAATCAAAGAACAAACATGGGATAGAATACCCAGAACCAAGAGAGAGTAGATTAACACATGTTGGGTATAATCAATTCAATTAAATAAGAATTACCTCCAATGTTATTCTTTCTTCGTTGATGAATCCGGCCACAGATCTCCAGTACGCCATTGTTTTATTGAATAATACAAGTGTAGGATTCCTCTAGCAGTGATCTACATGTGTTCCAAGAATCTTCAGACATCACTGAAGGGGTATTTTGGTGCTGGCAAGGAAGATACTTTTTCTTTTGTCATTCACCTTTGATCTCTTTGAGAACCTATTCCAAAGCATTCTTCTTGATCTGATGGAGGAGTATCACTCTCATTCTTGAGAGAATTATTCGATAATAATGAACACTCTAGGATTGTGAGATTTTTTCTCAAATTATTTGAGCATAAAAAATTTCATTGCTCGGTCATTGTCAAATAAGAGAATAATATAACATGGTTTTTATTTCACGAGGGTAATAATAGAGTAATTTTCACAACTGCCATTAATTATTTCATTAATCCTAGAGAAACCCCCATGTCAAATAATAGTAGCAGTATTATTATTTCCTAACATGAAATTAACTTCAAAGTTATAAGTAAATATTATTTAATCAAATAATATTCAAGATTATTATCTCTCACTAGACCCTTAAATTAGGTCCACCAATCCTCCTCAATATTTATCACACCTTGATTAATGACTATTTATTTATTAAATATATATCACTGAATTATTTTCTAATAAATAAATAAATATTTTATTCACCAAATAGAAAATAAATATTTATTAATTATTCCTCCAACAATATATTCTCTCGAATAACTAGTGATAGAATAAATGTAATCAGGAATACATTAATATTTATTAAACCACAATTGGGAATAATATTTATTCAACTTTTTAAATAATAAATTATTTAACTAAGATTCCGAAGATACTTAGTGTGTGACCCTGTAGGCCTCTTTCTTAGTTCAATTAGGTGAACCTTTCTAAAGTATAAGGATAGCATCTAGAAACACGCCAAGGAAACCATAGAGAAATAAGTTAATTCCACAACGACATGTAAACTCATACAAGAACATACCATGTAATATAATCCCATTATCACAATATCTCTAATCGCACAAGTTTAATGCTAGTTCCATCAACCAATATGACCAATATCACTTTTTTTGACTTTCTGGAAATAGAACATGCCTATTGATCACCCTGGAAATGAATTTATTTAGGCTATATAATTTTTATCAAAGGGTCTGATATATTAAATTCTTTTAATGAACAGAAGGTATAAATCATTTGTTGCATTATTCAGTAATAAAATATTACTCATGACGCCCCCATCATATCCTTCCTCACCGTGAACATCTGTTATCACAGTTTTCCTCAATAAATATAAATTATCTACTCATAATAATCATTAATGATAATATTAATGTCTAATGACCATTACACACATCCACATATAGGAACATATAATGACACATAGAAATTTGGATTTCCTACTGGCAGGTCTTGTTCTCATAATATCCTCCTAGACATTACCAAGGGGTACACCATGAGAAGATACCTTAAAGTTCAATGAGTCTCCACCCCTGGTAGCCTATATCATTTATGTCCCTCAAATGATATCATCTGAATATAGAATATATATTCAATAATAGTGTCATAGAACTTCTGGGTTCTCATCATAGCAGGGATCCTCTATGACCTTTTAGTGTGATAGTTACTCTTAGGACATTATCACATACAATGTTATGTAGAAGAATAATCATGATGTGATATGTAATTTATAAATATTCAAAACCATAAATATAAGTTCTCATAATGTACAAAAGACATTGGTTCTAGGGAACCAAATCCAACATGTTTATTGTCAATTTATCCTTATTAATGTCTATTTAAGGATAAAGTGTTTCATAGGGATATCAAGGATAAAGTTTTTATCTATTTCTTATATGAAAAAGGGTCATGGGAGGAGGAATTGTAATGAATTAACAATGGAATACATAGTATATTCTAAAAGGGATACATTTATAAATACATATACATCTACTATTTTTATTCTTTTTTATTAATAAAATATGTATTATATATTTTTATCAAAATCAAATAACCAATGGTGATCAAAAAGATTATATTATTTAAGATTAATATTCAATTATTTAGAGTGTTGAAAAACATATCATCAAAATAAGATCAAAACATAATTATTTACATGTGGATTGACTCTCATAAACCAATTTTTTAACATCATGTTACCAAATCATCTATCTTAGAACCTATTTATACATATAAATAAACATTATATCATATATCATGTAATGTCACACATTAATAAATTACTATTTTCATCATACATGAATAAAATATAAAAGATTAATTTAATTTAGTATAATTTAAAAATGTTTTATTCAAATAAAAGTTAGTTAGAGATTATAATTCATGTCCAAATAAAAATAAAATCCCATGTCTTGTGAATACATATATGGGTGTTTATATAAATTTAAGATAAAAAACTATTGAATTTGTAAATATTAAATTGTATGTTTTATAAAATAGAAACCATTAGAATTATATGATCTATTGTAACACTGTATATGTAATGCAATCTCATTTTAAGAATATACATAGATTTTTTAATATGTTTTAAACTGATTTAACGGTGGTTAGGGGTGTCTGGGATATCCAAAACATAAAGGGAACATTATGTTGGGAAGTTATTATCAAAAAATTATATAGTATCTCTAATGGATAGATTATCGTCTCTACCACAATATCAGTGGAGTCTATAGAGATTGATGAAATGTTGTAGATCCCACAGGTCAGCTGATTTGAAGCCACCAACTGTCTATTGAGCCTCATAGGGAAATAGGTTCTACCAAGTAACCATTGGCCTTCCTTTAATAACCCAAGAATTTCATACAAATAAATTAAGTCTTTTTTTATATTTATTTCATTATATAAATAATCACCTGAGAACCATAATAGTTTGGTTTCTTTAGAAACATAGAAACATAAACACTGGTCAACAAGTGAGCAATTTCAACTCCCACTATGTTCATCATTATTATCACCTTAATAGAAATATAATACATAATACATATATTCATAACATGAGGAAATTAAATATAATAAAGGGTGGGTTAATATTCTAATTCTAGGGAAAAATGAGAGATACATAAGAATAACATGAATATAAGGAGACGAGAACAAAAGAATAACATTTTAAAACCATACACTACATGTAAATTATCATAATCATGAATCATGACATAATGATTGGTAGTTCATAAGACATGATTCATAATGGAATCGAAGAACATAAGAAATGAGGAAATAAGAGAATGAATGTATTTTATAAACATAAGCATAGAAAATAATTTCCATATTAGTTAAATCCCACTACCAATACTATCATAGCATACAATTCTTTTTACTGGATTAGTTCTACACCATGTCCCATGCCTATATTATGGAACTAGGTTCACTTCTTATTTCCTACTTATATTATCGAACCATGTTAACCCCCCTTTATAGTTCTTTATATCTCATGATATATAAATATTTACCAAATTAATCAGAGGGAGATATAGGTATCATGTGTCACATAATGAAATCATATATATGTGTACCACAAGATTATAAACATTTATCATATGATAATCTATTAAATGAAATGGGTGTCATAAATATTTTATCTAATCATAACATGAGGAAAAGAGATAGGTTTCATAATTATTTACCATAGTTTATCTCTTGAAAATAAGAATGTCTCATTATCATTTTATCATGGTATACCCAATGGAATAGAAACATGTTTCATAAACATTGCTTAATCAAAACATAAACCATTTTGAGAAGGAATATGAATAGTTTCATTGGACTATATCCTTAATAAAGAATGGGTAACAAAAATAGATGTCATATTGGTTGGAAAATAATTTTGAATGATTATTTAAAACATTACTTATGTAAAATATCCTTTTCAATTTGAAAAAATTAATTTTAGAACAAATAAATTTTGAAAACTATATTTCATAAAAATTAAATTTGAAAATTTATAAAAGAAACATTGAAAATAAATTTAAAAAAAATTAAAAAAAATAAAACATTTTCAAAATCCTTTTCATTTAAAATGATCTTAAAATATTATTTAAAGTAATTTTTTTAAAATATTTTTATAAATCATTTTTTTGAAAGAATACATATTTCTGTCTAAAGAGGGAAATAATGATGATTTTTCATAAAAATCATTTTTTTAATTATACTAAGTACCAAAGAGTTGAAATAAAGGTTCTATTACATGAAGATATCAGGAATAACCAGTTTTGAAGAAAATTAATGATAATTATATAGATATGTATCATAATATTCCATCAATCAACACATAATCATAGATAATCCCGATAAAATATGACATCATAGCAATAAAATCTTACCACTTCCTTAACATTGAATCATATTACCCATGTAAGAATAAGATTACATGAAGCTTAAAATATCATTAAAATTAGGATATTCATGATATAACATGCCAAAGGGGAAATATATACACCTCATACAAAAATATAGGTGCATAATATAACATATCCTTCAAAAAAGGCAAACTGAGACAAAATTTCTTCACCATAAGTCATGGCTTCCATCATACTAATTAAAACCTCATATATAATCACTATTCATTTATTGTTAATATGTTATAGAAAAATATAAATATATATCAAACCATATATGATTTATTTTTTATTTATATTTCTTATTTATTAATAATTTCATGTTATAGTTATGTTTTCGGGTAATAACAGCATTGTTTTCCATACATGTTTGGACATGTTATTCTTGATCCACATAAATTGATCATGGTTGAATAACCTATATAATGTAAAACATGATATAAATATCATATATATTCATTATATATTTATTTATAGTAATCCATAAAATTTATTAATAGGAAAGGAAATACACAATCCATAGAGATGGTAGGTTATACGTACGCATGAACATTGTTTCCATTTTCTTATAGTATTGAAAGTATGAAAATTAATGATATATATATATATATATCATCATTAATTTATATTTTTTAGGTCATATATATAACATATTTATATTAAACCCATACATCATAAATCCCTTGTAGAGCGTGAACAACTCACATCACTTCGTGAGGTGGTAGTCTATCTTACACAAGAACGACATTTTCGTATTCCCAAAAAATGGATAGCATGAAGGAAATTTTTATATAATAATTATATAAGAACAAAATATTCATAAATATAATATATATAATATATAAACTATATTTACATAATTTTCCCAACCCTAAAATATGTTAATAGAAAAACAATTGACATCGGTTTGCGAGGCAATAGTTTTTCGTACAGACGAATGATGATTTCGTAACCTATTTGATGGAAGTGTGTGTGGTTCTAAGAAGTAAAAAATTAAATAAAAAGTATAATTATACTGAATATACTAATATTATTAAAAAAAATTACCTTAAAATTATTGAATGAGTTTGGAAAAGAAATAAAACAAAAACGTTTTTTGATGAACGTTACCTCTTCTATGGGTATCACCTTTTGGTTTTCTCCGAAGAACTTCTCTGGTTAGATTTATGATGAAATTAAGCTTTATATGATGATATTAGGGTATTTTATAAGTGATTTGGTTAGTTATTTGTTGAAACAATTGGTTTTTTAGGTGTGATGAGAGGAAGATAGGGGTGGGATTTAATATGGGAGGTGAGTGGTACTTTTTTAATTTCTATAAAAGAGTGAATTCAACCCACTTTTGTTCGTGTAATGTGGCTCCCATAGAGGTCCAATACTGATAATAGAAAGTATAAGGTAGAAATATATACATCCAATTGGTCTTGTACATATTTTAGGTCATTTTTAAACCTTTTCTTCTATGTTTAACCACTAAGTAATATTTTTCACCTTAATCATTGTAATTAATATTAACTTCATTCACTAATCACATTGGAGAAACATTAAGTTGTAATTACTAGATATTAAAAATTGTGATGATTCTGAATATGGAATACATTTCTCCAAATTCAATTCATATAAATTTAAGAATTTAATTTAGAATTAATCTTGTACACTTGTCGAGAAAGTGGGTTTTTAAAGAGATAAAAGATCAAAAGTTTTCAATGTTTATATATTCAATTTAAGTATAAAATTAATTAAAATGACATATAATGGATTTATAAATGTACCATTTGACAAAATATTCATTAAAAAATTAAAATATTATTGAATTATATAAATAAATTAAATTTAAAGTAATTTTTCAATTAAAATTAAGTATTTTTTCACTATTCCTCAAAAAATGAAACATTTTAGAAAAAATTATGAAAATAAACCCTATGATAATTTTTAAATTATTAATTCAAAAATAAAGTTCATTTTATAAAATTAATTTTCTAAAATTTTTAAAAAATTATTTTATTATTGTTCACAAAAAAGTCATAAAAAGAAGTTTTCAAGTAAATTGTATTTCCAAAACATATAAATACATTACTGATAATAATTTATTTCATTTTCAATATGTTTTCTTATTATAAACCCATTATATTTAAAAATTATTTTGTAAAATTAATATTATTAATTTTAATGTCTATTTTATAATGGTCAGGTTTAAATGACTATATTAATAATATAACATTGTTTTATTAAAACTCACTATCATATGTAATGCAAGATATGTCGGTGTTGTGTGTAGTGAAAACTTAACTTGGTGTTATATATAATGAAAGCATTTTTTAGTGTATAATGAAACTAAATACATCCAATAAATTTCAATTTATTTAAAAACTATTCATAAAAATTAGGTTGTATCATTCTACCCCCTTAAAATGAATTTCTCATTAAAAATTCATCACTTTGATACAAACAAATGATGATATATCTTCTATATTCCAACCTCAAGTTCCCATGTAGCTTCCTTATACTGTTGGGTTTTCCATAAAATTTTTACTAGGTGAGTGGTCTTGTTTTGTAGAACATTCTATGTATGATCCATAATATGCATCGTTTGTTCCTCCTAAGAATGTTCTAGCTCCAACAGTATAAACTCAGAGATTATTACACATGAATATTTAGGTATATACTTCCATAGGAGGCATCCATGGAATGAATCAAAGAATTATCGGTGGTTCGGTGGACGCTC
The DNA here is from genome assembly GCA_963277665.1 of Viscum album. NCBI lineage: Eukaryota > Viridiplantae > Streptophyta > Magnoliopsida > Santalales > Viscaceae > Viscum > Viscum album. The sequence goes on along the minus strand of CAUJRU010000385.1, from coordinate 405,753 downwards.
CAGGGGATAGGTTACAATCTCAATGCGATCAAAAATATAAAAGGGACCGATATACTTAAGGAATATTTTCCGTTTCTTCCTAAATCTCATAACCTTAATACATAGATAAATTATTAGAAATACCTTGTCACTAATTGGAAATTCAAGATCATGTCGAGTATTATCATCAAAAAATTTCATCTGACATTGAGATGACTTGATATGATGCTGAATAGATCAAAAAATCTATTCCATTAATTCAGTTATCTCATTTTCCAATATCTTTCTTTCCCCAACTTCATTCCATCACTTTATAGCTCTATATTTTTATCCATAGTGTGATTCACAAGGAGCTATCTGAATTCTGGAGATAAATATATTGTTTTAAGGAAATTTAACTATATAAATTTTTTGATCCCAACCACCTTTTCAATCCAAATAACAAGATATCAACATATCCTATAGGGTTTGAATTTTTTATTCAAAATTACCATCTATTTGATTATGATACATAGTACTGAAACTCAACTTTTTATTAATATCTTATTGAATACATCTTCAGAACATTGAGTTAAAACTCAGAACCTGATCAAATACTATAGAATATGGTACTTCATGGAACCTTAACACTTTATTAATGTATATCATGAAAAGATCTTCTAGAGAAAAGTATTCTCTAATATAGATGAAGTTTTTTTACTCAGAAGGTTGAATTAATACCACCCATATAACATTATTTCCTTTAGCAGTCTTATAGAGTTCAATAACAAAATCAACTGTGATGTCTCCCATTTCCATTCTAGTATGGGTAATGGATAAAGCATCCTCATAGAATTATTCATTCAGACTTAACTTATTGACATACCAAGCACTAATATATAAACTATGTTATTTCAATATTCAATCCATCGCACCAGAAGTATTATTTCTTATCATTATATATCTTTGTACATCTATGGTAAATAGATAATGAATAACTATGATCTTACTATATTAAATCATACCTAAAGTATGGGATGTAAGGAATTCATATATGGTTGTTAAACTTTATAATTCCATCATGATCAAGGTTAAACTTAGGAATATTTTTAACATTCATTTGTAGATCTACATCATCCTTCTATGCCTCTTTAATCTTCACATGGATAGATGGTTGATCATTAAATTGTGAAATAAAATATTTTACCTTTCTTTAATATTTCTATATCCATCTTTTAAAATCCAGAAATATTAGATGTTTTTTTATCCTCATCATAGATATTCTATCATTATCTTGTCGACTCAAAACATTATCTACCTTGTTCACTTTCCCATTATGGTGATATTTTGAGAAATCATAATTCTTTATCATATGTAAAAATCTACTCCAACACATGTTAACTCATTATATGTTAATATATACATAAAACATTTATGATTGATATATATATACATATATATATATATTTCAATGAAGATAATACCTTCATATCATTAATGAAAAAGTTACCACTACTAACTTCAAATCATGATTTGGGTAATTTTTCCCATGAATCTTCAATTTTTGTGATGTATAATTTCGCTGAAAATTGTTTTTTATTATTTCAAAAAACCTTCTACACTACATGGTAATGTAATCATAGGTGTACTGACTAAACTTATATTTGGTTATATGAATTTTTTTCACATTAATCTATCAGGAGGAACATGGTACCTTTCTAAGTTAACTTGATCAGATGATTATTTAATCATGATATATTCTCCAAAAACTATAAATAATTTCCAGAAAAACCAAGGAATCTATGAATCATAGTCATTGTGGTTGGTCTAGGCCAACATTTAATAGCCTCTTCCTTTATTGGGTGTAATTATATTCCATCTTCAGAGATTATGTGACCCAAAAATGAAATCTTAAGCATCCTAAATTTAAACTTCTAAATTTATTCATATAGTTTATCTTTCATTATGGTCTTTAGTACAATTATCATGTGGTTTTCATGATCTCCCTTTCTCTATGGTTAGTTAAGAATATCATCTATAAATACTATATAAAAATGATCAAGGTAATATCTAAAGATCCTATATATTAGATTAATGATTATATAAGGGGAATTAATATGACCAAAACGAATCACATCATATTCATAGTGTCCATACATTTTCCAAAAGTCCATCTTCGGTATGTCCCCCTTATTGACCCTCAATTTATGATATCAATAATGAAGGCCAAGAATCAAAAGAAATTGAGCTCCATGCAGTTAATCGAACAATTAATTAATATGTGGAAGATGATACTTTTTCTTTATTGTGATCTTGGTTAGGTACTGAAAACAAATGTAGAGTCTCATTGATCTATCATTCATTTTCACAAAAATTACTAGTGCACCTCAAGGTGATAGCCTTGAATGAATGAATCACTTATCAATGTTTTCTTGGAGTTGATTATTTAATTTTTGGAACTCAGTATAGGAAATTCTATTGCAAGCCTTTTAAATTAGTGTTCCACCCAGTACGGGTTCTAAATAGAACAAAAAATTTGTGTTTTGGTGGATTTTTAGGAAACTATTATATAAAGACATCAAATAGTTTCCAAAAAATAATAATATCCTTGATTTCGAGTTTCTCCCCAACCATTTGTGATAAAAACCACTTATGAATGATAATTAATACCCATACAAAGGATTTAATCTTCATTAAAAGTTCATACTTATCATCACATTGATAGATAATAAAATGTTGGTATGGAATACCAAACATAACATTCCTTCCTCAAAAATTGATGTGGTATTTATTTATATAAATACAATCCATTCCTAAGATGACATAAAATTCAACCAAAGGAAGATTGAAAATATTTGAGGGAATCACATTCTCACAAACATCAACTAGAGAAGAATCATATACATGATATGAGGTCATTATAACATTAGGGGTTTTACTAAAAATTCCACATCTAATCATTTTAGTGGAATCTTGATACCATTTAAAAGTTATTTAGAAATGAAATAATGGTTATATATAGAGATTAATAAGACATTAATGGTTATTGAGTGAATGGTAAGTGTACCTTTCACCACGTCTTTATCGTGTACCTCATCATAAATATTGATTAGATGATATTTACCCTTTTCCCTCTCTATAAAATATTGTTGATGTCGATCATCATTATTAACACTTGGGTTTGGTCATTGGTTACCATAGTTGACATTCTTCTTACACGTGTATCACATAAGTATGGTATGTGAATTCTATTCATATTTTTATCTATTAACATTTTTAACAAATATTTTCCCATCACATCTGCAATCAATTTCCCAATGACCATTACTTTAACACGTAAAACATTTACTAGTCCACTTATAAAAATTTCACCCTTGCTTCTTCCCACACTTAGATAATAAAGGAAAACTCGCCTTCATCTATATGTGGTTATTATATTTTCCACTGAACACTATCTTAATTTTCTTATCAAATCCATAATATTTATACATAACTTCAAATTCCATTTCCTCCTTGATTTCACATTGAACAATATCTTTATAACTACTAATGTCACTTATGGATAACACCCTTCAGATATATGTTTTCAAGACACTAATGTATCGATTAAATTTACATTTTGGTTGGATGATAATACCATATGCATACCATGAAATTCTTGTAAAAAATCATCATAGGTACTAATAGATTCATCATCCCTTTTCATTATATCATGTAACTCTTTTTTTATATTCATATGAAGAATATTAGGTAATTACCTATTGAAAAATAAGTTCTATAAATCATCCCAATCCTTGGAGTCAGTTTCTTTATATTTCTTCATATTCGTGATAAGATTTAACCATTTATCTTATTCTCTATAAAAATGGTAGATAGCCAAAATGGTTTTTTTATGTTCTTAACACTGGATAAGATAAAATATCATTTCAGTGGAAAAGGTCCATTTTTTAAAAACTAGTGGACTAGAATACCCACTAAAATACGGTGGATGTTTCTTCATAAAGGAATCAATAGAATATTTTTCCATCCTTTTTTTGGATATTAATTATGATTCATATCATGATGATGTTGTGTGAGTATATAAATAGTATTTTTTAGACCATATCCCATAAAATTTATATTTATAAGATGACAATCATTTAATTTTCCATCTCAGTCAGTATTAACGTGTTTCTTTTGGTTTCCAAATATTGACTAAAACAAAATTCATAATGTTAACTAAAATTATCAGAGTGTGAAATTGAATAATCATTAAAATAACTTATAGTATGTCAAAATTAGGACACCTTATTTAATCCATGAAACATTAGGTTTATTCTTGGTTATTTATGGTCATATTTTGTTTAAATTCTAGCTGATGAATCATAAAGATTTTGTGAATTTCCATTGAGTGTCCACCATAAGTGTAAAACTATGTGGAAAACAAGTCCCATTTTATTACACTAGTTACTGATATATTCTCACTAAATATGGTGTTTTGGGGGTAATTAACCCAAGGTACATCTGTGCAAGGGAAGCATCCAATTATATAATCGATATGAGAACGCATTTCCAGGAATACACACTCGTTATTATTTAAAAAACCATAATATTTTTATGTAAATTGAATCATCCATAAAATTTTCCTTAGACATGCCCTTATGGTTCTCACTATGGTTTTCTCATCCTAGTTTAAAAAGGTTAATAAAACCTTTCATATTACACCAACAATAACAACATATGATTTTCATACATAGATATTAAATCATTTTTTAGGAATATTTATTCAGTTACATAAATACACATTTGGGAACCATAATAGTTTAGTTCCTTTGGAAACATGGAAACATAAAAATGGGTCCATAAGTTATCTATGTCAACTCCAAATATGTTCTTCAAAAATATCACCCTTATTATAAATATTATACATAATATATATCTTCATAACCTATGGAAAGGAAACATAATAAAGGGTGAGATTAGATGCTCACTGAGGGAAAACAATGGAGATGTGTAAGTATAACATGAACATAATGGTATGATAACATGATCATAACATTTTAAAACCATAACTTACATATAAAATATCATAATAATGAGTCATATAAAAAGTACAAAGACATTTACTGAACGAGGTTCACTCCCTATTCCAACCATGTATTACTAAACTAGGTTCAATTCCCATACCTGTCACGTCATACTGAACTGAGTTCACTCTTCGTTTTATTCTTGTCTCTTTCATGAGATATAAATCATTACCCAATGCATTGGAGGTAGATATAGGTCTCACCAATCACATAATGAAATCATAGCTTTGTGTTCCACAATATCATAAATATTCATCATATCATAATCTATGAAATAAATTGGGTATCATAAAAATTTAATCATATCATAACATGTGCAAAAGTGACAGGTTTCATAATCATTTCACCATAACATAATTCTCTAAAATAAGTTTTTTTATTAATAATTTTATCATGGTATAAACCATGCAATATAAATTAGTTTCATAAACATCATTCCATAAAAACATAAACCATTTAGAGAAAGAATTTGAATGGTATCCTTTGATCATATCCTTAGTGAGGCATGGGTGACCCCAATAGAAGTCATATCATTTGGAAAATAATTTTTTGATCTCATTTAAAAGATACCTTGTGGAAAATATCCTTTATTATTTGAAAAAATATATTTTAAAATAAAAATCATTTTGAATCCCATTTTTCTTTGAAAATAACTTCAAATACTTATAAAGAAATATTTTAAAATTAATTAAAAACATTTTCAAGTAGAAAATTTTTTAGAAAATTTTTTCCTTGAAAATGAGATGAAAATATCATATAAAATATTTTTTAATACATTTTTAGAAAACATCGTTTTCTAAGAAAATAGATTTCTAACATTGCATGGAAATAAAGTCATATTTTCATAAAATAATTTTATTAATTATCATAAGTACCAAAGAGTGGAAAATGGTACCATTACCTGAAGATATAATAAATAATTATAGGATAATAAAATTCACAAGATTTATTGATATATGGATCATAATATTTCATCAATGGAAGTATAATCATTAACAATATTGATAAATGATGATATTGTAGCAATAAACTCATAACCCTTTGGTAACATTGATTAATAATACCCATAAAATAATAAAATTACACGAAGCATGAAATATCATATTAGTAATTAGATTCATGATATAACATGTACAAAGGGGCATTATATAAACATCATAAAATAATATAAATTCATATTATAACATCTTTCTTAAAGAAGGAAAATTAAGGCAAAATTATTTTACCTTATTTCTTGACTGGAGTCATACTCATTCGAACCTATAGTGTTCTATATATGTTAAATATACGTATATCACATAACCATATTGATATATATATAATTTTATATTATCTATTTAGGAATTTATATTAGCCATTTATTACAAATTCATTGATAATATTGTTTCAGTTAATAACATATTTGTTTTTCATACATGTTTTGACTTTTTATTCTTATTCCTCTTACTTAGATCATGATTTCATAATCTCTATAATGTAATCCATGATATAAATATTGTAACGACCAGAACATTTATGAATAAAATTTTCTTTCTTTTTCCTTAATTAAATGTCTTTTGGTTATAGAAAACACATACACTTATTTTATTATATCCAATTGGATTTTAAATGACTGTTACATATCCTTACCAATGTTAATATATTTATTGAACAATGATCACATGACTAGTATAAATATAGGGTTTTAACAAATCCTTTTGACACAAAAACAGGAAGTGATGGCCTCAACTAGTAGGATTGTACCCCCATAAAGCCCATTTATCAGAGCTTTTGAGAGATATAGCATTTCTGGGATTTTACCTAGAACTATCCAATGATGAGATCCAGAAATTTTAGCAAGAGAGAAACTATTTATGGGATAATTTCAAGCTCATTGATATCACGACCCAAACCATGTTCACCGAACGACCCCTTGAAAACCTCACCATCGCGCACCTTACTCTTAGGTAATGTGTTGTTTTAATAAAAGGGATATGTATCAAGGCCTTAGAAATAATATTACGTAAATTTTTTTATATAATAATAAATATATTTTTCTTTCTATTATTGTAACTTTGTAAATGATTTTTAAAGAACAAGGAGTATTTTTTATTAATATTTAAATTCAATTAAAAAATATATTTTTATTAATTAATATATTTTTAAATAAGAATTATTTTAATAAAATATTATTATTAAATTAATTTTATTAAATATAAATGATCATATAATTTTTATGAAGTCAAATGTAATTAATATTTGGGTTCGAAAACTGTTATTGTCAAAAACACGTAATTTTCAATATATATCATTTTTTTATATTGGAAATTCACATATTTAAAAAAATTATAAAAAATTAATATTATTTAGGATTCAAGATATCAAAATTATCAAACTGTGAAATTTTTAAAAAAAAATGAGGCAGTCAAATTTTTGGGTAGAACATAAATACCATATAAATATATGGTGTGTTTTATGACAACATAATGTCTGAATAGTGATGTAATAAATATTATAAAAGTTATCATCGGCCAAATATATTTTTTACCTTTAAAATTATGTAATTTTGAGTTTATTGGATTTATTTTATAAATCCTTAGTGAATCCTCCAAGATTTCTACTATATTTTAAGATTTTAAAATCATTTCCGTTAGAGTTTGACTTAACTCCACATAAGAAAGGAAATTATTTTAATATGTTCGTCCCAAGGCATTAAAAAATATTTTAATTCACTACCATTTTATAGAAACCATGTGTAAAACCCATGGGATGGTTTTTGGTTTTGAATATATTTATTATGAAGTGTCCCAAACAAAAATAATAATGAAATCCCTCTTCCCTATATAAACCCACCCAAGATTACATTTCTCTTCACTCCAACTCATTTAAGGTATACCAAACTCTACCCCCTACTCCAAAAAGACCTACCAAAGTTCCTCTAGGCTCAGAAGAAGCCTCTCCCAAGCCTTTAAAATTACATATTCATGTTAGGGATCATCACCTTCTCATCTTCTTTTAAATTAAAGAACCTTATTTGAAATTAGTCTTTTTTATTTAAATTGCTTATATTTTCATTATTTTTAATAATTTCCCTAATTTAAATTTGATTTTATTTTAATGATGGATTATTTATCCTCCTTCATTTGTACCCTTACATAATCTATTAATAAACCAAAATTTGGTAAGGGATTTTTCTCTTCACGTTTCCATTCAAGAACATCCTTTATAGTATGATTCTTAAATTTCATTTCCATATGCTAGGATATTATTTTACATGATCCTATTATTATGAGTTTGATTAATAAATTCTGGTATATTTTTTTCACTCCCATTAACCCCCCCCCCCCCCATGATCCTTTAGGCCCACTCTTTACTATGCCGAAATTCTATAAGAAATCTTCCACCCATCTTCTTTATTAAGCATCCATTTTATGTTATATATTATAATTTAATTTTGCCTATGTTGGTATATGCTCTTAAATATTAATCTTACTATCCATTTCATTTATATGTGATTTGATATCCCTTTCATTCTCATCAACCCATTTTATGAATTTCTATATGACGTTGTTATGATGCTGAAATTGAAACACAATTTATCATGCCAACATAATGGTGTAGTGAATAGCATACCCATTTATATATATATATATTGTATTAACCTTTATTCATATAATCTTATTGATTTGTAACTTACACATTTGTATTCCACATTTCTAGATTGTGGAATAAAATTATAGTGTTGAATGAATCCATGTTATATGATCTATGTGGCACACTTAAGCATGAGATTGAAATGTTTATGAAGGGTGCACCCTGAAAGTGCACCAATGAATTGGGTAATGTTTAGTATCATGATATGTCATGTTGGATAGGGTATTAACTAATTACTTTATGGAAATTTTTTCCACCATGAATTCTTGGCCATTTATATTTGACTTATGATTATGATTCATTATTTTAAGTTGTTGCCACATTTCCTATGTTATGTTTATCATGTTAAATCATGCCTTATTATTCATGTTACTTTATGTATTGTTTATATTCCTTCTCTAACATGTATTTTTATCCACATGTTATTTCATTTTTACTCCCTTACTGAGATTTATAGGTCACCCCATTTTTTTGTATGTCCTCAGGTTATCACAAGCAGTGTTAAGTATCAAGGAATGTAGTGGTCATGTAAAATAAGTTTTAAATAAATATATTGTTTTATTTTATGTTTTAAGTTGTTATATAATTTTTATAAACCCCAAAGACACTAGAAATCTCAATATTATGAGTTTTATTAAGTAAAACTCTATGTAATATATCATGATAATATATGAAATAAAGATCATGGTTGTTATAGTTGGTAGTAGAGGATAGGTTTAGTTATTTTTGGGATTAGTTTTATAAAACCCTGGTGAAAAACCATAGGGATAAGAGTAGGTATAAGAAAACATCCCTAAATTTGGGTAAGTATAGAGTAAGGGTTTTATCAAGAAAATACATCTTTTTCTCGATACTACAGGTGGACATGGTTTTGGCACAGATGTACATTAGGGTAACAACTCCGATAATGTGTTCTAATCCTGACTCAGGTTAACCTGGTACATGACAACGTGCCTTACTAAACACCTATTTTGACACTCTTAGTGGATATACTTTGGTAAACTAATAATCTCATTAGAAACCATTATTAAGGGAACAACAAAAAAATCCCATAAGATTAAATGTTAGGAATTATATCATGGATAACATAGACTAAAGCTTTGAAACTCATAAGTTAAGAAGATAAATGTATGTTATTCCTTTAATGTCATTGGATTCCCCCATTATGTGTTTAATAGTTTAAGATAATCTTACCTAAGTCTATACTAGATAATGTAGAACTAGAAACCACAAGTGAAAGGTAGCATTATCATACATAGTTCGGCACATTCCTTTACATCACCAATGTTTAGTATAACTATTCAAACATAACTGTAAAGAATAGAAATAGAGATTTCAGTGAAGACAAAAAATGGGGAAATTATTGTATCTCAATAATATAACTCATTCCCTCTCCCAATTTTTGAATTAAACTTCCTAAGGAACCTTATCATACTTTATTTGGTGGAATTTGATTCAATTATGGGCATGGATTGGCTTTACCTATATAGATCCAACATAAATTGATGTGAGAGGGAAATTACTCTTTATATAGAGAGTCCACCGCCGATTATATACAAGTTAAAGTAGGAGGATAAATCTTATTTAGCACCATAATCTCAAGTATGTATATTATTTACCTACGAGAAAGTTTATCTAGATAAAATGAGTGAGTCTAAGGAATGAATAATTTGTGAATACATGACTACTATGAGGGAATTAACTAATGTATTTCCTAAGAGATTTCAATTCGTTCCTCCTGGAAGAGTGGTCAAATTTTCAATCGAGCATATACCTAGTGAATTGAAAATATCCAAGACTCCTTATAGAATTGCTTTTTTGGAACTTGAGGAACTGAAGAAACAACTACAAGAGAATTTGGTTAAAGGGTTTATACACCCAAGTGCTTCACTATAGGGTGAACTAGTCCTCTTCATCAAAAAGAAGGGTGGACCAATGCTCCATTGAATTGATTATCATGAGATCAACAAAATGATAATAAAGTACAAGTATAAATTTCCATAAATTTATGACTTGTTTGATCATCTCTATGGATCACAATACTTCTACACGGTGGATTTATGGTGAGGATATTACTATATATGGATGAAGAAGGGGGGTATCTACAAGATTATATTTCATACAAGTTACAGACATTATAAGTTCATAGTGATTCCATTTGGACTCAATAATGCTCCAAAAATACCCATTTACTTAATGAATATAGAATTTAGATATTTCCTAGACAAATGTTTGGTAGTCTTTATAGATGATATTCTAATATACTCCAAAACAATGGAGGGGCATGAGGATCATCTGATCACGGTGCTAAAGACCTTGTGAAAGGGTAAGGTCTACGAAAAGAATAGAAAGTGTGAGTTCTGGATGATGGATGTATCATTCTTGGTAAAATCATCATAAAAAATGGGATATCTATGGATCCTTCCATGACAAAAGAAATTGAGGGAAGGTCAAGTCCAACATCTGTGAAAGATATTTGTAGCTTCCCTACGTTAGATAGATATTATCATCAATTTGTGAGAAATTTATCATGATTTCCAAACCCTCTCACCAAGATAACTCAGAAGGGAATCAAATTTTCATGGAATGCTGAATGTGAAAAAAGAATCATGGAGTTGACAAGGAGGCTTGTCACTACCCTTGTTCTTACACTACCCACAAGTGTGAAACTTTCTATAATCTTCAAGGATTATTCATAAATCGATTGGGATGTGGGTTGATGCAAAATGACAAAGTCATTTCCTACACCCCAAGGCATTTAAAAATTCATGAGAAAAATTATACCACACATGATCTAGAGTTAGTAGTTGTGATCTTTGCATTAATAATATGGTGGAATTATATCTTTGGGGAGAAGTATGAAATATATACGTATTACAAAAGTCTAAAATATATATTTAAATAGAAAGAGATAAATATGCACAAATGAAGACAATTATAGATCATAATGGATTATAATTGGTCAATCCACTACCATCTTGGGGAAGAAAATAGGGTAGTAGATGCATTAAGTATAAAGGATCCATTAATTATATCAATAATAATAATCAAGAAGGATATGATATTCTTATACTTAAAGAAGATGGACATGGGAATCATAAATAATGGAACATCATCAATCCTTTCACAAATTATTTCTCAACCTTCACTTTTAGAAAGGTTAAAGATGATCAAAAAGATGATGTGGGAATTCAGAACAAAGTGGAAACTATCAGAAAAAGTTAAATCCTCAGAGTTCAATGTTAGTGAATAAGGAATTGTGAGATTTGGGTTAACACTATGTGTTCCATAAATTCTTGAGTTAAGGAAATAACTTTTTGATGATGCATATAGTTAGATTTTCTCCATTCACCTAGGAAACAAGAAGATTTATCAATATCTCCGAGAGAACTATTGGTGAGATAACATGAATAAGGAGATTGTTGAATATGCATCAAAGTGTCTGGTATGTCAGCACGTGAAGGATGAACATAATAATTCTAATTTTATGATGCAATCATTACCCATACCAACATGGAAATGGGAAAACATCTTCATGTACTTTGCCACATGACTTCCAAAGACATCCAAGGGTAATAATGCTATCTAGGTTGTTATTGATTGTCTGAAAAAGATTGCACACTTCATTGTGATTTGAGATGATTTCTCACTGGATCAACAAGCATGGATATATATCATATACGTGGTAAGGCCTCATGGAGTACCAATATCAATTATGTCTGACCAAGATCGAAGATTCACCTCTATGATTTGGAAAAGTCTCACGCCTGCTCTAAACACTAAGCTGAATTTCATTATGGTATATCACCCAAAAAATGATGGCTAATCTGAGAAGACTATCTAAACACTGTTGAGTCAATAAGTTTTTCCTTATGACTTTTCCATTCCTTCTTGTTTTGAAAATCACAAACACCTTATCTTAAGGAAAGTTTCTTTTATAAGAAAAATTGCTTTCTTAAGGAAAAACGCTTTTATAAGGAAAATCGTTTTCTTAAGGAAAATTGCTTTCATAAGAAAAATGCTTTCTTAAGAAATTGCTTTTATAAGCAAAATCGCTTTTATAAGAAAAATTATCCTTATCTTATGTTCATCCATATTTTTCTTAAGTATGAGATTCGGATTCATTTCTATTTTCTCAGAATCGTTGAAACTTTGATATAAAGCATTCTGTTTTAGGATTCGGATTCTGGATAAGAACTATAAGGAAGTTTCATTCCGAATTCCGGATATGAACTCTGACTAAGTTCTATTCCAGATTCAGGATACGAATTCTGAAGAAGAATTCTCATTACGAATTCCAATAAATAATTCTCATTACGAATTCTAATGAAGAAATCTCATTCCGAATTCCCATTACGAATTCCAATGAAGAATTCTCATTACAAATTCTGTTGATGAATTCCCATTATGAATTCCAATGAAGAATTCTCATTACGAATCCTGATGATGAATTCCCATTACGATTTCTGATGACAAATTCCTATTCCGAATTCTCATTCTGAATTCACCTATTAAACAGAATTTGAGTATCTTTGTTTTATACACTCTGAATTAATTCAGACTCCGAAAAATATCTTTGTTAGACTCTGAACTTGTATATTGCTTACACTTCTAAAATTTGTCTACTCTTATTATTTTCATTACACTCCTAACCTTTACTCCGAAGCATTCATTCCGAACCTTTCAGTCAGAATTAAAACGATGTCGTACATTCTGTTACACTTGTTTTGTTATAAAACGATGTTGTCTGTTTTGTTATAAACTAACTGTTCTCTAAGTGACACGTGTACAGGTCCCTCTGATCTTTAAGGAAAATATGACCGTTGGAGAAGGAGCCGACCTTACCTATAAATAGGATCTCATTTGAAAGAGCTCGTAGCTGATAAAAAAAGTGTTGAAAGGCTAACTAATTTGCTTGAAGTGATTTCTAGAGAGAGAGACTCTTATTAACTCTTAAAGCTTCGTGCGACTCCGAATGTTGGTGATTACATTCGAGGGCTTCCGGGGATAGGAAGAAAGAGGTGCCGACTACCATGAAGTTCGAGGGCTTCCTTACTGAGGAAGACAGAGGTTGCCAACTACCTTGAAGTTGAGGGCTTGCGGGGATAGCAAGACAGAGACTCCGATCTTCGTATCGAGGGATTACCCTGGTGTGGGTAAGACATACTTGCTTGAAAGTATAAATCAAGGGACCTTTATCCAAGGTTGTTGGATACCCTTCTCTTTGGGTTAAAAGACTAATATCTTGTTACTAGTAGTTTTACTGCTTGTTTTCATTCCGCTGCATTTTGTAATATAAGGAAAGTATAACTTTCTTATACTTCCTTACTTGTACTCTGTTTCATTTAGATTATATACGCTTTAAGGTAGAATCTCATATTGTAATCTTTTGTTAAGTTTCAGTTTCCGGAACCATATTTCCAGAATCTACGTTCGGAATCTCTTTCCAAGTTTGCTTTTAGAATTAGAGGTGTTGTGAATATACTTAGTTTAACTTTGTTAAACTTAGCCCTTTCTTTCTCTTAAGGTAAACATAGTCATTCTTAACTAACTTTAAAGGTTCCAAATGAATTTTTAAAGTATACAATTCACCCCCCCCCCCCCCCCTCTTGTATATTGAGCATCTACATCACTATTTCGATCCTACAATTGGTATCAAAGGTTGGAAACCTCATACTCTATACCAATCTTACATTTGGTATCAGAGGAGGTATCTGAAATACTTGTACTCACATACAAGTTTTTCTTGCTCATTTTATTATTCCGAACTATCTTATTACAAATTTTCCCATTCCGAACTTTTCCCATTCCGAACTTTGTTATTACGATTCTTTGCTACTAACAAGTTTGTGTGCAAAGTTATTTTAAGTATGGCAGGAATTAATGTTGGATCAATTGATAATCTGAATCCTACAAGACCACCAATATTTGATGGTAATGACTATGAATACTGGAGAGATCGTATGAAGACTTTTGTTATCAATACTGGAGTAGACAACTTTGTTATGCTTACTGGTGATTATAAAATTCCTGACAAGGAAGTCAGATCTTTTACTAATCAAGAAAAGCAATAATATCAACTAAACTATAAGGTACGCAACACTTTACTATGTTCAATGACTAGAAATATATATAGCCAAATTTCTTCTTGTGAAGCAGCTAACTGTATATGGAAGAAGTTAGAGGTTACACACTTTGGAACTTCTAAGGTGATTGAGACTAGAAGAGCTATGCTTAGAGCTGAATATCATGGCTTCAATTTTCCTTATGGAGAACCTATCTGTAAAGTTCAACAAAGATTTATGACTATTGTCAATATTCTACAATCTATGGGAGAGAAAGGTTTAGATGATGAATCTCTTGTGGACAAGATAATTGACATTATTCCCAATGAGTGGGAGTCCAAGAGAACAGCTATAGATGAGAACAGGAAGGTAACTCAAATTACTCTTGATCAATTATTTGGAACTCTTCTACAACATGAAACCAGAATGAAGAGAGATGCTGACAACATCAAGAAAAAGAATGGAAATGGTACTGTTTCTTTTACTACAACTTCAAATCAGATGAAAGCTAAGACTCCTGAGAGAGTATCCAGATCTAAGTCTAAGAAAGTTATTTTCCAATCCGAATCAAGTGAGAGTGAAGTCTCAGAAAATGAATTAGCCAATCTTGCTCGAAGGATGAACAAGATAGCTGGACAGAGAAATTTTCAATCTAAGTATAAGAAAAAGGAAAGGAAAGATAAGAAAGATGGAGAAGTTACTTGTTATGAATGTAAAAGAGCTGGACATATTAGACTAGATTTCCCTATGCTCCAAAAGAAAGAAAGAAAAGAAAGGCATTCAGACAGAAACAGAAAGAAGTATTATAAAGCCAAAGATAAGAAAGTTCTGAAAGCTAATGATACCTGGAGTGCCAGTAGTGGTGACTCTTCAAATGAATCTTCTGATTATGAATCTTCAGGATAGAAGAATCTTGGTCTTATATCCAGATTATCTATTGATAATCATTGTCTTATGGCTAAGGTACGAAATGCTGAATCTTTGACCAATGTTTCTTTAAATTATAATGATAGTAAGTATTATAACTCTTCTGATAAAGAATCATCTTCTGATGAGGAAAATACTTTACCTACTTATGAAGAAGTCTCTAGGTTTGCTGAACTTCTTGAGATTGAGAATTCCAAACTCAATAAGAAACTTGATAAGGAAAACTCTAGGAATTCTATTCTTACAAAAGAGATATCAGATCTTTCTAAAGATCTTAATAAGAAAAATTCTGATTTTGAAAGTATTTCAAAAAATCTTGAGGAAGTAAGTTCTGAGAAGAACAAACTTTCTAAATAGTTAGAAAAAGTAATTTCTAAGAAAAATGTTTTCGAGCCTAACTCTAGTTCTAAAACTAATGATTTTGAGGATAAAAATTTGGTTGTAAAACTCAAGTCCAAAATTTTTTCCTTAAATAATTTTTTATCAAACTTTACCCATGGTAAAGAAAATTTTAATAAGATATATTCCCAAATACGACCTTTAAGAAATAAATCTGGATTTGGTTATACCCATGCAAAACCTATTTTCAGTAACAATTATTTTGTTCCTCAGAGTGCCCCATTTTGTACCAAGTGTCAATGTGGTGGTCACTGGGCAAAGAATTGTTCCTTAAACAAAACCCAATCTCTAGGATTTCACAAAGCTTACTTTTCTAAGAAGATGTGGGTTCCTAAAATTTTATTGTCTGGAAATCTCGGATCCAAACAAGTTTGGATTCCGAAAGTCTAATTTTCTTCTTGATTACAGGAAAATAAAGAGAGTACCAGCAACTATACATGGTACATGGATAGTGGATGTTCCCGGAACATGACTGGTAAAAAAATCTTTTTTGAAAAGATTATCAAAACTAAAGGAGTAAAGGTAACTTTCGGAAATAATGCTAAGGGAGAGATTGTTGGTATTGGTAATATTGTTTTTCTCGGTAAAACCTAGATTTAAAATGTTCTTTTTGTTAAGGGTATTAAGCACAACCTCATTAGCATAAGTCAGTTATGTGATGAAGGTTACCTTGTGAATTTTAGGAATGATAAGTGTTTAGTTCACAATTCCAAGGAAGAATTTATTCTCTCAGCCAATAGGCAAGAGAATGTCTACACTTTGAACTTAAAAGATCTTAGAAGCCAAGATTTACCTTGCCTAAGTACAATGGAAAATCATTCTTGTTTATGGCATAGAAGACTAGGTCACTGTAGTCTTAGAAACCTATGTAAACTCTCTAAGAAGAAACTAGTTAAGGATCTACCGGAGCTTAGATTTGATTCTTCTAAAGTTGGTGATCCTTGTCAATATGGAAAGCAACATAAATCTAGTTTTAAGTCAATCGGTGATGTCTCAACAACCGATGCATTACAGTTAGTGCACATTGATCTTTTTGGTCCAACACAAACTGAAAGTATTGGAGGCAAATACTATGTGTTTGTTCTAGTTGATGATTACACTAGATTTACTTGGGTATATTTTCTAGTAAAGAAATATGAAGTTTTTTCCTATTTCAAAAGTTTTAGAGCTCAAGTTAAAAATGAGAAAAACCTTCCATTGAAAACTATTCATAGTGATCATAGAGGAGAATTTCAAAATTTAGATTTTGAAACTTTTTGTAGTAAGAAAGGTATTACTCACAATTTTTCAGCACCTAGAACTCCTCAACAGAATGGTGTAGTTGAAAGAAGAAATAGAATTCTTCAAGAAATAACTAGAAACATGTTGAGTAAATATTCTATTGCTAGACATTTCTGGGCTGAATCTGTAAGTACTGCTTGTTATACTATAAATCGAGTTTTGATTAGACATTTTCTTAATAAAACTCCTTATGAGTTATGGAATGGTAGAAAACCAAGACTTTCCTACTTCAAGGTGTTTGGTTGCAAAGTATCGATTTTGAATACTAAAGATAACTTACATAAATTCACACCAAAATCTGATGAAGGAATTTTCTTAGGTTATTCCACAACTTCTAAGGCTTATAGAGTTTTTAATAAAAATACTTGCACTGTTGAGGAAACAGTACATATAAAATTTGATGAGTCAGATCCTTTTGTTTTTAAACCATCTCAACTTATATCTTCGGATGTGTTTTCAAAAACTGATTATCAACCTTTGATAGAAGAACTTTCTGATAAGGATAATGTTCTAGAAGATACTTCTGAAACATTTACCCCAGAAGACTTTCTACCCTATGTTGATGAACAGGATTTACAAAACCCAAATCAGGTGTTTCTTAAGAATCATCCTAGTGATAGTATCATTGGTGATGTAAACCAACCTGTAAGGACTAGAAGTTCCTTAAGAAATGAAGTAGAACATCTAGCATTTCTTTCCCAATTAGAACCTAAAAGCACTAATGAAGCTTTAGGTGATAATGATTGGATTAAAGCAATGCAAGATGAACTAAATGAATTCGAAAGGAATAAATTCTGGACCTTGGTTGAAAGACCTAAAGAAACTTCTATTATTGGAGTAAAATGGGTTTTTAGAAATAAATGTGATGAAAATGGAGTCATAATAAGAAATAAAGCTAGACTTGTTGCTAAAGTCTATAATCAGCAAGAAGGAATAGACTATGAAGAAACCTATGCTCCAGTAGCTATACTTGAATCTATCTGTATTCTACTTGCCTTTGCAGCATTCTTTACTTTAAAACTTTTCCAAATGGATGTGAAATGTGCTTTTCTTAATGGTTATGTTCAAGAGGAAGTTTTTGTTGAACAACCTCCTGGCTTTGAAGATAAAAAACATCCTGATCATGTTTTTAGACTTACCAAAGCTTTGTATGGCCTTAAACAAGCCCCACGAGCATGGTATGATAGACTCACTGGATTTTTGCTTCAAAATAACTATGTTAAGGGAAATTCAGATCCAACCCTTTTTATAAATAAAGATAAGAAAAATGTTTTAATTGTTCAAATTTATGTTGATGACATTATATTTGGTTCAACTCAACAATCTTTGACTGATTCTTTTGCAAATCTAATGAAATCTGAGTTTGAAATGAGTATGATGGGTGAGTTAACTTTTTTCCTTGGTTTTCAAATTTCTCAAAAACCAGAAGGAACCTACATATCTCCACATAAGTATATTAAATATCTTCTTAAAAAGTATGGTTATGACAACACTAAGAGTATAAGTACTCCCATTGGTACCTCAAACTCTTTAGATCTTGACGAAGCTGGGAAACCAGTAGATCAAACATCTTTTAGAGGTATGATAGGAAGTCTACTTTACCTAACAGCTAGTCAACCAGACTTAATGTTTTCAGTATGCTTATGTGCAAGATATCAATCCAATCCTAAGGAATCTCACTTAAAGGCAGTAAAAAGAATTTTTCGCTACCTTAAGGGAACCATGGATCTAGGATTATTTTATACTTATGGAAATGATTTTGTTCTAAAAAGCTTTTCTTATGCTGACTTTAGTGGATGTAGAATGGATAGAAAAAGTACATCCAGAACTTGTCATTTCTTAGGAGATTCTTTAGTTTCTTGGTCCTGCAAGAAGCAACATTCTGTAGTACTTTCCACTGCTGAAGCTGGATATGTAGCAGCTGGAAGTTGTTGTGCACAAGTGTTGTGGATGCAACACACACTCACAGACTATGGCCTGAGTTTTTCTAAAACTCAAATTTTGTGTGATAACACAAGTTCCATTTCCCTCAGTAAGAACCCTACACATCACTCCCGTGCAAAACACATAGATATTAGGCATCACTTTCTTAGGGATCACACACTTAAAGGAGATATTATTCTTCAGTTTATCGGAATGCAAGATCAGCTTGCTGATATTTTCACAAAATCTTTGCCTTCTGATAGATTTGAATATATTAAACAGAAGTTAGGAATAATAACCGTAAGGTAATATTTCTTAATTAACTTTCTGTTGAAAAAAAATCTCCTTACAGTAATAAACTCCTTTTCATAGGGGGAGTACATTTGATTGTTTGTTTAACAAAGTTTTTCAAAATTTGTTTTCAAACATTTCGGAAAGAAAATTTCCGGAATGGAACTTCCGGAACTAAAATTTTCAAAAATGAACATTCTCATACAGAATACTTCTGGAATAGAATTGTTCATATTAAAAATTTCCGGAATGGAAAATTACGTACTGGCAGTTTCATAACCATATTTTTGTACCATTTTTTTCGTAATGTGTTTTTCGTATAGACTTTTTCGTACTAACTTTTTTTCGTAGTGAGATTGTTTTCCGAAGTAAATTTTTGAGAACTTTTTCTTTTCATAATAAAGTTTTTTTTTCGTAATCATCTTTTTATATTATCCATTACGAATAATCCTCCTCAACCAATCCGAAAGGTATGATTTCCCTACTCAAGTTTTCGTAGTCATATTTTACTTGCTGGAATTTTCTTGTACTATGTTTTAGGATTATAGTTTTCCTAATTCTTTGTCTTAATAAAAACCTCAAAAAGATCGGATTCAAATTTTCAACCGTCAGATCTGATCTCAGATCATTCTAATCGTTAGATCAACCAAGGAAGTCGAACCGTCGTTTCATTGCCTATATAAAGGGGACCCAAATACTCGTCCCACATCGGTTTCAAGCTCTCGCGTCCCGAAGCTCTACCCCTCTGTTTTAAGGATACTCCGAACTACATTTGTCTCCGTTCTGAACTTCTCAAGAGGATTACAGATCTGAATGTCTGCGGAGTTAGCATCTCAAGAAATGTCATCCACTAAGCCTATTTCGCAACGGTTAGTTTACAGAGAAAGGTTAGTCCATCCGGATTTCTTCAACAACTATGATTCTCTTATTTCAAAGAACATTAAGTTGAATGGCTGGGAAGATGTTGTTGTATCCAAACCGAGGACTCAAGACGATGTTTTTACAGAGTTACTTGTTGAGTTCTATGAAACAGTTTCCTTCTTCCAGGAAGATAATAGGGAAAAAATTTCTTTCAAGTCGTATGGCAAGACCTACAAACTTTCTTATACCAAGGCAGCAAGCTTGGTAGGGTTGTCCTATGAAGGAGAAGCCGAATTTATTTCTCATGTATTGCCGGACTCTAAGGGTATCTTCGACAAGGAAAAGGCCTTAGAAACTCTCGGACTGGCTGATGACAAGGCTCCGAAGATTGCAAGTCTATCCACAAACTTCCGGATTCTAGAGTTGTGGGTGCAAGGACTTATCATACCGAGGAAAGGTGATAAAGATAGCTTGAAGAAGATTGAAATATATATCTTAGATTTCCTGATAAATCTAAGAAAGTTTAACTTCATGAGGCACATTCTTATAACCATTGAGAATCTTAAGAAGGGAAATCTCAGAGCACAAATCGTAATATACCCAGCAATATTATCAAAGTTGATAGTTCGGTGCCTAGAATCTTTCAAGGAAGCCTGCAGATCTAAGCCAAGGGTTTGTAAAAAAATTTTGGTTAGTGAGGACACCCTTAAGAGGATGGATGTGGATTTCAACAAGGAGATTGGTGAGTTCGTTGATTTGCCTAATCAAGAAGAAGCGGTTTCGAAGGCTGATGAACCGGAATCATCCAAACCAGTAAAGAAAATAAAGTTGAAGGAAGTTGTAGCTAAAGTCAAAGATCCTAAATCTAAGGAAGCTCAAACCGCACCTCCCAAACCAAAGAATAAGAAGACCTATCCTGATGATTTTGTTGCAAAGTGGAGAGCAGATAAAGAGAAAAGGAAAGAAGGGGATCTGCAGTTCGGATTGGACCCTGCGGAAGCTAAGGCATTAAAGGAGAGAACTGTTGATGAGCTTGGAAAACAAGAAAATGAGAAGAAGCTCAAGAAAAAGATAACAGAAGCTGAGGCAGTCCAAGCGTTGTTAAAGTTTAATGAAATAGTATCCAGAAGCATCCCAGTTCCGAGATCTTTCTCCCTGGAATCTCTACCTGAGACTCCCGGAAGAAACCTTGATTTTCCGGAAGAGACTACAGCTGAGCATGTTGAGCAAATCAAGAAGATTCAGCAAGTGGGTGAGGAAGAAGAAGTTTCTGAAGGAAGTGGTGAAACAGGAGATCTTTTGAAACAAGTGGATGATTATAAATGATCACCTTCGGAACATCTATCACTTCGAACTTCAGAGGTTGAATCCTCTAAGTTAGTAACTCCGGAGAAGGATAAGAATGAGGAAGATGCTGTTCAGAAAGTTGTTGATAAGATTGTTCAAGTGTCTACTAGCGAGCAGAAAACTCCTGATCAAGAATCAATTTCGAAAAAAGACAAGGGAAATCAACTCCTTGTTGAAACTCCGAAATCAGTGGCTAGCAAGAAAAGGGAATTTGGCGATTCATCTAAAAGGAAGATGGAGCTTATTGAGGAAGAAAATTATCCAAGTAAAGTTTTGGATTCGGAGTCATCCTCTTTGGGGCATGATTTTGTTGTCCGATCCTTAAAAAAGTTGGTGGGAACCATTCCGACATTCTCTAGTATTGATTCAAGATGTCAGATGCTCCAACATGATTTGAATCAGAAAACTGACTCTGTATCTATGGTTATGGACAAGTGCGTTGAGATTGAGGCTCAGTTCAAAACGTTTTTTGTTGGTTACGAAGCTCATAGAAGATCTTGCAAGAGGATGAAAAACTGGTCGAAGAAGACCGTGGAAGAGATGAGGTTGTTCGATGAGTTTCAAGAAAATGTTAAAGATGCTATTGAAACCGAGGACAAGAAAATAAATGAGTTAACTGCATCCTTTGAAGAGAATTTTACAGAAGAAAAGAACTTCCGGATTCAAGAGGTGAGAGATCTGAAAGGGAAGCTGAATTCTGTTTCTCAAAACTGAAAGTTTGAAAGGGATCATCGGATTGATTTTGAAGAAAGGATGAAGGCTCAGGAAGAAAAGATCAATGCTCAGGAAGAAAAGCTGAAAGCCCGGGAAGAAAAAATTGAAGCTCAATCCACAAGAATAGTTGTCTTAGAGAAGCAAGCTGAAGAAGATCATAAAGACCTGAAGAAGATCAAGACTATTCTAAAGGGGCTCATGACGAAGGAAAAAAGATCCGAAATAACCAAATCCGATCTTTTTGTTGTATTCTTTTTGTTGCTGAGATTTCAAATTTAATGAAAGTCGTGCTTGTCGTTTTTATTGTTGTCATTACTAATTTTTCAGGTACTTTGTTATTTTTTTCCATTCCCTCTAATTCTTTTTGAAAATCACAAAGGAGGAGAAGGAAAAGATCCTTAAGAAAAAGAAGAACTCTAATAAGAGTTTATCAAAGGGGGAGAAGAAAAATATCCTTAAGAAAAAGAAAAACTCTAATAAGAGTTTGTTTAAGGGGGAGCTTTTTCATTAAAGAAGACATTCTTATCTATCACTCCGGAAATCTGAATACGATCCTTAGAGTTTCAAAGCCTAAGGGGGAGTTAGTCGTATTCATCAATATCCTTAAAGCAAAGGGAGATAAGCCTTAATGTTTTTCTTTCTTCTTAGAATTTCTTTTTCGTAATAATGTTTGTGCTTTCCAAAAAGGGGGAGATTTTTGAGTCAATAAGGTTTTCCTTATGACTTTTCCATTCCTTCTTGTTTTGAAAATCACAAACACCTTATCTTAAGGAAAGTTTCTTTTATAAGAAAAATTGCTTTCTTAAGGAAAAACGCTTTTATAAGGAAAATCGTTTTCTTAAGGAAAATTGATTTCATAAGAAAAATGATTTCTTAAGAAATTGATTTTATAAGCAAAATCGCTTTTATAAGAAAAATTATCCTTATCTTATTTTTATCCTTATTTTTCTTAAGTATGATATTTGGATTCATTTCTATTTTCTCGGAATTGTTGAAACTTTGATATAAAGCATTCTGTTTTAGGATTCGGATTCTGGATAAAAACTATAAGGAAGTTTCATTCCGAATTCCGGATATGAACTCTGACTAAGTTCTATTCCAGATTCAGGATACGAATTCTGAAGAAGAATTCTCATTACGAATTCCAATGAAGAATTCTCATTACGAATTCTAATGAAGAAATCTCATTCCGAATTCCCATTACGAATTCCAATGAAGAATTCTCATTGCGAATTCTGTTGACGAATTCCTATTACGAATTCCAATGAAGAATTCTCATTGCGAATCCTGATGATGAATTCCCATTCCGATTTCTGATGACGAATTCCTATTCCGAATTCTCATTCCGAATTCACCTATTAAACAGAATTTGAGTATCTTTGTTTTATACACTCTGAATTAATTCAGACTCCGAAAAATATCTTTGTTAGACTCCGAACTTGTATATTGCTTACACTTCTAAAATTTTTCTACTCTTATTATTTTCATTACACTCCGAAACTTTACTCCAAAGCGTCCATTCCGAACCATTGAGTCAGAATTAAAACGATGTCGTACATTCTGTTACACTTGTTTTGTTATAAAACGATGTCGTCTATTTTGTTATAAACTAACCGTTGTCTAAGTGACATGTGTACAGGTCCCTCCGATCTTTAAGGAAAATATGACCGTTGGAGAAGGAGCTGACCTTACCTATAAATAGGAGCTCATTTGAAAGAGCTCGTAGCTGATAAAAAAAGTGTTGAAAGGCAGACTAATTTGCTTGAAGTGATTTCTAGAGAGAGAGACTCTTATTAAATCTCAAAGCTTCGTGCGACTCCGAATGTTGGTGATTACATTCGAGGGATTCTGTGGATAGGAAGACAGAGGTGCCGACTACCCTGAAGTTCGAGGGCTTACTTGCTGAGGAAGACAGAGGTTGCCAACTACCTTGAAGTTGAGGGCTTTCGGGGATAGCAAGACAGAGACTCTGATCTTCGTATCGAGGGCTTACCCTGGTGTGAGTAAGACAGACTTTCTTGAAAGTATAAATCAAGGGACCTTTATCCAAGGTTGTTGGATACCCTTCTCTTTGGGTTAAAAGACTTATATCTTGTTACTAGTAGTTTTACTGGTTGTTTTTATTCCGCTGAATTTTGTAATATAAGGAAAGTATAACTTTCTTATACTTCCTTACTTGTACTCTGTTTCATTTAGATTCTATACGCTTTAAGGTAGAATCTCATATTGTAATCTTTTGTTAAGTTTCAGTTGCCGGAACCATATTTCTGGAATCTACGTTCGGAATCTCTTTCCAAGTTTGCTTTTGGAATTAGAGGTGTTGTGAATCTACTTAGTTTAACTTTTTTAAACTTATCCCTTTCCTTCTCTTAAGATAAACATAGTTATTCTTAACTAACTTTAAAGGTTCCAAAGGAATTTTTAAAGTATACAATTCACCCCCCTCTTGTATATTGAGCATCTACATCACTATTTCGATCCTACAATTGGTATCAAAGGTTGGAAACCTCATACTCTATACCAATCTTACAAACACTTGGGGACATGTTGATAGTATGATCAATGGACTTCAAAGGTCTATGGGAAAAACATCTTCCTTTTGTGGAGTTCTCTTACAACAATATTTTCTACTCAAGAATCCAAATGGATCCTTAAGAAGCCCTTTATGGGAAGAGGTGAACAACACCAGCATGATTGGATGAAGTTAGAGAACAAAAACTTCTAGGTCCAAAAATGGTTGAAGGAATGGTGGACACGGTTAAGACCATCCAGCAAAACATCAAAGATACTCAGATTTGAAAAAATAGTTATGCTGAAAATTGCTGACAAGACCTAGATTTTTATATTAGTTACATGGTTTTCCTCCACATATCTCCATGGAAAAGAGTGATGATATTTTGGAATAATGGAAATCTTAGTCCAAGGTACATTGTCTCTTTTGATATCCTTCATTTCATAGGAGCATTGGCCTATTTACTAGCACTCACACTGAACCTCGATCAAGTACATGATGTGTACCATGTATCCCTCTTAAGGAAGTACATATCAGACCCCTTACATGTACTCAATACATAGGTGGTACCATTATAGAATGACCTTTCCTAGGATAAGTGAGTGAATACATTAGATGATAAATAAAATGTTCTAAAAATAGTATAATTTCCCTAGTCAAAGTGTTGTGGTGAAACAATAAGTTTAATGATGCAATGTGGGAACCAAAGGATATGTTGAAGCAGAGTTACCCTCATCTATTTTAGTGTGGGAAAATTAAATTTTGAGGTTGAAATTTATTAAGGGTGGAAGGTTGTAACAACCTGAACATTAATGAATAAAATTCTATTTCTTTTAACTTAATTAAATGTCTTATAGTTATAGAAAACACATGAAATTCATTTATTATATCCAATTGGATTTTAAATTCATGTTAATTATCTTTATTTTTTATAATTTATCCATTTAAAAATGATCACATGACTAGTATAAATATAGGGTTTTAACAAATCCTTTTGACACAGAAAAAGGAAGTGATGCCATCAACCAGTAGGATCATACCCTATGAAGACCATCTATCGGAGCATCCGAGGGAGATAGAATTTATGTTATTTGACCTAGACCATGTCCAATCCAATATAAAATAACTTAAGAATGAGAAAAACTATTTATAGGAGAATTTCAAGCTCATAGAGATCACATCCCAAACCATGTTCACCGAACGACTCCATAAAATCCCCACCATCATGCACCTTACTCTTAGGGAATATTCTGGTGTAATAAATGGATATATATCAAGATCATAACAATGATATTATTTGAATTATTATTTATAGAATAATGAATACATTTTTCATCCTATTATTGTTACTTTGTAAATTATTTTTTAAAGCACAAGCATTATTTTTGGTTAATATTCAACTTCAATTATGAAATATAATTTGATGAATTAATTTATTTTTAAAATAAATAATATTTTAATTAAATATTATTATTAAATTACTTTTATTAAATATAAATGATCATATAATTTTTATTATTTGAAATGTAATTATTATTAGGGTTAAAAATCTGCTATTGTCAAAAAAAACCCATCATTTTTAATAAATATCGGTTTTTATTTTAAAAGTGAAAATTCTCATATTTATAAAATTATTTATAAAAAATTGATATTATTTTTTGAATCAGGATGTCAAAATTATCCAATGGTGAATTTTTCATTATTTTTTGAGACAATCAAATTTTTGGGTAAAAAATACTGTATAAATATATGGTGTGTTTTATGACATCATAATGACCCAATAGTGAGATAATAAATACAATAAGATTTATCCTAGGAAAAATATATGTTTTTACTTTAAAATAATTTAATTTTGAGTTTATTTGATTTATTTTATAAAGCCATAGTGAATCCTCCAAGACTTATAATATATTTTAAGATTCTAAAATCATTTCCATGAGAGTGAATCACCTCAACATTAGAAAGGGGTTTATTTTAATATGTTCTGCCCTTGGCCTAATAAAATAATGTAATCTAATCCCCTTTTCTATAAACAATGGTAAAATACAAGGGATGTTTTTTGGTTTTGAATATTTTATTATGAAGTTTCCAAAACCAAAATAATAATGAAATCCCCATCCTTAACTATATAAACCCACCCCAGAACCCTTTTATCATCACTCAAACACATTAATGCTCAACCAAATTCTTCCCCATACTCCCTAGTGTCCTGGAAATATTCTTCCAAGATCCCAAGAATCCTCTCTCAAACATTTATATTCACACAATCATGTAAGGGATCCTCACATTTCTCTCTTCTTTTCAATTCAAGAACCTTGTTTGAAATTAGTCTTTTTTAATTTAAACTGGATATATTTTCATTCTTTTATAATAATTTTCCAACTTTACATTTAATTTTATTATAATTATGGATCATTTATCCTCTATCATTTGAAACCTTACTTAAGTTGTTACTATACAAAAATTCTTTAAGGGGTTTATCTCTTCACATTTCCATTCAACCACTCCCTTTATACAATGGTTCTTAAATTCCATTTTTATATGTTTGGATATGATGTTCCATGATCCTATTACTGTAAATTTTATGTATAAATTATGGAATATTTCAGTCACTCCCATTAACCCCCCCCCCATATTATCCATTATTCCCACCTATTACTATACCGAAATTTCATAAGGGATCTTCCAGCCGACACCTTTATCATGCATACCTTTTATGTTATGTCTTATAATTTCAATTTTCCTATGTTGGGATAATTTCTTAAATATTCCTCTGACATTCCTTTTCATGTCTATGTGATTTGTGACCCCTTTCACTCTCATCAACTCATTTTATGAATTTCTATATGACGTCGTTATGCTACCAAAATTTCACTATGATTTTTCAGACCAAGATAATAGTGAATACCATACCCATTTCTCTATCAAGGTTATTAACCTTTATACACATACTGCTATTGATTTGGGACTTACATGTATGTATTTAAAATTTATGGATCTTGGAATAAAATTATGGTTTTTAATGAATCCATATTATATGATCTTTGTGGAACTCTTTATAATTAGATTGAAATGTTTATGAAGGGTGCACCTTGATAGTGCTCCAATGCATTGTGAAATGTTTAGTATCAAGATATGTCATCATGGGACAAGGGTTTACCTGATTCCTTTATGGATCTCTTTTTCACTATGAAGTCTTGGCATTTAATAATTTACTTATGTTTATGATGTAGTGTTTTATGTTCTTCCACATTTACCATGTTATGATTATAATGCTAAATCTTTCTTTTTTATTCATGTTACTTTATGACTTGTGTATATGAATTGTCTAATATGTATTGTTATTCTCATGTTATGCCATTTTTACTCCCTTATTGGTCTTTATAGCTCACCCATTTTTTAAGTGTGTCCTTAGGTTATCCCATGAAGTGTTAAGTAAAAAAGGAATGTTTTGGTCATGTCAAAGAAGTTTTCAATAAATACATTGTTTTATTTAAAGTTTTAAGTTGTGATGTAATGTTTCTAAACCCCAAAGACACTAGACCTCTCAATATTCTGAGTTGTGTTAAGTAAAAATCTATGTAATAAATCATGATTAAATATGAAATAAATAACAGGGTTGTTATAAATAAAATATATATTTAGTATATATTTATTAATAGTAATCCATTAAATTTATTTATAGTAAATGAAATATACCATTCATTGAGGTGTTTGGTAGTACGTACGCATAACCACTATTTCCTTTTTCTTGTCATGTTGAATTAATGAAATGTAAATGATATATTTATATATACATATTTATTTATTTATTATCATTCGAGTAGAATTTTTTGGCCATATATATTACATATTTCTACTAAACCCATCAAAAATACATTCCATGTAAAGTGTGAATGAATCATATCAGTTTTCAAGGTGGTAGTCTTTTATATGCACGAATAATGTTATTGTATTCCCAAAATATGGAAATCATGAAGGTATGTGTTATAAACTAGTTTAATAAGTATGAATACATCATAAATATCATATATATGATATATAAATAATATTTTCATCATTATTCCCAACCATGAATGGTTGTAATGGAAACAAAATGACATCGCTTCATGACGTGGTAGTCCTCCGTACACATGAATGAAGATTTTGTAACCTATTTTAGATAAGTGTGTGTGGTTATAGATAGTGACCTTAACATAAAAAAATATCAATATATGTAATATACTTATGTTATCATATAATTATGATATAAAAATAATTAAATGGGTTTGAGGAATAAATAAAACAAGAAATTATTTGATGAATGTTACCTCTTCATCATCATCATCATCATCATTTCTTTATTTAATAGAAATAACAAAGAGTAACAAAAGGAGAAATCCAAGGCACCAAAGTTCCAAGGACCCAGGAAATAAGAAGCTAAGGGGGTCTAAAATGGTGTAGCCCAAGAGAATCCCCTCTAGCCAGATGCTCCCCCTCAGAATACATCAAGACAATATCTGGCAAGCAAATGGAAATCTCCCCATGGGTTGAAAAGGAAGCAAGATAGTCTGCAACCTTATTACCCTCGCGCCAAGTATGGATAATTTTGGTGTTGGGATCCATAAGACTTATTCATTTCCTAATAATGTAATCAATGGACCATGGGGTGGAGATATTACCTGATAGAGATTTGTAAATGATGATGGAGTCAGTTTCCACTACACTGAGGGAGATTTTCCTCCTCCTGGCTAACTGCAGGCTGGTCAGCATCGCAAAGTCCTCATCCTGTAACGAATCACCCATGCCAAATCTGGCTGTAAAAGCATCCAAAACCACACCATTCGTGTCACAGATCACACCACCCCCCTCATGCTACCCATTATACATGAGTCGTCAGTGTTCAGCTTGTTTCCCGAGTGGTGGGGGAGCCATCTAACCCAATTCCCCTCCCTTCCCATGCCAGTAGGGAAAATAGATTGATTCTAACTTGCAACAAGCCTCATGGTGGGAGCATCCTACCAACCTTTACTCAGCTGGAGCAGGTCCACCAGCAAGAATTTAACCCTTTCCACCACCGCCCTTGGAGAAAAGGTGTCCCCCTCAAAAAAAGCCTTGTTCCGAGCCATCCAGATGCACCAGCAACCTGTTGCCAGCACCAACACGTGGGCCTTCCACTCCGGGCTCTGGCCATCCACACTTGTTCCATGTCAAGTGGATACAATAATGAAACATTCTCGATTATATAAGTGATCAAGTATAAATATTTCTAGAAAATGGGTTTTGGACATATTTTGTGTTAATTTTAGACAGTATATTGAAATATTAACCACTATGTAATCTAGTTTTTACCTTAATGCTACAATTAATTTTAATTTCTTTCACTAATCACATGTGTTAAAAACAATTATGTTATACTTTATAGAAATTAAAAATTATTCTATTTTAAAATATTGAATCAAATTATCCAACCTCAATTCATATAAGTGGTGGAAATGATTTTAAATTAATCTAGTAGACCAGTAGATAAAGGAGGTTTTTCAAGCGTAATATATCAAAAGTTTACAAAGTTTTTATATCTAGTTCCAATATGAAATTAATTAAAGTGTTATAAATTTGATTAATAGATGTATAATGTAAATTAATATTATTTAAAAAAAATTAAAATATAATTTAACTATATCAAGTAATTAAATTAAATGATTTTTTCCATTAGAATTCAATATTTTTCACTATTTATAAAAAACAATCATTCATGGAAATTATTAAATATTATCCCTATGATAATTTTAAAATTATAAATCAAAAAAGGAATTAATTTTTATAAAATCAATCTTCTTGTATTTTCAAATTTTGATTTTGTTATTATTCACAAAAACACAAAAAAATGAAGTTTTGAAAAAAAAAGTATTTTCAAAAAAAATTAAAAACTTTAATAAAAATAATGTATTTTATTTTAAATATTTTTTCATTATATAAAACCATTATATATAAAATTTATCTATTACTTTTCATATTACTAATTTTAATGTCTAGGTTATAATGGTTGGTTTTAAATAACTATATAAATAATATAACATAGTTTCGTTAAAACTCAGTGTTGCATGTAATAAAAGATAAGAAGGTATTGTCTGTAGAATAATATTTATTTTGTGTTGAGTATAATGAATGATGAAATTGGTATATCATGAAACATATCTCATTAAATAAATTTAAATTTATTTTAAATAAAAAGTTCATAAAAACTCAGGGTGTTACATTTTACCCCCTTAAAATGAATTCCACCCTCAATGTTTGTCACTATCATAAAAAATGAGGATAATTCTACTTAATTATATCCTAAAATTCCCACATATATTCCTAAAAGTGGTGGTTTCTTCATAATAGTTTTACTAGGTTAATGGTCTTATTTCTTAGATCTTTCTCAATGTGATCTAGAATCTTAGCAGGTTGTTCCTCATAAGAAAGATATTGATCCAACAGTATGAAATATGATTTCAATACATTTGAAGGGTTAGGTATGTACTTATTCTTAAAAGATATATGGAACAAATTATGGACTTGAGATAGGTTTTTTAAGGAACCAAGTAATAATATACCACCCCATATGATAAATAATTTCAAAGGGATATATATACCTAAGGCATAGATAACCTTTCTTCCTGAAACTCATAATCTTCATCTTTTGAGCATTTATTAGAAATAACTTATCCCAAACATGATATTATATATCAATTTTTTTGATTCTTTCATAATTTTGGCATGCATTGATACATCAGTGCACATTTATTTCCCTACATTACTACTTTCCAAGGGTGGTATGCCTCTACCATCATTGATGGTGATGTTGTATCCTCGATCATAACGAGATGATGGGGCCTCCTTCCATGAACTCCTCCTTCAATCTTGTTTCATAATCCAGGTCTCCATCATATATTTGAGTCATGTCCATGAAACTCATTATCAATTTCATCTTTATAAGGATTCTAGTTAATTATGCTTCTTCTATATTAATTGGGCAGTAACCTATCATCAATTAATATGGTAATGCTGGGCATTTATGGGAATCACTGGATGTTGGGAATGTTGGTTACCTATAAATATTCATCTTGTTATGGAATCACATATGAGTCATCTGAGGTGTAAAACCTAATGCATCCCAAATCGATCATGAGGTAATTGATGCTATAGGAATAATAATTACAAGGATTTTACCTCAGGCGCCCCATTTTTATTTCATAGGGTAGGTATTTTGGGTGTACAGCCCCATTTTCTAAGTCCAATGGAGATGGATCATGATATTTGGTTAATACATATTGGGGAAAAAGTTTAATTTCTTGTAGAAATTTGACTGGTTGATCATAATTCCCCATAGAGGTAGATCAAATAAGTGAATCCATAGGAGGGAAGATGTGACACATGAGTTGTTTACCATTGGATCAGAACAATTCATAGAGGTGGATCTAAATATGTAGATCAAAACACCTAATGGATGTGGATATGGGAGTTAAATCACTAGGAGGGAAGATTTTTCATATGATTATTTTACTGATGGATCATAACACCATGTGGAGGTGGATCTGAGAGGTGCATCCCTTGGAGGAATGATGTATCAGGTTAGCAGTTTAATACTATTTGTATTGAACCTCAATGAGGCATATTATGTACCATGTTTAGAATATAGGGAATAGAAACCAAGTAGTTTGATGTCACAGGTTAACGTCACATGATAGGACCTATCCATGCAGTTTAACATCATGTGGTAAAGAATATTACCTCATAGAATGAGTATATACATGGGATGGTGCGGGGATTATATGAAGAGGCTTCCCTTTTCAAGAGGATATATCTTGGCTTAATGTTATGGGGCTTACGAATTGTTTTTCCCTTAGTGCTTCAAGGAGTATTGAATATGTGGTTGGGGATTATGTGTGAACTTTTCCAATGAACTACTTGGAGTATCTAGGATGTTATTGTGGATTACACATGAGAGAGTACGATGAAATTATAAGATATTTAAGGATGTGTTTGGTGCTTATGTGTGGGAGGTACCCATGCACTAATAAGAGAGGTAGGGATTTGGTTGAGTCTTACTCATAGAAGCATCCCAAGTACTTCTCAGAGTAGAAAAGATGTGGCTGAGGAATATGTGTGGAACTGGCCCATTAATTTCTATAGGAAGCAAGGATGTT
Source organism: Viscum album (assembly GCA_963277665.1). Classification (NCBI taxonomy): domain Eukaryota; kingdom Viridiplantae; phylum Streptophyta; class Magnoliopsida; order Santalales; family Viscaceae; genus Viscum; species Viscum album. The sequence goes on along the minus strand of CAUJRU010000385.1, from coordinate 372,605 downwards.
ATTGGGGCTTACACATTGGAGTGTCTTTTATGATTCGAATATCATTAAGTATTTTTTTGGGGATTATACGTAGAATTATCCCATGCGCTTCTAAAAGCAGTAGGGATGTGGTTGGGTCTCACACATAGGAGCGGTTTGTGTGTTTCTATGATCAGCAAGGATTTGGATGGGGCTTATGCATAGAAGAGTCCCATTATATCATCCTCATGTCAAGTCTTTATAGAATCCCATGTACATTATAGATGGTAAGACTACATTTTACCATCATTTGAAAGGATGTGGTGTGTGGGGATTATGAATTGAGAAACCCATTCTATCATTCTCTTATAAAAACATGATAGAATATCATCCTACTAATTGCTTAAGGGATATTGTTGGGGATTAAACTATATATGGATCCTATGGTTTCTATTTTTAGGTTTTCTCATTACTACTACATGAGACATGTTACACTTGACACGGAAGTCATCTCATGTATGTCACCTGAGGTATACTATGTTTTTTATATAGGGTATATTATAGTTTAAAGTCATGTAGTGAGGACTAATGTGGGTTGTCTCATGATTTGTAATAATATTATTGATGAATAAGTAATCTCATGATTAAAATAAAAGGAATCCTATGTTTTCTATATAGGGTATTCTATAGTTTAATTTCATGTATTGATGACTATGGAAAGTCTTCTCATGATCATGGAGTGATGAATCATATAAGGGGTACATAAGGCATCAACTGGGTAGCAGATGAGGAATCCTATACTTCCCATATAGGGTATTCTATATTTTAATGTCATTTAGTTGGGACTAATAGGTGGAAGATTCAGATCAATCGTTGGTGTGGGACATACATAGGAGTGTCCCTTTTTAGATTATCCATGCCTAGGAGTCAGGTGATGGGGCATTAGGAGTTGTATGGGGAATGGTTTTACTCTTGGTACTCAGGGAATCAGAGATGGTAATCTCAAATTATGACATGATAATGGGACCCATATGAGTAGGATTACTCAATGTATTTCATGGAGTGTAGAGGAGAATCTCAAATCATGGTATTCTAGGGGTAGAGGTCAGGTCCGTATAAAGTCATGACCTATAATGTCATATCCCCAAACCTAAAATTTTTTGGTTCGACTCTCCATTTTTTATAGGGTATAGTGATGATAATGATGGGACCAAGATAGTGGTCAAGGACCTAATACCTTTATTATTGTTGATCGTGGTTGAATGGGAATAGGCCCCGTGATATGGACCAGTGGGTGTAGATGTAGGAGCATCAAAAAGGATAGGGGTCTCAAGAAGGATGGTGTTTCACATAGCTCAAGTTATCAAGAAAGATAGGGCTTTATTGATCTTAGGGTGTCATAAATTTTGGGGCTTTGTAGATCTCACTATCTCAAAAAGAATAGCACTTTATAGATCTTGGGTTCTCATGGAGGATTGGGATTCATAGAGGTCAGGGTCTCGTGAAGTATAGGACATCATGGAACTCAAGATCTCAAGGTGGTTAAGGCTTCACAAAGATCACTATATCACAAAGTTTGTGTCATCAAGAAACTTATGTTCTCATGAAGGATGTTAATTCATAGACCCCAAGGGATCATGAAGGATGTGGATTCATGGAGCTTAGGGTATCACAACGAATAAGGCTTCATGGAGAACATGGTATTGTGATGGATAGGGATTCATGGATCCCAGGGTCTCATGACGGATTGGGTTTCATGGATATTAGTGTTGTGTAATGATTTTATATTCTTTTGTCTCAAGATCTCATGAATGATAGGGAATCATTGGGCTCAGAGTCTCATGAAGTTTGAGGATTCATGGTGCTCATGGTTCCCCTTTCTCAACACGAAGTCCTAATTCTCATGGGGGGCTTTGAAAAGGATGAATTATTCACAAGGCCTCAAGTGCATCAGAGGGCCTTCATCCTCCAAAAATTTTGTGTGAAATCTCAAAAGGAATATCCACATTGGGTGGAGCCTCTAAATAACTCAATAGAGGATGTTTTTTAATGTTTTGGGGCTTTATGGGGGGTTATCTCATAAAGCCCTGGATCTTTGCGAATAGAGAGCATGATGCCACAAATCAGTGGTATCTCTTAATCATAATGAATGAATTTTGGTGTATTTATAGGGAGTGGGTTTCTCAATGATTGGATGGATTTTTAAGACTTTATGAAATTCATGATTAGGTTGGGCTTTATGACTCTGAATCACACTTTCCTATATCTAACTTCAACCCTTTTCACGATCACGAAGGGAACTCCACAAACAGGACCTCTTTGAACTGGACCTCCACTAATGGAAATCAATGAATGGGACCTTCACAACAGGATATCTATGAATTATACCTTCACAACCATATCTTCATGGATAATACCTCTATGAACCATTTTTAGAAGAAAGATTTCAAACATCCATAACATCTGATCTGTATATCTATTTGGGTTTTACGACTAGTCAAATAGAATCCTGCAAAATAAGATGCACTTTAGATATAGTAGTTGTTCCATTAATTTATGGTTTTTATGGTTCCAACTATCATTTTGATGATTATCAAAATAACTTTTATGAAGATTTTGAGATTCCATGATATGTTGTGGAATATATCTAACCTTCTATGTCATTTCTTTTTCTATCTCAAGCCCCAATATAGCTGTATTTATCTATATTCATTAAATAACATTAGATATCTACACTTCCTTCTATATAGGGATTCATAAGGATCCATATGAAGGCATGAGTGAAATCTATTATTATAAGAAAACAAAACTAGAGGAAGGTATTTATTTCCAAAACCATTGAAATCCAATGAAACAAATCTCAACATATCCTCTAGGGTTTGAATTGTTCTTTAAGATTATTTATCTAATTGAGGATGATTGAAGTGTTAACACTCAATTATGTATCAATATATTGTTAAAGACTTAATCAGAACATTAAGGTAAACCTCATATCCTGATCAGATATAACATAATGTGTCACTCTATGCAAACTTACTAATTCCTTAATTTATATCCTAGAAGGATGATCCAGATAAGCTTCTTCTCAAATAGAGATGAAGTGTGTTGACTTAGTAAGGTGATCGACTACCAATCATACATCTTTATATCATTTATAGCTTTTCGGGAGTCCGATGACAAAATACATAGTGATATTCTCTCATTTAAATTATTTTATGGGTAATGGATGCAACATCCCCTTTAATTTGGTCTTGCACCCTTAACTTGTTGACATACCAATCACCGAGCTAGAATCTCTTTGATATATCTCTTTATTTAATCCCACTAAAAGAATTCTTTTAAATCTATATACATCTTCTTACTTCAAGGATGAATATAGAATGATGAACTATGAGATTACTATAGAAAAACCTTCTTCAAGTCCTATATGGAAGAAATACATACACAGTTCTTAATCCTTATCATTCCATCATAATCATGGTAAAAATTAGGAACATTTCAAATATCCTTTTTTATCTCTATATATTCATTTTTCAACTCTTTAATTATCACTTGGATAGATGTTTTATCATTAAATTGAGAAAGATAATATTTTCCCTTTCATTCAAGATTTCTGAATCCATACTTTGAACATCCATAAATATTTGATATTTTGTGATGCTCATCATGGATAAGTTTTCCTGATCCTTTCAACTCAACGCATTGACCACCTTGTTCTATTTCTTAGGGTGTTAATTTATTAAGTAATTTTAATCCTTTATTGGATCTAACAATATTCTCTAGTGTATGTTCAACTCCTTCTATGAAAATATATACTTAAAAAAAATTAATCATTATATATATCAAAAATTTCTCTATAATGATAATGCCTCCTTATCATTAATGAAAAAATTACCACAGCTAATTCAAAATCTTGAGATGCATATTTTTTCAAAATAACATTCAATTTTTATGATTCATAAGTTATAACCTTGTAATTTTTCATAAGAACACATCTAATTTCTTATTGGATGCATCGATATAGATTAAAAACTCATCTCCACTGTAGGGTAATATAATAAAAGTTGAGTAGACTAACCTTATCTTTAGTTCCATGAAATTTTCCTCTCATTCATATGTTTATAAGAACATGGATCACTTATAAGATAACATGTTTAGAGTATTATATGGTAGTGATAAATTATCCACAAACCATTAATAATATCAATCTAAACTAAGGAAAATAAAGATATTAGTCACAGTGGTTGGTATGGGCCAACTTTCAATATCCTCCGTATTTGAGGGATCTACTGATATACCATATCGTGAGATTATGTGACCCAAAAATGAATACTTTTGCAGCAAAAATGCACACTTTCTAAATATTTCATATAGTTTCTCTTTCCTAAGGGCCTTTAGTACAATTATAAAGTGTTATTTATTTCCTTCCTTTCTCATTGAGTAGATAAGAATATCATCTATAAATACTACTAAAAATAGATCAAGTTATCTTTAAAGACTCTACAAAATAAATCCATGAATACTATAATAACCAATGATTTTTTGAATTTTTTTTCGAATTAGTTTAATCTTTTTGAGATTTTCCATTTCACACAACAATAAATATAGATAGTGTAATATGAAAGCACTATAATTGTATTTCATTTCACATATCACCATTTTAATCTTTCACTACTAGAAACTCTTAGATTAACTTTTAGTACACGCAACACAATTTCTGGCTTATGTTATACAGAATTCCAAGATCCTTCAATATATTGTGTTACACGTAAGACCGAGTTTTTTAAACAACAACATACTATTAATATTATAATTAAAATATCATCATAGTTAACACCTAGTTGTTGGAATGAGAGTTATTAATAAGATTAATTTAATTACAAAAATATATTTTTTTCATGTATATAAAATAAACCCTTTGGTAATCAATTGGTTATAAATTAAAGTATGAACAATTTAAAAATAATGAAATTCGTTTTATAATAAAACTATGTACAAACACAATTTCATATTAATAAATTAAAAAAATACTATTGAAGAATTTTTTAATTAAAATTTATATATCATATATTCAATCTAATTTTTTTACACACATCTAATATTTTTCATATGACTAAGATAATAATAACTCCAATTTTATGAATAAAAAGATGTATATTTTTAAAAGGTAATTTTACCCTTTTTAATTGTGAACTCATTTTAAATATAATTTTTGACACTTTTATATGCCTTATTTAAAAAATAAACTTCAATTTTTAATTTTGGATATTCAAATTTACTTTGGGTGAATTGAATTTATTTTTCAGAGAATTTTCTTTTTTATGAATTGTGAAATATCAGTGAATTAAAATTAAAAACCCATTTTTCATCTAACATATTTATATAGTTAAAAAATATTTTAAATGGTTTTAAAGTATATTTTGATCAAATATACATAACTTAATCCATATTATGTCATTATAACCAATTTCACATTGATATTTGAGATAAAAACATTTTGATCTTTTGAAATTTTTACCTTAAAACCTGCTTTCATGTCACATCCGTGAGATTAATTTAAAATCCATTAACAAAATTTAAATTATCAAAATTTGGAAACATGGATAATATATTTGAAATTAGAATAATTTATAATGTATAAAAAGATAAAAAAATTGAACAAAAATATTAATGAATGTAACGAAAATTAATTTCAACGATTAAGGTAAAAATGAGTTTACTTAGTGGTTAAACGTTAATTTATGTGGACAAATTACATAGAAACATTTCCAAAATCCATTGGATAGAAATATTTCTTCCAATTCTCCCACTTTTACCAAAATATAAAAATTATTTTAGGTATATGATATATGGGATATCTCTCAATAGTGTTTACCTTATTATATTTACAAGAATGACACTCCTCATCCACTATAACAGTGTACTCACCCCCTAACTTATTCACACCTATAAATCCCTTTACATCATCAAAAAAAATTCCCAAAAAGTCTACCATAATCTCTCATCTCATCCTCTAAGCCTCATTTTGGGTATAAATCTATCCAGTGAATCCCCTTTGTGCAAATAAAAAGGAGCTACCCAAAGAAGAGGTAACATCCTTCCACAAGAACTTTTTTTTATTTTCATTCTCCACACACTAAATTATTATTATTATAGGATTATATAATAACCTCGGTATCCTAAATATACTTATATCTTTCTATTCTAATATTTCAACTTAAAATTACAAACACTTTTATGAAATGGGTAACAAACTTATCATTTGTGTGTATGGTGGGCTACTGTCCCACAAATCGATGACATTCATTTTTTTTATTTACGGACAATAATGGTTAGAAATTATGATGTAAATAATGTTTTTATATGATATATATTATATTAATAATTTATTTATTTTTCTTTAATTAATATATAAAGCATACATATAAGCTTTCCATATTGGGTAAATACAATTACTTCGTTTGTGGATTGTGGACTACTGCCTCTTTAAAGTGATGTGATTCATTCACACATTACATGGAATGTTTTAAGGATATGTTTTGTAAAAATATATGATATAAATAAAATTATAATTTTACTAGAATTATAATATATATACATATATTTCAATTACTTTCCTTCTTCAAATACGATAAGAAAATAGAAACAACGTTCATGCGTACTTATGGACTATCGTCTCCATAAATTGTTTATTCAATTTTGTATTTATATATTTCATAGATGATTATAAATAATAATATACTGAATATATATACAATATTTTTTTCATGATTTACATTCTAGAAATAACTAAATTAGGATCTAATTAACAGGATAAATAATAACATGTCAAAACACATATGAAAATCATGGCGAATATTACCTAGAACGTAACATTAACATGGATTTGTTAATAAAGGGTAATATAATGTCATGTTGAAATCATATATGGTATTAAATAAAATAATATGGTTCTATGATAGATTTATAATAAATATATTTTAATTATATAGTAGTTTTTAATGTGTATGAAGAAAGTAAATACTTAATGAAAATCCATAATGTAATTTTGTCTCAATTTTCATTATTTGAGATAAATGTATAGTTATGAACCTATATTATTCTATGAGGTTTATATACAATAATATGAAATGTTTTATCATTAATATCCTTATTTTCATGATATCTTAAGCTTCATGTAATGTTATCCATTCATGATAATTATGATTCAATATTACCAAATTGGTAACAGTTTATTGATACAATATCATCATTTATCAGAATTATTTATGATTATTCTCCTATTAATAAAATTTTATAAAATTACCTCAATAAATCTCCAAAATTTTATTCTACTATGGTTATTCATGATAACTTCAACTAATGGTACCTTTTTCACTCTTTGGTAATTATGATAACTAAGAAAATATTTTTAAGAAAATCAAACATTATTTCTCTTTTTAATCAAAAAAATTTAGGTTATTCCAAAACATTAGTTTGTAAAAATGTTTTCAAAATTTCTATAAAATTGTTTTAAAATGAAATTTTTACACATGTTTTACCATGTTAGTCAAAATGGGTTTAAAATGAATCTCCTTTATTTTTATTATCAATGATATTTTATATCCTTTTCATAATGAAAAAGGAATGGTTGGGATATACGGATTTACCCATTGTCTTTTCCGTGAAGCATCTCTAAAAATTTTAATAGTTTTTCATTAAATGAAATTTTTTCCTTATATTATATAAATACATTGTTTTAATTTGGTTCAAAGAAAAATGTTTTCAATTTTTTTATTTTAAAAAGTGATTAAAATTGTTTTCAAAGATTCTTTTATATGTTTTCATGGTTGTTTTCAAAGAAATATTTCTTAAAAATATTTTATGTTTTAAATAGATGTTTTTAAACATGAAAGGATATTTTATTCAAGAGATTATGAAATTATTTTTCATGATTCATTTATATGTTTTCAATTTCATTTAAATGAATATTATTTTGTAAATGAAATATGTTTTAAAAAGTGATTTTGAATGAAAAGATATTTTACAAGTTATATTTCAAAATCCTTATCTATCTAAGATGATATCCTTTGATATATTTTATCATTTAATAAGTTTATGATCCAATTAAACCTTTCTTATCCTCTATTTTAATGGTTTATTTTTATGATGAAAAGTTTCTTACAAAACCCATTTCTCTTCCATGTGTTATACCATGATAACATTTTTATAAAACTCAATTTAGTTAATGTGTTACACTAGTATGAATAATTACCAAACTTATATTTTATCCATAGGATATGATATTATGAAATATTTATGATACCCATTACATCTCATAGGTTATGATATGATGTTTGTGAAACCCATCTCTTTTTATTGGTAATGATGTGATGAATGTTTTATTATCTTATGGAACATGTATGTATGATTTCATTATATTAAGAGTGAGACCTATATCACCCTCTAATGCATTGTTTAATGATAAATTTTTTATGTGCTCAAATGCTACATGAGAGGTAATCCCAATCCTAAAATAGGTGTAGTCACTGGATGATATCCCAAGATCTAAATAATACGGTACATAGGAGGGCATTTGAATACTGAACCAAGAGGGTGCATGGAGGGCATCCCAAGCCCGAAACATGAGGGTGTATGGGGAAATCCCAAGCCTGAAAAAAAAATAGGGTATAAAATAGGTAATTCCATTCCTCATATGATATTTTACATAGTATGATATCACAATCACAAAATAATATTTTACATGGAAGGGAATACAAAGCCTGAAATAATAGGGCACATATGAGGGAATATTATGCCCCAAACAAAAGGGTACATGGTAGGGATTCATAATACTAAATAAGGTAAATAAATGATTATCCCAAGATCAACATGATATTAATATCTTGGTAGGTATCCTTGAAATAGTTTTATCTATGCTGGTGTATATGTCGTAATTCCATGACTTATTCCTCTGTTATGCTCTCATGGATTATGATCTTGATACACTTATGATTCATGTCTTATGAACTACTAATAATTAATCAATGATTCATTTTTATGATCTTTAATATGAAATTTATTATCCTATAAGGTTATGATCATGTTCTCATACCATTATTTTCATATTATGCTTACATATCTCCCTTATTTACCCTTATTGAGAATTTAAGCTCACCGCTTTCTTATGATTCCTTTCCCCAGGTTATGATGAATGTTTATAAGTAGGAGTACTAAAAGGGGATGATTCTTGATGGATATTTTGAAAATCTTTTACCATGTTATAATATTATGTTTCCAAAAACCCTAAAGTATTACAGTCCCCGGGAATTTATTTTTTGTAATCAGCAAAATATTCATCTAAAATTATGTAATATCCATGTATGTTAATCTTGGGTCACTAAAGTTAGTATCAAAGAGATTTTTATTCCAATTTTGGAAACTTGGTAGAAAAAATATTAGTGACATCCCATGTAATATTTCTAAGGATATGTATAGGGATGTCTCTAAGGATAAGTCTAAGTATGAGTTAAAGTATTTGAAAATGTCCTAGAATGTTTATATAGGATAGAGTGAGTGGATTACTTAAAATACATACCTATATGTATATTACAAGTGGATGTGTATCTAGATGAGATGTACATTGGGTTAACAACACCAAAATCACCGTATTGATCTATACTCAACTGGGAGATGGTACATGACAATGGGCCTACTACACACCTGGTCTGACACTCCCGGGGGATATGCTTTGGGTATTAAAAAACTATTTGTGTATCTAATCCCTAAGAGTGTGTAAGGTCCTAATATATTACTAGGATTATTTTATAGGTGTGCTTGGTAATTGATCACATGAGCTATTATTTCATCCATTAAGGACTTCTTTTAAGGAGGTTGCCTCCCACGGGTCGTTTGTGATACAATAATGGTGCTCATCTAAAATATTAAAAACCCCTCCTCCCTCATTCACTACAGACCAATGAGAAAGTGAAATTTTCCATATAAGATTATATAAAGAATTATAAATTTGAGGTTTTTCATGTATATTCCCCGGTGGATCTTTATTGAACAGTTTGGATTCATGAAGGTTAGCTCCATTCAAGGGGTTATAACCCTGTCATAGGAAATATTGAGGGACATAAACATCAAGACTCATGGATCCAACATCGAAATTAAATTTTATATGATTAAGTCATATGATAGGATTGAATGGGGTTTCATCAGTAGAGTTCATACGTCCATGGGTCTCTCTCGTAGGTCCTTGGATCTCATCTTCATATACTTCAGCTCCTCGTGGATGTCAATTTACTTCATGGGGATGACTCATGATTTCATCAAGGAAAATCGCAGTATATGGTAGGGACACCAAATTTCACCAAGAATATTAATTCTCATGTAGGAAACACTCAGTCACGTCATTAATATAAGATTATCTAATGTTGAAATACACCCTTATCAATGAAAAATGAACCTATCTCTTATCTCCCACCCTATGTTCATGGGTGACACCATCATATTCACTAATGGTGGTGTGGGATCTATTCATGGTATCAATAATATCCCTAAGGATTATTTTTATTAGAGTTGATAGGTTATAAATAAATCCAAAATCAACCTCTATATCTCCAACACATGTGCTTCTATCTAAGACTCTTCTCTGTGCAGAAGACTAGATTTATAGTGAGGCTCCTTCCCAATGGAGTACCTCAGCACTCCAAAATCCTCATGAAGAATTCGAATCCAAGACATTGAACATATTGTGAGAAAGATCATGGGCCAAATTATTAACTCTAAGTACCACTACATATCATTCTAGGGTCAGATTTCATTGGTTAACAACATCCTATCGACCATACACATTCATTCTCTGGCTTCCACCAATGTGATAAAAGGATTCATTAACATAATTGACATGATTTTGGCCAGTTTCATTTGGGATGGTCTCTCAGATGGTAAGAGTAACTGGTAATCATTGGAAAAGATGGAAAACCCATCCATTATAGTCGAATTAATGTAAGGAATATCACCAACACACTCCACTACATGCATACTAATATCACGTGGAAAATTATTGAATAATGATCACTTTGGGGGAATATTATATCCCACAACTGTGTAGGAAATGCAAAAGATGTTAGATTCCATGAATCTCCCTTCCAGTTCATGATTTACCCACTCATAGATATCCTCAAATAGAAATCTCAGTGGATAGTTGGGGAAAGTAATATCATCTTCCGGTACCACAACTGGTTAGGCTCTTTTACTAGCTTCCCAGGATTCCCTACTCCAACAATCACTTCTAAGGAAGCAGGACTCTATCCAAGGATTCTCAAACCAATCTTGGATAAGGAATAAAAAATATCTATGATAATATTTTCATCAAATCAGAACCAGATATGTGTGTGTTCACTCCTTCCACCTTGGGGAAATTTACTACTAGGAACTTCTGAAGGATCTCATCCTCACAGGATCACTGTGACAATTGGAATGGCATGGTTTGGTGTAACATGATACCATAAAAATATAACTTTATCACTAGGAGAATAAAAAATCATGCAATACATATAGATAATGACATCAAGAAGGTTGTAATAAGCATGGTATACAAATTCCAATGATGTAGAAACTAGTATAAGGAATGCACACACCATCTTTTCATTAAAGGTAAATAGGCTCACGGTGCCTGGACATTCTTTGGTGATGTTACTTCTATATCATCTCATGATCATTGTAATGCTTCATTAATCAAGAGATGGTTCCATGGGATGAATGATTCGGGTATAGAGAGTATAGTGAGGTCCACGGTTCTTAGTGCCAGATATTGGTGCATGTGGTAGGCTTGAAACCATTCTAGGAACGAAGGATCCCTTCCCACTACGAGGTCCACCATTGTGAGAACTAGGAACCTACTGGTGTACATGGTAACTCTCATCAATAAATGGTAGGAATCTCATTTACATAGATTTCTTAAAGTTATCACCTATTTGGTTCAACCCTTCATCAATAGACTAGAGGGACAATGGGAGAAATGGCACCCTCCCGACACCAGCTACAATCTCAATACGGATGGGTCTTGCATATTAGCAAACATGCAAGGATGGGTAATGGTAAGTGACACCTAGGGGAATTTTATTTTGGCCTTCACTTAATTTTATAGTAATGGAAACTCCCTATAGGATGAGGCCAAAAAAATCGTCAATGGGTTAACATTATGTAACCAAGATAATCTTAATATCACTCAAGTTGAGAATGAATCTTTGATCTTACATGACTCCTTGTATTTCAAAGGCTCCACCCCTTGGTTGATATCCTACACTTGAATTTTAGATCCCTCCCCAACAATAATATTCACATGGAACACACATGGAGAGAGGGTAATAAGGTGGTGGACCACCTTTCTTCTTTGGAGGACCAGGGCTCCAATATCACATGACTCCATAACATCAATTACTTGAAGACTGAGGGGGTTAATCTGATCAGAGAGGATGCCCTTGGTTTTCATTACATTAGGACCCCTAGGCCCTGGTTTTCTCCATGTTTCTTTATACCTCTTTTCCTTGAATAAAAATAATATTTTTAATGGATGGATGATATGTTTTATGTGGAATAAATTGATATAAAATATAGTAATGGTGATGAATCTGGTTGAGTATTTAAATGAGAATAGTAGGGAATAAGGATATGTTGAGTCTTTCATGAGTAAACACCAACCAACTTTCAGTGGTTCAACTAACCCATTAGTTGTTGAGAAATAGATCAGCACCACTAAAAATATATTTTCCATTATCTAGTGTTTAGTGCATGAAAAGAAAACTCTGAAGTTCTATCATTTGGAAGGTGAGGCAGATTGATAGTGGAATCATATTAGTAATATGATGTGATAAGATGGAATGGAATTCATAGATTGGGATGAGTTCAAGAACATATTTCTCAATAATTAAATTCCTCATATTCTTTATATGAATAAAGAAAAGGAATTACAAGAGATTAAGAAGAAAAATGATGAATTTTTTGGTCAATATGAACCAAATTTTACATAGATTTTGGGGTACACCTTGAGTATTATCATCCAACCTAAAATAAAGATTGATCAATTCTTTTCTGACATGAAACATAGTCTTCAAATGTTTATGGATATAAGTGACCTTAGACACTATGAAGAAGTTTCTCAATTTTTTATTATGGTGGATATAAAGGTTAGAGTTTTATATCAATATCATGGTTTTGACGAGAAAAGAAAGATATAGTTTGAAGGAAAATATAATAACCATGGAGGAAATAAAATGATCATTCTTTTATGCACAAAGAGTGGGAAGAAACATGGAAGTAAATGTCTTATGGGGACTACTAAATGTTTTATGTGTATAAGGGTAGGTCATCGAGTAGATAAATTTCTAAATAATGGAATGAAGTTAGGTAATCAAGTGAATAATGAGAAATCCACATAGAATGAAATTCATATACCTCAGTGTTTTAATTTCATGTATTTTTTCCATTATGCTAACATGTTCCACAGTCAAGGGACTAATGTGGATGATAAGGTGAAAAATCCTCTGAGGAAAAAGGAAATAAGAGAAATATTATGAAATCACAATGGATAAATTGAATCATGATAGTTAGGGAAATTGTATCCTATCCTCCATATAGTGGAATTTCATGTTTGATTTTTTATTATTAAAACCTATGAAAATCATATTTTTCATCTTTTAGTGAAGTTTCATGTGATTAAATCCCTCTATATTTATTTTAGAATAAAAAATCACATTTAATTTCCTATTTGTGGAAGGATGAACCCATGTATCCAATTAAAAAATTTGTTATATGATAAGATATTATTTAAGGGATAAAGGGTTAATTATATTTTGGAAGGGTTATATGGTTAGAAATTTATGGAATAGTATCTGTTTAACATCAGATGAGGTTTTATGGATTAATATATTATCTCCCCATATAAGGATTTATGATTATTGGATAACATTTTCTAACATTTTTGTTGTGATAAATATATAAATATAAAATGAATTATCATTCTATGTATAGATATAATGATTTTTTAGTACTTTAAGAAGGAAAAAATCACTTTCATCGCATGGAGTAAGATATGAAGTGGAAATCAAGAAAGTGAAAATGAAATAGTGATATTATATATATAAAAATGAATGAAATAAAATAAGTATATATCCTTATGTTCTATGACATTAATATATTTCATCCAATCTAGGAAAAAGATATTGAAAAAGTGTCGTCATAATACCACCATTTTTGTTGAAGTGATGGTCTTATAAATCCTCATAGATTTATGGTTTTTAGGCACTTAACATTCCATTTATCATTCAGTTACTGGTGACCAATTCTCTTTATAAATCTCTATAATTTTTTATACTTTTCCTCTATGGAAAATATTCACTATGAACCTATGTTCTTTTACATGGAAACCTAATTATGAGTTACTTTTGATAACTATTATGGTTCCAACTTTTCCTACTTAAAGGAAGATTTAGAATTCATTTTTATGATTTGGGTTTTTAAGATATGAACTTTTAAGTATTAAACATTTGATAACTAGTTATTATTTTTGGTAGATATTCATTTTAATGGGGTATAATGTTAAATATAGATATTTTGTGAATTTTTTTTGAATTAATTTATATTTTTTTAATTTCAAGAAATAATAAATATCTATTTGGTTATATAAAAGAACTGATTTTGTCTTAAATTTCATGAAACACCAAGTAAATAATTCACTACATGGAACACATAGATTAACTTCTGGTACATGAAACAATATTTATGGCTTGTGTTATACATAATGTCATGTTCCATCGATAGCTTGTGTTACATGCAAGGATCAGTTTTTCCAAACTACAATATACTATTAATATTGTTAATAAAATATAATTATAATTAATACTAAGATATTTAAAAGGAATTTATGAATAGGATTAATTTAATTATTAAAATTGGTTTAAAAAATTTATATAAAATGAAATTTTTTTTTCAATTAGTTAGAAATTAATGTAAGGACTATTTGAATATTATGAAATTCCATATCTAGGAAATGAATGTACAAATTCATTTTTATCCAAATAAATTAAACAAACCACTATTTTTGAATGTTTTTAATAAAATATATATATTATATATTCAATAAAATTTATTGAAACTCATCTAATTGTCCTAATATTCATAAGATAAGAATAAATTCAAATTTATGAATAAAATGATGTATATTTCTAAATGGTAATTTTAACGCCTTTTAATGGAGAAAACATTATAAA
The DNA here is from genome assembly GCA_963277665.1 of Viscum album. Taxonomy (NCBI): domain Eukaryota; kingdom Viridiplantae; phylum Streptophyta; class Magnoliopsida; order Santalales; family Viscaceae; genus Viscum; species Viscum album. The sequence continues at coordinate 357,390 of CAUJRU010000385.1, read as the reverse complement.
TATAATTTTTCACAATTAAATGAAGTTTATTTGACTAAATAGTTTTAATTATTAAAATAGAGATATACACATTTACTTTTTTTAATGTTTTGGTATTTTTTAGTGAAGTGACATATTTTTGATGAATAGTTAAAAAACACTTAATTTATATTAAAAACTTTTTCTCATCTAAATTACTTATATAGTTAAATTATATTTTAAATTGGTATTAATGTATATTTAGATCAATTATACATAAATTAATCCAATTTAGGTCATTGGATTCAATTTCCCATTGAAATTGGATATGAAAACGTTTTATACTCTTGAACTTTTTACTTTAAAAACCCACTTTCCCATCACATCTAGGTTATTAATTTTAAATTAATTTCTGCTACTTCTGTTAGTTTAATTTTGAAAAATGGATACCACATTTAGAATCATAATAATTTATAATTTATAATATTTTTCAATTTTATTTTAAATAAAAATAATAGTGAAAGTAATTAAAATTAATTACAACTAACAATATTAAAACGAGTTTACATACTGTTTAATATTTAACTTATGTGGAAAAATAACATAAAAAATCCCAAATAAATTGTCTATAAATATTCCAAAAAATATTATCTTCTTGGATTGAAAATTAATAATTATTATAGCTACATTATGTAATGGAGACCTCTTAGTAGTGTTTATTTTTTTTTTACAAGAATACAACTCCACCACTATAAAAGAGAACTCACCACCTCACTTATTCACACCTATAAATCCATTTGTATCATCAAAAACCTCACCAAAAATCTCTATAAATTCCAAATCTCAACCTATAAACCTAATTTTTGGTATAAATCCAACCAATGAAGCCTGTGGGTGGAAAACAAAATGAGTTATCTAAAGAAGAGGTAACATTCTTCTATGAGGACTTTTGTTTAATTTTCAATATCCACACCCTAAATTATTCTTATTAATTGATTATATAATAATATAAGTAACCTAAATATACTGATATTATTTTATTCTAAAGTTCATATATAAAATTACAAACACTTCAATTAAATGTGTAACAAACTTTTCATTCTTATGTAAGGTGGACTACTACCTCACGAAACGATGTTGTTTATTTTTTCTTTACCCGTTCCCATGGTCTGTAATTATGGTGGAAATAATATTTTTATATGATATTTATGATATTAATTATGTTTTTATACTTATATAATTGTTATATAAAACATATCTTTATGCTTTCCATTTTATATAAATATGATAACTTTGTTTGTGGACATGTGGACTACCGTTTCCTCAAAGCAATGCAATTTTCTCAAACTTTTCTTAGAATGTAATTAAGGATTGGTTTATTAAAATTATATGATATATATGAAAAAATAATTTTACTATAATGATAATATATATATATATATGAATATATTTCAATTACTTACTTTCCTTCAGTATGATAAGAAAACGGAGTCAACGTTCATGCATACGTACATCCTACCATCTTCATGAACTGTGTATTAAATTTCATATTTTTATATTTTTTAGATTATTATAAATATTCATATAACAAATATTTATTATATTTATTCCTTGTTTTATATATTTTAAATGAATAAATCATGATCTAAGTAAAAGGATCAAGAATAACAAGTAAAAATACATATAAAAAACAAAGTAGATATTAACTGGAATGTAACATTAACAAAAACCTAAGTAAAAATAAATTCATGACTTAAGTTAAAGGTTTTATCATATCACTTTTATTTATGTTAGACTTATTCCTTATTGACAACTCCTTTATTTTTGTGGTGCACATACTACTGATGAATGTATTTTATGATTCATATACTAAAATTTATGGGTATTTGCATGAAATTTTTTTCAACTTTATTTCATGGTTTTATGGTTCAAAAGTTACTAACTCAGTAAAGTAATTTTGTCTTAATTTTAAATCATTGAGATACTTGCCATGTTATGCACCTCTATTTATCTATGAGGTGTATATGCTTCCCTTTGAAAATTTATATGATGAATTTGGTTATTTCATTAATATCTTATACTTAATTTGATGTTATTATTTCATGGATAATATGATTAAATATTACCAAAATGGTAAAAATTTATTTCTAAAATATCATCGTTTATCGAGATTATTTATATTATGCTTCTATTTATGAAATATTATGATCTGTCTATCAAGAACACTTGTTAATTTAATACTCATCTAGATATTCATTATCTCTATGATTAATGGTTCCATTTTTCAATCGTTGGTACATAAGATAATTAAGAAGATGTTTTTTATGAAAATATAATTATATTTCTCTTTTAGTCTTAATATTTGTGTTATTATAAAACCATGTTTTCTAAAAAAATTAAAAATTGGTTTTCTGGGATTTTTAAAACAAATTTTTACCCATGTTTTATTTTTTATAGAACGAATTGGTTTTGAAAGTAATATAGTTTTCATTTTTCGATCAAGGTACTTTTCTAAAAAATTAATGATGAAAAATTAATTTTCAGCATGTACATATTAACACACCATCATTTTATTGACGCTTTCGTTGAAAGTTTATATGGTTATTTTTAAAAGAAAATATTTTTCCTAGTTTTCTGAAAATTCAATTTTTTAATGTGGGTTTTGAATAAAATGGATTTAAAAAATGATTTATGTTTTAAAAACTGTTTAAAATTGTTTTCAAAGATTCCTTTATATATTATCAAGGTAATTATAAAATATTTTTTTTAAAGAATTTTTCGAAGAGAAAATGAAATTTTCTCCAAGAAATGTTTAAATTAACTTTTTGATTACTTTATATTTTTTCATTGTCCTTTCAAAGAAAAGAATATTGAAGATTTTATATGTTTTAAAAATTTATTTTCAAAGAAAATTTATCTTCCAAGAGATCATTAAAAATCCTTCTCCATATTAGATGATATTGTTTGGTATAATTGGAAATTTATAAGGGTTTTGATCCAAGGAAAAAAATAATTATCATTTCAATGAATGGTTTATATTTATTTTGACAAGATTCTTATGAAACCCATTTGTAATCCATGGGTTATACCATGATAAAATGATTATGAAACTCACTTTATTTTACTGGTTACTCTATGATGAAATTATTATAAAACATATCCATTTTACATAGTTTATAATATGATAAAATGTTTATGATGCCCATTTCATTTCATGGTTTATGATAAGATGTTTATAAAACCCATCTCGTGTATGGGTCATGGTTTGATGAATGGATTATTATATTTTCGTATAGGTATGTATGATTTCATTACGTGACTGGTAAGACTTATATCTCCTTCCAATGAATTGGGTAATGATAAATTTTTTATGAGATCAATGGATACATGGGAGGGAATACCATGTCGGAAACCAGGGTGTACATGGGAGGTAATCCCACTCCCAAAAAAAGAGGGTCATGGGATAGAATCCCTTGTTCGAAACAAGAGGGTACATGAGAGGGAATCCCATACTCAAAACAAGAGGGTGCATGGGAGGGAATACCATGCCCCAAACAATATTATATATGAGAGGGAATCCCTATCCCAAAATAAGAGGTTACATGGGGGAAATCCCAATATGAAAACAAGAGGGTACACAGGAGGCCATCCTAAGCTAGAAATAAGAGGGTAAATGGGAGGTCATCCCATGACTGAAACAAGAGGGTACATGGGAGGAAATACTAAGCCTAAAATAATTGAGTACATGAGAGGGCATCCTATGCCAAAAACAATAGGGTGATTTGGAGGTAATATCAAGCTCGAACTAGGTACATGGCTGATTATCCCAAGCCAAAAATATTATGAAGGTCTTGGTAGGTAACATTGACATAGGATTTTCTATGCTTGTGTTTATTCCAAAATTCCATGCCTTATTCCACTGTTATGCTCACAAGGATTATGATTTTGATTATCATAATATTCTTGTCTTATAAAATTCAAATCTTTATTCCATGATTCATGGTTATGATCTTTGATATATATGGTATGATGCTCTAATGTTATGATCATGTTCACATACCCTTATTCTCAAGTTATTCTTATATGTCTCTCTTATTTAGCCATACAGAGCATTTGAGATCACCCCTTTCTTATGTTTCACTTTCCTAGTTTATGAAGAATGGTTTAAATTAGGAGTTATATAAGGGGAATATGATTAAGGGATATTTTGAAGATCTTTCACCAATATAGAAGACTATGTTCCTAAGATTCCAAAGACAATAGCTATTTTGATCCTTGAGAATGTATTTTTTTTATTTTGTTAGATATTCTTCTAAAATGATGTAATATCCATCAATGTTAATCATATGTCTCTATAAATATATTAGGGTAATTATTAAGAAATAAATTCATCATTATATATTCATAGTTTTCATAATGTGTATGGAATTTCATCTTGGGTATATCCCTATTCTTGACACCCAATTGATGATATCCATAACGAAGGTCAATCTTGGAAATGTATTGAGCTCCATGTAGTTGATAAAAGAACTAATTAATATGGGGAATAGGATACTTGTTCTTAATTTTGATCTTATTTATATCCTAATTATCAATACATATTTTTCTTGATCTGTCTTTATTTTTCAAAAAAAATAGTTCACCCTAAGGTGACACACATGGCCAAATCAGTCCCTTATCAACGTTTTCTAAGAGTTTCTTCATAAATTCCTACAACTCTATGAGAGATATTATATAGAGAGTCTTTGAAATTTTTGTGGAACTAGGTATGAGTTTTATTGAGAACGCAACATTCCATTTTGGTGGCTACCTAGTAACGTCTTCTAGAAATACATCAAACAATTCCAAAAAAATATGCATATAACTCATATTGTGTTTCCCACAAACCATTTGATATATACACCATTTTTTAATAAGAATTAAGACCCATAAAATGGATGTAATCTCCACTATATTTTTATACATATCATCACATTGATATAAGATCGTAGGTTGGTTGGTAATATTAAATGTGTTGTTCCTTCATCATAAATTAATGTTTGATTCAAGAAGAGAGATCCATTCCATGCCTAGGACTACATAAAATTCAACTAGATAATGAATGTAAAGATTTTATAGAAGCAAATTCCCACCAACATTAGATAGAGAGGAAACATAAACTCGATATATGATCAGTTTACCAATAGGGGTTTTTCCTAATTATTCCACATATAATCATTTGTTTGGAATATCAATACCCTTATAAAAAAAATTAGATATGAAATAATGGGTAGATATTGTGTCCAATAATACAGTACTAGTCCTAGAGTGGATGATGATTGTACCTTAAACAATGTCTTTATCACACCTCTCATTAGAAATAGTGATCACATGAGATTTCTCATTGTCCCTTGGCTTGAGAGGATGTTGATCTCAATCAGATACTCAACCATTGTGTTTAGGAGTTGGTTAGAATAATTCCCATTCTCCTTACAGTTGAATCACTGAAGTATGGGGGGTGAATTTATGTATATTTGTCTCTATTCACATCATTAGATAACAAATTCCCATTACTTCAGTAATCAATTTCCCGATGAGCTTCCCTTACACACATAAATTATTTAGTAATCCCACTTAGATAATTTCCTCCATTATTATTCCTGCACTAGGTTCATAAAGGAAAGATAATATTATTCTCTACATGGTACTTATATTTTACTTTCGACTCCATATTCCTTCTCTTGTCAAAAGCATGAGAATGATATGTAACTCCAACTTTTATTTCCTCCTTAATTTCACATATATAGACCACTTCATAGATACAGAAGTATCCTAAAGATAATTCCATTTATATACTTTGTTTTAAGACACTAGAGAATCGATCGAACTTACATTAATGTTGGATGATACTACCATACCACTGATTTTTTTTTAAATTTTACTCATTGGTTCCAATAGATCAATAATCCTTTTTCCTTATCCTGATAAAATCCTTCTCTATCTTTGTATGATGAATATTAGGAAAGTACATATTTGAAAAAAAAATCTTGAAATACTCCCATTCCATGGAGTTAATCTCTTCAAATTTCCTTTTATTCTTGACAAGGGTCCACCAATGATCTACTTCACCTACAAAATGGTCCAAACATGAGAGAATAGAAAATATCTTTTTAGTGGAACTAATCCATTGTTTAGAAACTATTGGATTATAATACCCACTAAAAGAAGGTGGGGATTTAATCATGACAGAATAAAAACAATTACCTTATTTGTTAATTTATAAGTACAACATGATTCATAGCTTCAAAAAGTTTTGTGAGCATAAGAATATGATTTTTCAATCCATATCCCATAACATTAGGATTACTAGGAGGAAAATCATTACATATTCTCTCACACTCAACATCAACACTATTTCTTTGGGTTTGAGCTAGTGACTAAAACCAAAAATCATATGGTAAGATAGAGTATCCATAGTGGGAAATTTTATAATCTTGAAAATCACTTATAGGATGTCTAAATTATGAAACCTTATTTAATATATAAAAAATAAGGGTTATACTAGGTTATTCATAGCCATCTTATATTTAAATACTTTATGACGGTTCATAAATATTTGGTGAATTTCCAAAGAGTATCCCCCATGGAAATCAAACTAGGTGTTCCCCAAGTCCCATTGGTGTACACTGGTCCCGATCGAGTATAGCCCAATATAGAGTTTTTTTGGTTGTTAATGCTAGTTAAATCTATATCAGATCCACATAAACTTTTAGTATCCATAAAGGGATTTATTTTTCGAAAACCAATCAAACAATCCATTACCAAAATTATATAAACTTTTTTTTATAATTTGAATCATCATTAGATTAAGCCTTATTCATTTCCTTTAGGATCACATGATGGGTTTCTCATCATATTTTCCAAAGGATAAATAATCCATTTCTCAGATTCCAACTAAAATTACCTATGATTTTCATAAATAGAAATAACATCATTTTTAAGGAAAATTTATTTAATTACATAAATACATTCCTGAGAACCGTAATATATTAGTGAATTTGGAATCATGGAAACATAAACATAGGTCAATAAGTGAGATGTGTCCTCTCCCACTACGTTATCTATATATATCACCCATCTTAGACATATCATATATAATACATATCTTCATATCCCTATAAAATGAATCATAAGAAAAAGTCACTAATAGAAAATGAGTCAATCCCCATGGATTTATACCCATGGTTTACAGAAACTTTGGGTATAGAGTGGATGGACTCTTTTTATACCCATGATTTATATAAACCATGGGTATATGTATACTATACAAATAGTTTTTAAAAAACCATTGGGATATGTTCCCCCATATTCCTTATAGACTTTTCCATACCCCCTTCATTCAAGTCCAATCTACCCCTTCATTCAATCTCACCTCACCCAAGTGACCATGCGGCTATCCTCCTCCACTGTTTTACCCAAATTCGGTAATTTCATAATTATGATATTCTTATTCATTAGATTATTGAGTTCCAAATAATTTTTCTATTTTTTAGAATATTTTTTCATTTTTACCTAGGCATGAAAACTTATCCATGATATAGTTACTACATGATTTTTTTATATAATTTGAAATAAGTTTCTTTTTATGTGATTTTTATTTTTATGATTTTGTTTTAATGAATGTAATTTGGATGAGACTTTTGAATTCTATTTTTGTATATTTGGGATATATTTGATGGTTATATTATAAGATGCGATGAGTCTTGGTTTTGTTTCCCCTCATTTGATGTAATTCCTTTTTAATGATTGTAATTATTACTCCATTTCTATTAGTTTTTTATCTATGCATGGGATTATACTAGATCATATTGATGTTACTTCTATCAGAGTGTTTGAAATTTTTAGTCTAATAAAGATAAAATATAGTATATTAAATTCCAATAAGTTCTATTTTAATTATAATTTCTTCATTTTGTAAATTATCATATGGATTCTTAATATTTTAACAAAAATTTTACATTATTTTGGTGGAATATTTTAGTGGTATAGATTTTTTATTTTTAAGAATTATATTATAGTAATATTCAAGGGTTAATGATGGATTTCATTATCCTTAAGTTATGTGATATAATTATTTAATGGTAATTTTTATATCATGAACCATTGTTAAACTATTTATTTGATTTTTTTAAGCCAAAAAGAAATAAGAATATGATTATGAACGTGACTATACTATTATATTTAATTCTATAATATTGATTTATCTATGAAGGTTTGTTCTTTATGAATTAACTATTGTATTGATAGTATTTTATAATTATTTTTCATATAATTCGTTATTAAGATTTAGACATGAATTAATGACAATAGATTCTATCAAAATAATAATTATTTAGATTTCAAATGTTTAAGAATTTTATGTCCTTTTTTATGTACAAATATCTATAGAAGCCTTTGGTAAATGTCTTGAAATAATTAAATATGATGGAATGGAAAGATTATTGAATCATATTTATTTCATGAAACATGGTCTCTGTTGATAATATTTTACATAATAATTTAGTTCTTTTAAAAAATATTAATATTATAAACCTTAGTTCCACCTATCTTGATTAATGGTTGATTATAACTTTGTTCTGTATTAATAATTCTATCTTAGTTCATTTATAACATATTGATTTTTTCTATTTATTTCCACTACATGTTTAATGAATAAAAATCCATCTAACCACACTTTACAACAATTAATACATATTATCAGTGGTGATGTAATGTATGAGATTCATAATGTTGTATGGAATGGATTAATTATTTAGTTTTGATTGATCTTCCCCAAATTAAGTAATTATAATATTAAAATAGAATATCTTGTAAAATATATTTCTGTAATGTTTCAATAATATAATTAATTTTTATATTAAATAAAATCCTTTCATGACTAAATTTTATTCTCAATTATTTTTTAAATTACAATACCTCTCTAGATATGAAATATACATTTTTCTTTTAGTACTCCTCATTTTTATTTATTTATAACATGCACCTTGTTTGGATTTCTATAAGAATTCCTTGGTTTTTTCTTTTGATGTTACTTGATCTATGATTGGATGGATCATAGTATTTTACAATGGTCAATTGAATCGTGAATTTTATTTAATTTTCTTTCCAATAAATTTTATTTAATTTCCTATACATTATATTTTTAATTTATCACTACATCTAGATATCATTATGGTTTTTTATTTGTATGCATCGCTTGTAGTATATGTTATTTATCTTATTAAAATTTTTCTATCTAAAATAATTCTTTGATGACATTTATATTAAAACTAGTTGTAATGAATTTTTAAATTATAGTTTACATTGTTGATTAGAGCATAGATTTTTTTCATATAATATAATAGATAGAAGATAGATGTATTATATTAATCTAATTTCAAAAAAGTTTCAAGATAATTTGGATATTTAATTAGATTTTGAATTTAAAAATTCTTCAAATAGATATCTTATATAGTTTCCTTGTTTTAATGTTGTTGGAATACCATAGATAAGCTAGGAAGAAGTATTCTACCATATAAAAAAAGTTTTATTTCAAATAAATTATTATTTTTGGTATCATAATGGAGAGACGAGACACTATTCTACTATTCATGAATAGAAAGAAATAAGTGGTATATAGAATTTGATATCTGATTAGTTTTCATTTTTCACATCATTAAGATAAAGATACTATGAATGTCAAATAAGACAATGATATCCACACACATGAGGAAAAGAATGAATATGATGATGCTGAGAGAGTATAAAAATTAATGGATGATGTTATAACTCATGTTTATCAAGAATGTAATAAAAGAACAAATTTGGAATTTTTAATGTTGTTATATCATGGAAAAAACATGTATGGTATTTCTAATAACGACGTTAATTACAATCTTACCTTTTTGAATAACTTGCTTCCTGATGGTGTGGATATTCCCTCAAATAATTATAAGTCATGGAATCTAATTAAGAATCTCATATTTTATACTAAAAAAATTCATGATTTTCCACAATATTTAAGATTGTTTTTGGAGTAAATATCAGATATTAATGTCTGTAAACAATTTTTTACATCTGGGTGGAAGGAAAATTTAGTTAGAACACCATCTCATGTTCCACATAATGTCTTGTGGCTCTATTGACTCCTTGGAATCAAAATATATTCATGTTTGAAAAAATCTCTACCAATCTATGATAGAATGTTTCCAAGATAATTAAAGGTAATGATGATTTGGTTCATCCTTCAATTGGATTAGCAAGGTGTTTATTTGATGAACAATATCCTGATTTTGTAGCTGAGGTGTGTAACGTAATGCTGGGTCTATCATTTGATGGACTTAATCTGTTTGGTTATATACTTACTTCTCACATCACATGGAAATTTTTTATTCATATTTAAAATATTCCTTTATTTATTTTTTATGAAAAAAACAATTCACTTTCTTCCCAAAAAGTCCATCTAGAAGAAAAGCTTTTAACTATTTATTAAATAAAAGAAAAAGGTATAGAGGAGGTTGGAAAGGTAAAACAAATGGACTTTCCATCATCTGTCAAGTACAATGTTACAGATCATAATAAGACATGACATTCTCATTATCAGATTCATCAGTATTTCCCCATTTAGTTTGGGACATGCCCTGATTTAATATCTTAAGAATATCATAATTGAACATTCTTGATAGCGTAGAAGATCGGGTAGACACTGTGTGAGTTGTGTTAGAATAGTCCTTCATCAACCTTCACTTCGAGGGACTAGGAGTGAAATCGAAACAACCATCAACCTTCTCTTTTCTAAAAATGAGTGCATCTTTGAAAGAGATAGGACCGCCGCTACCCACTGATATCTCTTTTTCCTCAAAGATTTCACCCCACTTTTCAAATATCTTAGGGGAGTTCATAATATTCTGGATTTCCTAATGAAAATCAACATGTTGAGGATCCATAGTGTAAGGATCCAACTCAGCCGTCTCATTATGTAGAAATCCTGCACCAAGACTATCATTTATGCTTAGATTTGGAGGCTAAATACAAGCAGTAGATCCAACAATAGATAGACTATGAGTTTTTTTATTCTCAACTAATCCAGTGGGGGTAATAGCACAACCATCATTAGATGTAATATCCTTGGAAAATATACCTGAGTAGTAGAGGGGCCACTCATCGGGGAATTACCCACCATTAGTCCTTTTACATTCAAGTTATGAACATTAGGGATAGATTTATCAGAAACAATCATCTATACCTTATTAGAAGATGATTTTTTAAGATAATAATTATCATGATCAATAGAGTTTAAAAAATATGAATGGTTCCTCTTGGGATTCCTTCTATAGAGAGTATCTGGATGACCTTTCATCCCACATCTCTCACAAGATATCTTCCTCCGACATAACTCTAAAGAGTTACCAACATCCATGAATTCTATAAAAAAATAGGATTCCTTTCATACTCAATATCAATATGTATGTTATCAGTATGAGTGGATATATTTACCTTATCAATCAAGGACGATCTCAAATCAACCACCACCAGCATTCAAGTAAAATGTCCAAACCGAACAATCTCGGTTTCTTTATCGAGTTGAATAGGGGACCCAATTTCCATGAAAATGTCATTTAGAATCCTTGGATGCCAAAGGACCCAATTAATCCCAAGAAAACAGACACCAACCTGAGAAGAATCATTCCTTACAAGTGAGGCATTGAAATCCAGGGACCATTCATGATGATGAAGTCATCCAGGTTTCAAAGACAGAGACCCAATGCTCCATGCATGTATTTTGAAATCATTCAATGGGAAAATTCAATGAAATAAGTCATGACCAAGAGAAACACACCTCCAATCAGAGGATCCCCATAAAAATGAGATCCTCCTAACCAGATCATCAAACCTTCAAGACTTCCCACACATTGGTAAAACAAAATGCACAATTAGAGAACACTTCCCAATTGCAATCCACTCAGAAAGAATACTAGGATTAACATCAACATGGGATGATGTCCCCTTTTGAATAATCTTACTTGTGCAGGAGTCAATGAATGATGTAAATGGGGGTACCGATGTGGGTGTGGGTGTGTACATATTGATGATTCATTAAAAAATAATTTAAATGTTTCATACCCTTATATCTACTATAAATGATTTCCCTACTTATGAAATGATTTATGGATAGATATTGAAGGATAAAATATCAATTCTTATTTGTATAAAAAAATAAACTATCAATAAAGTTTATATACTGTTTTTGTATCTATTTCATGGGGAATAGGTGATTCTTTCAAATGGAATGTCAATACAAGAAAAATATTTAGAGGTTTTATAAAACTATTGACACTGAAAAGCCACCTCAATGAACTTCAGGAACTTATGTTCTTAATGAATTAAAATATTTTTGTTTTTCATTAGGTAAAGGTCAGATGAAATCAAAAAAGTGGAAGAATATTAACACCGAAGCCACTTACAATTGGAAAATAAAAGTATCTTTTTTGAGTTTCCACAATAGTCTACCAATTTGAAACGTCATTCTTAATACATAATGCACATTGAGAAAAATATATGTGAAATTTTGTTATCAATTATTCAAAATATAAATGGTAATACCATTGATGACTTATTATCTCTCCAAGATGTGTAGGATTGAGAAATTCAACAATAATTGCATCATGTGTGTATTTGTGAAATTAAATGGAAGGATCTATGTTCTTATTATGTGATGAAACCTTTAGAAAAAAAAATTATGTATGTATTGTATAATATCATGTTTATTGATGGATATTATAGCGACATATCTAAACATGTCAATATAAGGGTGTTGAATCTATGATCCATAAATAGTCCTTACTAACATATCATTTATCATGAATTGATTCAAATATAAATCCATAATTTAATATCCAATGATTTAATGGTGATTTTTATTTGATTGTGCAATTTTTTAGAGACCTTTGATCTAAAAGGTTATCCATGTCTTTATCAATAAAAATACAACATGAGGTGCCATTAATTTTTTGTGATTAAAAGAATAATCTATAAATTTTTACTTGAGTGTTATATTTAATTTTCCATATTCCAACTAAACACTTCTTGGGGGACCTATATCTTTTTTTTGGATTTATCATAATGAATGAAATAATTTTAAAATGTAACCTTATTCCCAAAATAATAATTATCCAAAAGGTTCCATTGTGATTGATTATATGGCTCAAGAATGTATGTATTTTTGTTCAATATATTTTTTTGATGTGCGTACAGGAAATAACTGACCAATGAGAAATAAAGATGAGTATTATTGGGAAAGTGATTCCTCATTTGAATCTCTTCCCCAAATTGGAGGAATTCTTGGGTCATATACATTGTCTACATTGAGCTTTTAAGAGCGGAACATGGTACATTGCACAGTCTTATTTAACTTGGGTTTGTTCAGTTACTATATCAAGAATGTAATTTGAATATTTATATGTTATCTCATACTACTTCATTTCACAAAATACTTAAACTTTTATTATTGTTTTATATAGGGAACAAAAACAAATTATAGGTATATTTCATCGATATTTCCCTTTAAGAATTAGAGAGAGGATTTTCATCACATATAGGTTCCTTCTTGGTTAAAATAAAAGGTATGACCATTAAAGTAATTAACCTAAAATATAAATACTCATTTAATTGAATTTTTCATATAAATTTTAGGTATTTATCTTACCTATTGACTCATTCTCTTTGGAATTAATAGAGTTAACTTTTGGTCCTAATTCATTAGTTCATGAATCAAAATCTATAATAATCAATGGGTATAAATTTGTTTCAGCTAATCGAGTGGTGAAAATGATAACAAAGCGTGATTTCACTATGCTAACTAAAATAATTAACCATTATTCCAATGCATTAGATAGTGGTCCTCAATATGAAAATATGTCTTATTATGGAATTATTGATAAAATCTTGTCATTGTATTACTACTATCATGGTCGATTCACTATGATAAAATTTAAATTCTTTGATTCAATAACACGACATGAATGATTTATTGATGAGTGTGTGTTCAGAGATCCCTACTACAAAATACCCTTTTAGAAACACCTAGATTTATCAGTTTTAGTTAAAATCACAAATAAAGCCCCCCATTTTTCAATGCTAAAAAAAGTGTTCGTAAAGGGGGTCTTTATTGGTGATAAAAAATCATTGATACATGGGCCCATTATTAACCCTTATGAAAAGGAGCAAATAATTGGGGCTGATTATCAATGCTAGTAAATAATCACTGATAAAGAGGTACCATTATTAATTCTAGTAAAAAATTATTGATAAAGGAGGTCCCTTTATCATTTCTAGTAAAAAATCATTGGAAAAGGGGGCCATTATCAGCACTATTCAAAAAGGGCTGATAAAAAGTAAATTTCAAAATATAATTTAAATTACTAAAAATAATATATTAACATAAGAAAATATTTATATTAATATATATTTATATGATATATTTTATTAAATATGATTTATATAAGGATAAATGTGTATTTACAATTAATATATAAGATATTTATAAAAAATGGATTTTAAAATACCAAAAATACAATATTAATTAATAATTTTCTAATTTTTATTATGTAATAATCATTTAATTACAATTTGAAGATTGAAAAAATCAAAAAAATTGACAAACTCTCAAAAATAATGTGAAAATGTTTCAAATGTTTTTACCTTTTGATCTGAGTATCTGTTTGAGCTCTACCACATATCAAATCGAAACATGAGACGATATCTATGCACCAATAACACCGTGGTACCCCTAGTCAATTTTTTGGAGGAAAAAATTGATCAGATTGCCTCTAAAATGATTTTTTTAGTCTGGGTTTCCCAATTTTTTATCATTTAGTGAAATTTGAGCCCATTTTAGGGGGTCTTTTTGTCTTTTTTGGTGAAGACTAAATTTATTCCCATGTCTTACATTCATATAGATATTATGGTTTTTATGTTTTATCATTTTTCATTTTTAATGTTATTTATATTCAAATATAAAAAATATAATCATATTTTGTTTATATTCACACATAAAAACATAATTGTATAAATAAATATGTAAACATATTTACCTATAAAATATATTTCTCGATATATAAACCCCATCTAAAAAAAATATAATATCCATTTTATCTAAAATATATATGTATGAATATTTATATACCCATAAAATTAATATATATATATAATGTTTATATAATGTTTATATAATGTTTATAAATATATATATATATATATTTGTATGTGTATATTAAAAAATAGATATATATTTATCTATATATTATTATATATGTGTTTAATTATTAATATATAATATATGTAAATAAATATAAATATGAATAATTGTTTTTACAGATGCACATACATATACATAAATATATATATGTGTGTGTGTGTGTGTGTGTGTGTGTGTGTGTGTGTGTGTTTATATGTATGAATGTATGTATTTATAAACACACACATAAATACATAAAAAACATATTTTATATGTATATTTAAAATATATATATGTGTGTGTGTGTGTGTGTGTGTGTGTGGAAAAAATGTGATGATATATATATAAATATGTAGATATATCATTTAATGGAAAGCAAAATAACATAGAAGAGTCAAATAAGCATGGATGTATGAGTAGGTGGTCTCAAGTTAAAAACTCACCAGATGCAAGATAGTATGCAGTAGGATGTAATTATGTAAAGTATAGATAAATAGGGATGGGGTACTAGGAATGTTGATAATAAGTGCTAATAATGGAGGGTGGGAAGCACTAATAAAAGCTACGGTGTGAAGATTTCTAAACAAAAAAAATTATATGCACCTTTATCATCACTTTAAAAATCACTAATAAAGGGGGCCTTTAATAGTGCTAAAAAGTGCTGATAAGGGTGGCCTTTAATATTTCTAAGAATGAACTGATAAAATTCCCCATTATCAGTGATCTTTTTAGAACTGTTACATGGGGGCCATTATTAGCTCTTTTTGTGAGCGTTGTTAAAGAGAGCCCTTTAACATCACTCACTTTATCAACACTTCTATAGTATTAATAAATCCATTTTAATAGCACTGTTAAAGGATATATTTGTTCTAGTGGTTATTGAAATGAATCTATTCCTAGATATCGATGAACCATATATTTTGGATCCAATGGAAAAAAGTGTTTTGTGTGAAAGATCGTTTAAGACCAGATTATATAGTCATTATTGAAGTAATCCGAAGCCATATTTTTCATGATGATGGGGATGAAGTCGACACCATTTATTCCCCTATTGGTTTAGAAAAAAATATTTTATTTTATGAATCAAATTTTCCCATTCTTATATTTGATCATGAACATGAAGCAGTGGTGGGTAATTTATAGAAGCAACAATATATGTTAAAATTTAATTCAGTTTACCATGAAGTGGATTTATCAACATAGTAATACTATAATTACTTTAATTTAGTTTCAGTATGGATTATATGTTTGTTTTACTATTTTTTCATTCTAATTAATTATAATTATTTCAATTCAGAAAAATAATTTTAAAATGTGTTTGAAAAACTGTATAACATGGTTTTAAGTTATAGTTTCTAAAAAAAATATTGTGATACTGTTTATAAAATCATTGCATTATATGTTTTATGAAAAAAATTTAAAAACTATTTCTAAAAAAATGAATGTTTCATTATTCTGTATATTATGAAAAATATTGAAGAATTTTGAAGTAATAGATTATTTGATAATGATCAATGGGTAGGAAAGCATGGGTTGCCTCTAGTTTAATTTGTGTGTATAATAATTGTAATATGTTTCATTTACAATACATTTAATTAAATTTTATTATTCATTATCAAAAAAATTATGTATGTACACCTCAACCATTATTAAATTATAATAAGCCTTTTAGTGGGGGTTTGAGTCGGGGTGATTCTAGAGCTAGACGGAGCACCCATCATACCCGTTCTCACCTAGATCCACTAATGGAAACCACATCTACCACACATTTCGATCCATTACTTGATATTCTGGTGATGTTCCCACCCATTCTCCCATCATCATGTCATTTATCCTCTTCTTCCCATACCATGTATATACCACCTCCAGGGTTGTTCCCACCTTTAAGATATCCAAATCATATGATGAATCCCCAACCATTCTATCCTTACCCTACTATATTTATTCCACCTCCATTTCCTACTATCCATTCAGTATCGGATGATTATATTCCTTCATATTTCATTCTAGTGCATGAAGATGACCCAGTTCATGTAGTGGAATAGACACATCCATTAGATGATACTAATCTAAGACAGCCAAAATAACCATCAAAGTTTAATGATAATCCAACATCAAGTTTTTTTATTATTAGTGTAGCAAGTAATATCACAAATTGTTTTTCCCTATTATAGTGTGAATTAATTATTTTATTCCTTTGATCTTATTTAGTGGAATATTGTAATAGGTGACACGGATGAACCCATATGTGTGAATCCTAGAATCTCCAAACAACAAAAATGGTGTATTAAAAAGAAGAAAATTAGATGATTTTTAAAAATGCCAAGTATAGTATAAGTTTCATGGGAACTTTATCCAATTAGAAAAATATCATTATGTTGTAGCTAGTCTCATTTAAGCATATAGGTAATGAAATCAAGGAGAAATAATAGGTGATTATATGGGTATGAAAATTAGTTAAAATTATATCTAAAATACTGTTTTATATATATATGTATTAAATTTTTTTACAGGGTTAGTTTAACATTACTGATGTTGAATCTGGTATGGTCACACAATAGATGTATCTTGTGAAGTTATGGTGATGATATAATCATGATTTATATGTTGGTTGGAAGAGTAGAGTCAGTTTTTATTTAGAGGGTTTACCAAAATTCCCCAATTTTCTAAACAAAAAATATCAATTAATGATCACATATTGTATATGTTGTGGGTTGAATGAATCCCTAATCATTGATGGTTTTCCTTAGAAGCATTATTCATTTTTATTGTGTTTAATTTATGTTTCTAGGAAGTATTGCGAAGAAACAAAATAGAACAAAGATTCAATAAAACATTTGAACACTTTCGGGTGAACTATAATTTAGGAGCATGAGAGGTTCTGGATACTTTATAATTAATAGAAATAATATCTATATTTATATTGTTAATTAATTATATTTTTATACCAAAATTTATGTTTTCCTATCATTTGTACCTTAATATATGGATGTAAATTCCACTTTCAAAGTGTCCAAATGGCCAAATTTAATAATTTAAAATTTTCCAAATTGCCAAATAGAAACATGAAAAAAGGGACAAAGGTCCAAAGGGGGAAAGTTCCATTTGGCCAAATGACCAAATGTTCAAATTAACTAACCAAAAAATGAACCTAATAACCAAATGGAAAATTTAAAAATGGTAAAATAGATAAATGGAAAAATTAAAAATTGGACAACTACTTATTTTCTAAATGACCCATTATAGAAATGACGAAATGTCTAATTGGCCCATTTTCCAAATGGAAAAATTATCAAAATAACCAAGTGACCAAAAAAATAAATGAAAAAATTACCAAATTACTAAGACAATAACCAAAAAATGAACTTAATAACCAAATATCCAAATGGAAAATGGATAAATGGACAAATAAAAAAATGTCCAAAAAAATGAACCTAATGACCAAATGATAAAATTTAACAAGTGATTGAATAACTAAATAACATAAAAAAATATAATTGGATTGAAATAAACATATAATAGGAATCGATATCATACCCATGTTTATAATGATAATTAATATGTATTGTTTATGTAATTTTACAAATATTAAATTTATAATTAAATGTATATTTAGATGCTACTTCATTTTATGGATTTCTTCAACTAATACAATTTTAATTCATTATAGGTTTTTGACTTACATATTATTCAATATTGTATTAATATACTAATCATTTTCATTAGTAGTAAGTGACATTGGGAATCAATGGTCGTGTGCCTCAAACAGAATTATTTTACACAAGTAGGAGGAAAAAGGATGGAAGTGAGGTAAATTGAAATAAACAATAAAGGATTGTAGGTTTTTTATTTATATTTCAAATTTAGACAAGTGTTTCATAATTAATTATCTTGTTTATAT
This sequence comes from Viscum album, assembly GCA_963277665.1. Lineage (NCBI taxonomy): Eukaryota > Viridiplantae > Streptophyta > Magnoliopsida > Santalales > Viscaceae > Viscum > Viscum album. The sequence goes on along the minus strand of CAUJRU010000385.1, from coordinate 338,278 downwards.
TTTAAATATTGTACCTCAGAGGCCCCTGATGAGAAATAAGTTGACAACATCAAGCCAAATGATCATTTGATATAGGTATTAGGTGGGGAGAACCCAGGGAGAGTCTAATTTTGACTCATGAAACATCATCCCCACTAGTTACTATCCCACATCATGTGCCTCTCAAGCCTCTCACACCACCGAGCTACAAAATTCTCATGCAAAAATAGTTGAAGAAATAAACCGTTATACATGAGAGTGAAAGAGGAAATTAGGTCAATAAAGACCTCCTAAAATCTATGGTAGTTATATTTCTATCACTTGCATCAGTGGAATATCTATTTTTGATAAATTTATGGTACCAATGAACTTTTTATATAAATCCCCATGTGATTCCAATTATTTTCATAGCGGTGGTCAAGTTGATGTCACTTCTGTGGGTGGTGGAGGTTGTGATGATAATAATGATGGTGATACTAGTTCTACGAATGATGTTGTTGTTGATGGTGGTGATAAGGATGTTTCTAATGGTGATGTGGACAAGGATTTGGTGATGGGGTAGATATTTATCCCCACTATTTTTTAGTTCTCTATAAAGAGAAATATGGATGTAGTTTAATAACTTGATTTGAATGGTTGTATAGATGTATATGTATGTTATAGTATTTCAAGTGATTTTAAAATTATTACAGGTAGATGGTTGAATGATAAATATAAAATATTTGTATTCTATTGAATGTGTATTGTGGTTTTTATTTTGTTTACTGGTTCAGGATGGGTTGGAAGGTCTTATGCTTCCAGTTTGGGGCAGTTATCTATACCCACAGTTCAATGAAACATGGGTATATAGTGTTTGGTGAGATATGATATACCCATGATTCTCCTCACTGTGTGTATACATGTATACCCACAGTTTAGTTACAATAGTGTGTATGATGAAAATGTCTTATGATATACCCACAGTTTTTAAAGAAACCATGGGTACAGCTCTATATTGATGGATCTATCAGCCATGGTACATAGAACCATGGGTATATCCTATAACAACAATTTTATGGGTTATAACCATGGTTTAGAACTACGGTTATAGGCTATTTTTTAGGTACTCGGTGATCTCAGATGCTTAGTAATGAAAAACAAGGATGATATGTAAGCATAAAATGAACATAAGGGTATGAGAACATGAGAAAAACATTTTAAAACCATACCCTGTATATAAAAGATCATAATCATGATTCATCACATAATTATTTCTAGTTCATAAGCCATGATACATATGGGAATTAAATAAAATGTTCCATGAGAGAATAATACATGGAATTTTTTGGCGTACATATAAGCATAGAAAATAATTTCCATATTATTCAATGCTCACTACCAACCCATCATAGTGGACAAGGCACATTATTGAGATGGGTTCACTCCATGTTCTAAACCTATATTAATAAACCAAATTTACTTACCATGCCAAGCATTTCTTACCAAACCAAGTTTAATCCACATTCTAGTCTTTTCTATCATAGGAGATATAAATATCTATCCAATGCATTGGAGGAGATATAGTTCCTATCTATCACATAATTAAATCATTCATATGTATACCAGAATATCATAAATAGTCATCATATCATAATACAAGGAATTAAATGGGTATCATAAACATTTCATCCTATCAAAACCAATGGAAATGAGACTTGTTTCATAATCATTTCACTATAGAACTACCCATGAAAAGAAGCGGTTTTCAAAATAACTTTATTATGGTATAACCTGTGGAATAGAAATGGGTTTCATAAACATCATGTCATCAAAGCATAACCCATTTTGAGAATGAATATGAATGGTATCCTTGGATCATATCCCTAGTAATACATGGCTAACACAAAAAAATCATATTAGTTTTAAAATAAATTTTAAGCATCATTTAAAAACATTTTTTACAGAAAATATCTTTTCCATTTTGAAAAAATATTTTCTATAATATGATCTTTAAATTAATATTGTTATGGGTAACACAAAAAGAATTTTGAAAATGTATTATTTTCAGTGAAAACTGGTCCAAAAAATTAAAAACAAATTGATCCTATAATGGATAATGTCTAAATATGGGTAGAAAATAGGTTTTGGCCATGTTTGGTTTCATTTTTACACCTTTATTTCTAATTTTAACCATTAAGTAGTCTTTTTTTACACTAATCATTGTAATTATTTTTAATTTCATTCACTAATCAATTTGGTTTAAAATTATGTTGGAATTATTAGATATTATAATTATGATTATTCAACATATTAAATCAATTATTCTAAATTCAATTCATATATATAGAATTAATTGATTTAAAACTAATCTTATGGATGGTCCGAGAAAGTGTGTTTTCAAAATAAAAATGATAAAAAAAATTATAATGTTTTTTATTCAATTTAAAAAAGAAATTTATTCTAATAACATAAATTGGATTAATAGATTTATAATTGAACTTTATATTCTTTAAAAAATTAAAATATAATTTTACTATATATAAATTAAATAAAAAGGTAGTTTTCAATTAAAATGTAGTATTTTTTATTTTTATCCAAAAATGATAGTTTTCGGAAAAAATCTCAAAAATTCACTGTAATATAATTTTGAAATTATGGATTATAAAATAAGGTTTAATTAATGAAATTAATTTTATAAAAGTTTCAAATTAATTTTGATATTTTTAATAAAAATACATAAAAATTATTTTTTGAGAAAATAATATTTTCAATAAATATAAAGTGTTTATCAAAAATTATGTATTTCATTTTCATTTTTTTCTTATATAAAATCATTATTTTTTTAAAGTATTTATTACTATTCATATTGCTATGTATAATAGAAAGGTTTTAACTATTGTGTTTAAATAACTATATTAGTAATATAACATTATTTTGTTAGAACTCAGTGTCACAGGTAACTCATGATAAGACGGTGTTGTGTATTACATAAGGTTGACATGGTGTTTTGTATAATGCAATATTATATTGGTCCACCATTCAATAGAATCCACCCATGAAATTTTAATTTGTCCAAACAAGAAAAGTTTATAATAACTCAGGGTGTTACACTTCCTGTTGTGTTGTTTGGATCCAAGGGGTCACACCAAGTTATATGAATTTTGTTTGAAAACACAACCCCATGTAAATTTACCCTCTCACTTCATTCTTCTTCAACCCCTATAAAAAAATTATCTCTTACAGTGATTTTGGGATCTATGATTCTCTTTAGTCTCCTTCGCTCAATGCCCTAAAAGTGGTTTGGTCTTGTGTTTCCAATCTGGTAAGATCCATTTTGATATTGACTAATACTCTCCTCTTCTCCCTAATAAAAACTAATTAGAAAAACGATTTCAGGATCATATCTTGTGGTTTTGAAATTTTATAAAAAGTGAATTATTGATCTTTGATAGAATGGTCCCCCATAATCAGGGAATTGTCATCTGCACGTCGATTCGGCCTAGAACATTTTTTGTAGTGAATCTTGTTAGGTAATTGTGATCTTGTCAAGCATTTTTTATTGTATATTCACCAAAATCATAAAAATATAATTATAATCATGGATCATTGAGTATGTTTAAAGTATTTTGTATTGAAATTGGATTCGTACTTCGTCCTTTTTCATCCAATATTGTTTCACCTAAGGTTTGTGGTTTTTATCATTACCTCATATTAATACATGTTATTGGGATGATTTTCTGGAATCCATTTGTATCCCATAGATAATATGTTTGATGTTTTCATCTATATATTTAGTTATTATTCTGAAAATATCTTTTTGTGACATTATTTTTGATATATCATCCTATATACCTTTTTATGGAGATCTTCCCATATCTTTTGTAGTTGGGATTTCAAGTTTATTCATAGTTACTATTCATATGAGGGGGTGTTCAATATATTTATTTGTTTGTTCATGGTATTCCCCTTCCATGTGGATATGTAAAACATGTTTTGTATCCTTCCCCTTAAATGGGATGTGTTAAACATAGTCTATTGATGACATTTATGTCAGGGATCATTAGTATGTATTTTCAATCTCTGGGGATATAGAACGTATGTTTGGCTTATCTTATATACTATAATATTATCTATACTCTATTTTTTTATTCATATAATTCACTTTTTTATCTGATGATTCGATATTAATGACTTATGGTGGAATCATACTTGGAAATGTACTCGCATCATAGTCTGGAATTTTATTGTGGTTATAGATTTTATAACCTAGGATCTGGTGAAGATCAAGGGCCCTGTAGTGGACACTTGATTAGGTTTACTTGGAGGATATGGGTGTTGAAATGTGTATATCAAGATATTTATATATAAAAAAAATTTATTTAATTTACTTAATAAATTGATCCACTGTATTTTGGGATCCATTCACTTGTTTGGGTTATGTGACTAACATTCTATATTGTTACAGTATAGGTTACTATTTATTTTATATGATAGTAAAATAAAGACTAATTTATTTCTTCAGTATTCTTTGATTATATTTTTATATTTCCACTATATAACCTAATTTTTACCAAGTACCAATGTAATATTATCCCCATTTGGGCTGTCAAATAATTATATCAAATTTACCAAATTCACAAAAACTTTTCCTTTATTTACATTTATTTTTGATTGATTATATAGGAGAAAGGATATTTGAGAAACTGGTAGTAGAATCGTGTCAGTTCCTGACCAGTAGTATATTGTTGAACTCTGAGTTTCTATAATGTTGGAATTTTTGATATTTTCTTAATTTTACCATAAATTTAAATTCACATTGTATGATTAAAATTATGTTTCTAATCCAATTCTATTATTTGGTGTGCATCCATGTATTAGGTTTAGGGATGTAGGATAACATACCATGTGTTTTTTTATCTGATAGATCCCAAATAAATAATTGCATGTTGAAATTATGATATGTACTTTTGGTGTATTATTTATGGATATATTTTATTTTTTACTTTAGTATACTATTATTGATTGTATATATATATATATGGTTGTGGATAACATTTAGGTATTAGAGGAATGGATTGGTTTGTGTGTAGTGCATTGTGGGTTATGCCTTATTCTTATAGGTATCCTCTTAGATAGAATATTTTCATAAACCATTTCATGTGAACGTGATCTATTAAGAGTTTTATTTTTCAGAGGCTGGATTTACCTAAGGTTTGATCAAGATCTTTAATAAGAATCCTTTATCCTTCCTGTGCACTGGAGTCCACATTGATATGGAATAATTTATATGATTCATAGAGATAATATTTGACCTAGTGGAGTACCTAAAGGATCAAAAGGTAAATTTGTCTACCTTCATGCTCCATGGATCTACTGGATGATGATGGTACATTATTCTTCGAGATAGTATATATGAAGTACTGATATAGGTGACCTCAATGGACATTGTCCTGAGTATTTATTCCCTGATGCATTGATTTTGAACAATGCTTAGTAGTTCAGGGGTATCAATTAGTAGAAGGGGATATTTTTTGCTTATTTATAACACTTTATTGAGTTGATCCACATTGATTCTCTTTTGGTGGGGAATGATGTGTAAAAATATTAAATGTCCATGATTAAGATTTTACCATAGTAGAAATGGTTGGTCATGATCATTGATCTAACACACAATGATGGACTTCTTTTTATGGGGGTGATGACAGATAAGGTTATCGATGAAGATAGAGCTACAAGTATTCTTCTTGATGTTGGTTGAATGAAATGATATTTCTCCAGTGTAGTTTAGTTTGTCCCCCCCCCCCCCCGAATGGACTGAAGGCCTTATTTTTTGGATAATCCCCCTTTTTAATTAGGATGAGGGGGAACCATTACATGACCCGTAAACCTAATGGTGAAAGGCCCAATACATGACCTGAAGGTCCAAATGTATAATTCCTAGTACATGACCTGAGTGTCCAACCCACTAGAACTTCCCCTCCCCAACATATATATCATTTAAGGCACCTAGATCCCCACTTCGCATTACTGACTGGGTAGCATTAACCCATGCAAGGTTGCACGGTTCCTAGTCCTGATGTTGATAGCCATACCCTCCCATTCTTATAATCTAGTTTTCTCATCTCTGGTAGATGCTATATTTCTCTAAATCCTCTTCTGGGGCCTTCTCTTTGTGTTATCTAGGATGCTCCATAGTCATTGTGGCCTGAAGACCCTATGGCCCGAAGGCTTTGGGAGGCATGAAGGCCCTATAGCCTATCAGAAAAAACTGGTGGCTCGAAGGCCCAAACGGATGAATAGTTCTAGCTGCTATAGTAATGCTACAATACCTACTATCACTACTGGAAATTCAGGCTATAGACATGGTTTAAAACTGTGTCTATAGGTCCTCAAACCATGGCTATAGGTAATAGCCATGGTTTCAGAAATCGTGACTAAGTTTTGCATGGCTAAAGGCCTAGACTTATAGCCACAGTTTGGAACCATAGCTATAGATCTACATCCACGGTTCAAACTGTGGATCTAGGTATATAGCCACAGTTCAAACCTTGGTAATATCTCTATATCCACGGTTTAGAACCGTAGCTATACTAGAGGAGGGATACAGTTTATTGCCACAGTTAGAAACTGTGGCCTTAGAGATTTAGCTACAGTTTGTAACTGTGGAAATAGACCTATATCCATGGTTAAAAACCATGGTTATAGGGTCTGGAAAACCATAAAAAATATCCCCCCACCCCCTGCACCCCCCCACCATCCAGTAGCCCACCCCTTGCAGACCCCTCCCTTCTGGACACTGGACACCCCCACCCTACATAAACCCCCCTGGATAGCCCCCCTGTAAAGCCCCCCTCTTGGGCAGACCCTGGACACCCCCCCCCCTAGATAGACCCAGGACACCCCCCCCCCCCAGATAGACCCCGGACACCCCCCGGAAAGACCCTGGACACCCCCAGATAGACCTAGGACACCCCCCCCCCCAGACCCTGGACACCCCCCCAGACCCTGGAAATATCCCCCTGGACAGCCCATACCTCCACTCCCCTGGATAGCTACCCCCCCCCCCCCCCCCAGAAGATGGAAACCCCCCAGACCCCCCCCCCCCCCCCCACACTCCCCTGGATAGACCCCCCCCTCCCACCCTCCTGCACAGACCCTGAACCCCCCCCCCCCCCAAACCCGGAAACCCTCCAGACCCTGGACAGATCCCCCTGGACACCCCCCAGAACCTGGACACCCCACCCCTTGCACCCCCCCCCTTCCAATTACCCCCTCCCCCCTGCTAGTTCCTCCTAAAAGTCCCCCCTGCTAGTTTCCCCCCCTCCCCCTGCTAGTTCCCCCCTCCCCCTGCCAGTCCTGCCCCCCCCCCCAAAACCTAGACACCCCCTTAGACCCCCTGGACAAACCCCCCAAGATAGACCCTGGACAGACCCCCAAGGACAGACCCCCCCCCCCCCAGACCCTGGACACTCCCCCCCCCCCCAGAACCTGGACACCCCCCTCCCCCTCCTGGTATATACTTTCTAGGTGCCCGGGGGATCTCTTGGCCTATCACTCTCCCTGTTCGGAATATCAGTCTTTTCCGCAAGACTGAAGGAAGGGAATTGATTGTGAAGAAGGTAGTTGTGCTCCCAAGTTGCTTCATCCACTGGGTATCCCTTCCATTTGATCAGCCATTGGGGGATTGCCAAACTGTCATGTAGAATAGTGTGTTTGGAGAGCTCTTCCTCGATCTAAATTTCTTCTATAGAGTCCATGTCTAAGTCATTGGGTAGGTTGGACTGTAAACCCTGAGTGGTAATAAATTTCTTAAGCTGGGATATGTGAAAAACTAGATGATGCGTGTTTCAGAAGGTAAATCCATCTTATAGGCTACAAGAACAACTTTTTAAAGTATGGTAAAAGGACCATATGGAAAACAACTTCTGTTTAATGCGGTGAGCGGATGATTGTTGGCGGTAGAGACTAATTTTCAAATAAAATTGGTCCCCAACTTGAAAAGAAAGGTCACAAAGTTTATTTTCATACTGCTACATGTAATTCTGGTCTCGGGATTGGTGATGCTTGAGTTTCTCTTGGGTCTCATCACCATCTAGTAATGCCTACGTGACAGCCTCGACCTGTACCTCACAGGGTAGGAAAGTAAAGATGATTGGGGGTTTCCAGCCATATACCACCTCGAAAGAGTGGAATTGATGGTTTCATGACAAGTAGTGTTGTAGGTGAGTTCTGCCCAAGATATACATAAGGACCACCCTTTTGGCTGCTCACTAGCAAAGCTTTGGAGATAGGTTTCTAAGCACCAGTTGATTTCGTCTGGCCATCCATTTGTGGATGGTAAGCCAAAGTCGTATTAAGCTTAATGTCCTGTAGCTAAATAGTTCTTCCCAAAAATGGCTTAGAAATAGTGGATCGCGATCACTAACAATTGATTTGGGAATTCCATGAAGCTGGACAACCTCCCCCATGAATAGTTCATCTATTGCCTTTTCTATAAAGGGATGGTTCAAGGAAACAAAGTGGGCATATTTAGAGTATGTCAACGACCGCAAGGATCACATCAAATGCCTTAGCTTTGGGCAGCCTTGTAATAAAATCAATTGAAATATCCTCCCACACTACATCAGGAATCTCCAAGGGCTGTAATAGCCCTGCTGGTGATGAGGTAGAATAATTACATCATTGACACGTATTGCACTATCAAAACTTGTCACATGACCACCCTGAAATTTTTTGTGGTAACCTGAATTCCCCCCTTGGGGGTAGGCATTAAATTCTTCTATCAGTGTTGGAATCCAATGGGAGGTAGTCAATATCACCAATCATCCCTTAAACTGAAGCATTCCATGTGAATAAGTGAATCCTTTAGGGGCTTCTCCGTCAGACTATAACTGATGTATAATCCTACCAAGGTAAGGGTCTTTGTGGAAACTGACCAAAATGTCATTTTCTTTGGGCCACATAGGACAATATTGGCTTAGGTGGAGTTCATATTGGGCTTCCTCCTTCCGGGATAGAGCATCAACGGTTGTGTTGTATCTGCCAGGATTATATTTGACTTCAAAGCAATACCCCAGCTGTTTTGCAATCCAACATTGCTAATACCTTGTAGTTATGCTTTGTTGTAATAATAATTTCAGGCTCCACTGGTTAGAAAACACTGTAAAAGGCATTCCCAACAGATAGAGTCACTAGTATTGGATATCTTAGATCTAACACTGTGATCTCCTTTTCATAGGTAGATTTAAAAAGATTCTGCTCGGACAAGGCTTTGTTGAAGTAAGCAATAGGTTTTCGGTCTTGCATGAGCACTACACCCATGTCGTGGATGGACGCATCACACTAGACCTCAAACATTTTAGTGAAGTTGGGTAAAGCGAGAACTGGGGCAATTTTAATAGCACGCTGCAAGTGCTTGAAGGCTTGTCGTGTTTCCTCAATCCAATGGAACCTGTCCTTTCAAGTCAACATCGAAAGGGGTTGAGTAATTGTTTCTTAACCCAAGATGAACATTCTATAATACCCACTGAGGTCCAGAAACCTGCAGGGACCCTTGACAAAAGTAGGCATCTGCCAGTTCAAAATCGTTTGAATTTTAGAGGGGTCCATTGAAACCCCTGTCGGCGAAATAATGTGACCCATATAGGCAACCTCACGTTGAGAAAATGAACATTTCTTTTGATTGCAAAAGATATGGCGATCCTAAAAAATCTGTAATATGACTTCCCAATGTGGTAAATGGGATTTACACTCCCGACTGTAAATTAAGATATCATCGAAAAATATAAGAACAAACTTATGGAGTAAGGGCCAGAATAGTTTGTTCATAGTGGCTTGGAAAGTTCATGGGACATTAGTGAGTCCAAATGGAATTACCAAGTATTAATGGTGGCCATTGTGCATGTGGAAAACTGTCTTTTCCACATCTTCATCATGGATCTGGATCTGATGGTAGCTTAATTTAAGGTCTAGTTTAGAGAAATAAGTCGCCCCATGTAATTCATCCAATAATTCTTTGACAATTGGTATTTAGAACTTGTCAAGGCTTGTTACCTTGATGATGGAACATTAGTCCACGCACACCCACTGTGAACCATCTTGTTTTTTTGACTAATAAGATCGGACTAGAATAAACACTTGTGCTAGTTCGGATGGTTCCTAATTGAAGTAGTTCTCGGACTTTCATTTCAATATTATTCTTTTAAGAGTGTGGGTATCGATAGGGTCTAATGGATACCAGGCCTAGCCCCCAAACCAAATTGAGTTTATGGTCTCTTTTTCGTCGTAGAGGGAGGATTCAGGGTTCACTGAACACTATTTGTAGTTTCCTGAACAGATTATGTAGCTGAAGCTACTGAACATTGTTGAGTGAGGTTTCCATGCCATGCGGTTTCTTCTATAGAAGTTTGTTCCCATAGAGTTCAGATTTTCCCATTGCCTTTGAATATTGCCACCCCCCCCATTGAGATGACTGGTTAGAACATGTAAGGAGACTACCTGATATGCCCGAAAAACTTCTTAAAGAGTATACACTTGGCCCCCAACACTGAATTCCATGGTCATGGTCTTCCAATTAATTTGGATGTCGCCCAAAGTTCACAACTAGGCAATTCCTAAAATTAAATTCAGTCCTCCTAAATCCAAGACTTGGGCATCACGGAATTGATGGTATAGACCATGGGACCACATTCCATGCCCATCCCAAAGTTTAACACATTGTTGGTTTGTGTTGAGGATGACAAAGCCTAGCAGTGTATCTAATATAGGTGAAATAAAATTGTGAATTGCGCCGCTATCCACTAGGATTAAAATAGGGATGTCAGATACACAACCCTCCACTTTCATTGATTATAAGTATTCTCTGTGTTGGGCTTAATAGTAGGTGTTTATCCCATGATTCTCCAAAACCTAACATTCTGCCTCATCCTAGGACACCCCTTCGTCTGGTGCAACGACCCCAGTCATCACTTATGCTTCCTTTTCCCAGCGTACTTCATATTTACCCAAGATTAATACTCTCATCTTTGAATTTGGTCATTTGTGCATTAAACTATAAGGTTTTCCACACCTGAATTGTAACCCCTTGTTTCTTCTTTCCTCCCATTCATGGTTCGACAGATGCCATAGGTTCTTCCTAGTATTCCTTGTCGTGGTGACCTCAGGCTCAATCCACCCATATTAGCCCCCACTTGCCTGTCTTGTCAAAACAGGTGTGGAATGCGCGGTTGTATATCTGAGCATAGTGACTATGACCACAAACTTCCCTCACGTCCAGGTTGCATGCTGTTGTGGAATCATCAGGAGTCACAATGACAGAAACAAGAAACGAAACGAAATGCAGAAGAAAATAAAACAATGAGAACACAACAATTTACGTGGTTCAGGAATAATCCCTACATCCACAGGAGAGGCAGAATTTCACTATTCAGGAGCACAAAATTACAGAGGATTTTTCAGTCGTAACCCTAGCCCAAAAATGGGCTATAAAACAATGGATAAGATGATCACTATTTGAAAAGTGAGTCTGCGTCACTACATTGAATGGCATCCATCTTTGTCAAAAGTATTACTGTGGCTGCCGACTAGAAGTCAAAAGTGCTACAGTAAATTTGACTCTGAAGTCCGCACTGCTACAGTGTCTATAGGTGTCAGTCGGTCAGATCCGCTGTAGTATTCAAAGATGCTATAGTGTTTGTCGGTGTAGGTCGGTCAGCTCCGCTACAGTAGTTAGAGATGCTAAAGTGAGCTCGACCTGTGACAGTTGTGGGCCACAAGCATTCGGCCCAACTGGATCAGGCTACACCAATCCAACAATCTCCCTTGTTGCATCCCTTGATGAGAAGGAGGTTAAAAGTGACCTTTTTCTCTAAATCTTGAGAGTGTCGCTGGTCCTTATGGGTTCACAAATTAATTCTTTATGTTCTACTAGGACATATTTCGTGATGATCTCCTTAACGCTATGAGGGATTTCTATAACCATGCCGCAATTCCCTATGGAATCAACTCCAATTTTATTGCCCTAATACCAAAGAAGTAAAATGTTGTGGATGTAAAGGATTTCAGACCTACTGCTATTGGGAATACCTTTTCAAAAATCTTTAGCAAAATTATTACTATGAGGTTAGGTCCCATTACTCATGGGTTTATCTCTTCAAATCAGCCCCCCGGACAGCCCTTGGACACCCCCCTGAATAGCCCCCCTAGACACCCCACCTACACCTTGCCCCTACCCTACAGACACCCCCCCAACCCCCCCTGGACAGCCCTTGGGCACCCCCCCCCCCTGGACAGCCCCTCCTAGATACCCCCACCTGAACCCCCCTGCCCTGCAAACCCCCCAACACCCCTCCCCCCCCCCCCCGGACAGCCCTTGGACACCCCACCTGCACCCTTCCCTGCAGACCCCCCCCCCCCAGACAGCCCTTGGAAAACCCCACCTGGATATCCCCTCCTAGAAAATTCTATAGCCATCAGTACCTTAACTTCATTATGAAAGAATTCTAAATTAACAATGCCTTGAAACTTTTCCAAGAACAGTCTTTGTCTGGCTTATTCTGAATAATAGACTTCCACTACTTATAACTCAGACCCTCTAGTAGGATGGTTACAAAAATAACCTTAAGAGACTCATAAATCTAAAGCTGGATAAAAATATCCTTAACCTTCAGTACCAAAACCAATTCATACTAAGAATCTTGTTACCCAGGAATTATTATGGGGCTACCATTTTGATTTTGGGATTCCTGGGTGTGCCTTCAGGATCGATTTATTCAAGGCTTTTGATTCAATCAGGTGGGACTTCTTATGGGATGCTTTGGATCTTCTTGGCTTTCCGGCTAGGTTCTCGTCTTGGGTTAAAAGATGTGTCTCTACCCCAATGTTCTTGGTGAACATTAATGGCAGTTTACATGACTACTTTTCGGGGGAAAGAGGGCTCAGGAAAGGGGATCTGCTTTCGCCTTTCCTTTTTGAGATTTTCATGTAGTTTTTCTCGCGCATCCTGGAATGCAGGAGGCTGGGGGATGGGGGCTAGGGGCAGGTGCGGTGGCTGGTGCGGGCTGGAGTGGCTGGTGCGGGTGGGAAGGCAGGCGGCAGGGGGATAGAAGAGGGCTAGTGCAGGCTGGAATATGTGGAAGGGGGCTGGTGTGGGCTGGATTTCAGGTGGCTGGGGGCTAGTGCGGGCTCGAATGCAGGTGGAAGGGGGCTGGAATGCTGGTGGAAGGGGGCTGGTTGCAGGTGCTGGGGGGATGGTGTAGGCTGATTCGAAGGTGGCAGGGGGGGCTGTTGCAGGCGGGAATGCTTGTGGTAGCGGGCAACAATGAAGGTGAAAGGGGTTGCTGGGGGCTAGATGTGGCTGGATCAGAGTCAAATCATAGCATTACCACGGCGTGACCATGGAGTGACCGCGTCATGACCGCTGCGTGACCGCGGTGTGACCGCGGCGTCACTGCGGTGTGACCGCGGCATGACCGCTGCGTGACGACGGTGTGTTGGCCTGGTCCAGCGACATCTGTGGGGGAGCATCTTCCTGCCAGGAGTGAAGAGAGTGGGAGGAGGTGAGGAAACATTCCATCCATCGCCCCGCTAGCAGAAATTGTGATTAGTCAGTCTCAACATTGATCTCAAGACTCATGGAATACCATCACTACGAACCATCGTGGGGTATTGTCCTGGAGCAGGTCCAAATCACAGAATTACTACGGCGTGACCGCGGTGTGACAGTGGCGTGATCGCGGCGTGACCACGGCGTGACTGCAGCGTGACCGCGGCATGACTGCAGCATGATCGTTGCGTGACCACGGCATGACCGCGGTGTGTTGGTCTGGTCCAGCGACATCTGTGGGGCAGCATCTTCCGGCCAGGAGCGAAGGGAGTGGGAGGAGACGGGACAACATTCTGTCCATCGCCTCGCCGGCAGAAATTATGATTAGTCAGTCTCAATATTGATCACAAGACTCATGGAATATTATTACTACGAACTTCCGCAGGGTGTCGTCCTGGAGTAGGGCCAAATCACGGAATGACCGCAGTGTGACTGCGGTGTGACCACGGCATGACCGCGGCGTGACTGCGGCATGATCGAGGCGTGACCGCGGCGTGTTGGCCTGGTCCAACGACATTCGCAGGGCAGCATCTTCCGGCCAGGAGCAAAGGGAGCGAGAGGAGGCGGGGCAACATTACGGTCATTTCCCCATCGGCAGAAATTGTGATTAGTCAGTCTCAACATTGATCACAAGACTCATAGAATACTATCACTACGAACCGTCGTAGGGTGTTGTCCTGGAGTAGGGCCAAATCACGGCATGACCGCGGCGTGTTGGCCTAGTCCAGCGACATCCGCGGGGAAGCATCTTCCGTCCAGGAGCGAAGGGAGAGGGAGGAGGCGGGGCAACATTCCGACCATCCCCCCTCCCCCCTTCCCTACAGACATCCCCCTACCCCTGCCCTCTGCCCCCTTCCCCCCTCCACCCTGCCCCCTACCCCCCTCCACCCACCCTCTGCCTCCTACCCCCTGTCCCCTGCCCTGAAGACCTCCCCCCTGCCCCCCTCCACCCAGCCCCTGCCCCCTTCCCCCCTTCACATGATAATATTGCAAACTATGAGCTCCTAAACACACATGGGATTCTTCCTTAATAGGTTCCATAGTCTTCATGGCCAGATAATCATCACCTTCTTTGGATTTTATCTCAGATGTTTCAAGATTCTTGCTTACAACCCTTGAAAATCTATTAGGTACTGTGGCACTTGATTTCTAAATGGAAAAAGAAGTAGGAGACACTCATCCCTCCTTAGGCTTAGTTTTATCTGAAGCACAGGGGTATTGTGCCTGATGATCTTCAAAACTTTCAGAGAATTATACCATTATTGATTTTAAAGGACACTGTGACTAGATGATTCTCCTCACCTCTCATTCATGTGTCAAAGGACCCTTGGTATCCAGTGACTCACTATCTAGAGAATCATAAAACACATGTTCCCCATCAATATGAGTGCTATATTAAGCCTTGAATATACCTTTTGACCGAGACTCTAGCGGTTCACTATGGAATTACCTTAAAGAAAATAAGAAGAAAAGTACTCCTCTTATGTTTCTTAGAAAATGTGTTGTTTAAATTTGAAATGTTTTTCAGCAGAGAACCAAATAAACTCTAGATGTTTCTTAGATAGTTCAAGCTCTACAAACAAAAAATAATGAATGAGATGTTTCCCTTTAAGCTTCTTTTGATCGACCTAAAATATTTCCAAGAATGTTGCTACAAATAGTAAGAAAAGAAGGATTTTAAAAAGGTAGATGCAATCTAATAATCTAAATCCATTGGGATTAAAACCGAGAGTCTCTCCTAGAGTGAACAATTAGGTTCCACTGGTAGAGGAAACATGGTTAATAGTTGAAATAACATGAATATTTGGACAAAGACAAAGCCAGATCCACCACTTCATGCAACCTGAGAAAGAATGAATGAGAACTCAATTCAGTACACCTATGGTGGATCAATTATTATATTAGGGAAGTAAATAATTAGAAAATTTTAGGGAATAATGTTCGACTACCGGAAAACATTTGAAAAATACTGAAACATTCTGGTTAACCTGAATACTAGTGATCGATCTTGAAAGAAGTGATTTCAAAATTGATGCATGTCGAACCCCAGGAAAAAAGACGTAGAAGAAGAAGGTAAATGAGACTTCAAGGTACCTAATAATAAATAAGGTGAAGGATGGGAAACTATGAAGGGAAGGAGTAGGCCTGAAGGAATCTCCAAACCCCTAAAACCTCAAGTCACCAGTGATGCTTAGTAATGTTTCTCATGGATGAGAAATCGTATAGTGGATAGTTTATAATGATTATGGATTTCTTTTTTGGGTTCTTAAAATTTAGTTTTGGTTATTTCTAATTAAAATGATTAATTTTTAATTGAAATATTATGTTTTAGGTGGATGGATTTAGTAAAGGGGAAAGAAGTATGTGGTGTTCCTAAAAGGCAGTAGATAGGGCCACTAGTTAGCTATTATAAAGCACCATGAACATATTAATAGTGACAGTGGGGGAGGGTTGTCTCTAGAATAACTATGTTTGATGGTTGGAACCAAAAAGTTTGTGGCCATTGGTCGGTTGTTGGTTTTCCATTGGGTAATTAGTGCCTTCCTTGACCTTTTTTTTCATAAGGGCAATTTATGTCATTTTTATCATGGATTTTGGAGGTGGATTAGAATGGAATTGGAGTATTTGTTCCACTTAGTTTCAAATAGGATTATATGGATGGAATGAGAGGATGTTTTCTTAGATGATTTAAAGAAATGAATGATAATATATGATGACTAGAGGTTTGGATGACCCCTGATATACCTAATTTGGTGAGGTTTGGAGATCTAGCAATGTGTATGAATACCTAGAGGAATACCCCATGGGATCAGGAAAATCACCGGTTACATAACATGTAATCTGATATTACTGGTATTGTGGGACCCCTAGGCTGTGGAACTGGGATTTTGGTTGGATTTAAATATCCCATTCCATGTGACATGGTCACACAACATGGGACCCATCTTAAAAGTCTAATGGCACTTAAAGAGTGTCTTGGTTCAAACAAATATTTTAATAAAAAGAGGGAAACCCCCTATAAGGATATAAAAACGGTCAAGTATGATGTGTGCTTTGTGACTAAAATGACATCAAGTATAAGGAAAACATCAATGCAATAATGTTAAGAAAGGTATACCATTATGAGTTTTTGCAGACAGCACACCTCTATTGGAGGGGTTTTATTACAAACCCATGACTTATTTATCAAACGAAACAATTATCTTAACTAACACTTATTCAAGAATTTCAATTTAATATAAACATGCAGAATTAAGAAGGCAACTAAATGCAATTTAAAACATTATTGAATTAAATAGGCTAGGAGAGGGACCATACCTCAACCTCAAGGCGTGTTTGCTTTTGATGACGACAACTTGAAGCTTCCTTTTTTTTGCTTGCAATCATAATCAACTTAACATATATATATAAGGACACCTAGCCCCTATGTACATATTTTCATGGCCAAATATGCACAAGGGGGTCCTTAGATATATGTTTATACTTGCATATACCCTTTTACACTTACAAGCGTATGCATTTTTCATATCTATATATAAGAACACCTAGCCCCAATATATATATTAATATTTCCATGAGTGAATATATATAAATGGGGAACTTATATATGCATATGTCTACCTATGCATACACATGTAAGCCTTTGTCAACTTCAACTCGAATCCACCTCAACGAAATCCAAAACACACAACAAAAATATAAGGAACCCAAAAATCAAAAAAGACCTAATTAAAATTGGGCCAAAGAATAAAAATGGAATAAACCTTACCCAAATATTGAACTCATTGTGTTCGATGGTGGTGGATAGAACCGGTCTTATCATAAGAAACCACCTATAAGAAAATAGTGGGAACGAAATGAGATATAACAACTTCTTATATATATGTGATCAGTGTGTCAACTATGCATGATAAATGATACATGAATCCATAACCAAAAATGAACAAACAATATTCAAATTGATATGTACATCCCAATACTAAATAACATGATCATTAATAAAGTTCTTTATTTTTCAAACATCACCTTCAATTTCCTATTCAAAAATCAAAAATCACCAAAATATGAGAATAAAGTAAACCTCCATCATCACTTAAAAGCGAGAAATATGGATTAGACATTGTTCTTAACCTAGAAAATCCATTCTTTGAATGTATAAAATACCTAAAACTCTTCATGTATATATCCTTCTTAATTTTCTAGATTGAAACCTCATTTTTTAGAATGTTCTTCTTCTAGAATTCACCTTTATTCTTAGTTTATATAGGTTTATCAATTTTATAAAGTAGAGAATTTTCCTTATTTTATTATTACTCAATCTACTTGGATTTTTCAAACCAGTTTTCTAATATGATTAGACAATCTTTTGGTGCATGATCTTCTTTCTTCTTGATTGTATATTCCTTCTTTGTAGAAACTATTTCTGAACATGCAATAATTGGTTCTTTCCTTTTATCTTTCAACAATTATTATTGTTATGAAATCTATGTCATAAATTCTTTACAATTTAGACTACTTGGTTTCCCTTCCACACACACTTTCAACAGCCTTTAGAGTACCCTTTTTAGGATCCCTTTCAAACTCCACACTATAATTGTCAAGCACTAGCCCACTACAATATCAAATATTGATACTTAACCCAACACATTGATCTAAATGACATCTTATAAATACAGAAGCTCTAAATAGCATATTTACCAATATTAAATTCTCATAATTAACTGAACACACTGACTATACCAACCACTATAGGTAAATCATTAATTTTGGTGCGGTCTTGGAACCAAATATGGTTCATCCAACATCCAACTCCAGACGCTAAATTCGTCCATTTACTATCTAAGTTCATACATTTCAAAACCTTGATAATGATCACCATCCCTTGATATAGATTTCACTCAAAAAAGATGAGTATAAGTCTCCCCACTATAGTATTATTGATACCATCATCAATCCTACATACACATGTCTAGTTCCTAATATCACATTATGATCACTATAGAAGATCCTGGCCCAAAAATGATATAGCTCCATGAATTCCCAAAACATGCTCTTATTCTGTAAATCTACTATAGCCTCTCATAGAATAGGGACTAAAACTCGATCCATAAAACCTCCTTATTACTTCTTTTATGATCAAATGTATTTATCCATTCTGATTCATCTCTTTTGAATTTAGAAACTTCTAGTTTCACACATATATCCTCTAGAGTTACAATCCTTTCAAATAGGAACTAAACTTTCTTCAATATATTCTAAACATCCTAAGATCTCATGTCACTACTGAAAATTAGATACTGCTACTCCTAGAACTCATGGATAACTTAGAAAACCATTGTTTTTCCTTTTCGAAGGCCTTGGTCAATGGATCAAAGTAGTTGTAACATAATATGAGGGAAAAACCACTTTATCATATTTCCCATGAGAACATAATTCCATCCTAATTAAATGCTTTGTTGATGAATTTTGACTCAACATTATTTGGTAATAACAACATTACTAATTAGAAACCCATCGCGCCACAATCCTAAGCATGCATTATTACCACAAAATCATGAAACTACCTTTAATCAATACTTCATAACAAAATATCATTTCCAAAACACCAAACCCTAAGGTTTACCATAATAATCTAAGGGTTACTCTCCTACACACAAAGCATAATAACCAAACCCCACACATTCACCCCTGATGATAAGAAACCAGTCACCCCTTAACTGATCTAACAAGAAACTTCTTAATAAAAATACATAATCAAATCACCAAGAAATCACCAAAATAACCTATATTGATATTTTTACATCAAAACATCAAGAAAACCCCCAACAAGATCCACCAACTTGAGGGATTACCACCAACCCAAACCCCAAAGACAAATCCAAACCATACCCAATACATAACCATCATACTCCAAACTACTAGGAATCTAATATCCTAACAAACCAACTAAAGGTTTTCATCTACCATATAAACATGATTAAGATATCATAAATCAAACAAAAACACGTGAAAACCAATATTTTAGATTCTATTAATTAATACATCCTCAATAGGTTATTCTAGAAAACACCAATTAATATATTATTGATGTTTTAATTAATCAAAACCACTTTCAAATTAATTTTCCAAAAACATGACCACAAATATTACTTTCTCAAAACCACTTTCTAAACAGACTTTCCTTTTTAAAAACTATTTTTCATAGACAAGTATTCATGAACATGTAAAAAATACATATATTTCAAGTACGATTCATGAACTCGGATTCTATTTCCACCCCATGCCAAGAGTCAAACAAAAAATAACAATCTCAACCAAAAAAATAATACTTGAATAAATATCTCAATGATAACAGTGTAAATCTATAATGGAAAACAAAACCCTTGGTGACTTGGGTTTCCGCCGTACAGGTGTTCTTGATGCATACAACCGGTGTACATCCTAATATCCAACCATTGGAGAAAATACACATGAGTGAAATTTGAGGGGTTAAAAGCCTAAATACCTTCAGTTGGTAATTAGGAGGTCTGACCGGCCGAGGAGGAGGATGATCTACGGAGGTGGGGTAGCCACATCAGAGGCGCGCCAGAGGAGGAGGTGGGCGGTTGTTTCGGGGCAGTGTCTACAGGGTGGAAGAGTTGGGTGGCAGAGTCAGAGGAGGACACCACGATGACGATTCCTCCATGAACAACATGAGAGGTTGAAGGTTCAGAGAGGAGGGTCATGGTGAGAGAGGTTGATGACAGCGTAGAGGGCGTTGATAGGAAGGGTTTGGAGGAGGGAACCGTGGTGAGATATGTAGACTGAGAGGAGAAGAGGGTCGCAGCGGATCGGGGGAGGAGGAGAGGAGAGCCCGATGCAGATCTCAAAAAAAATAAGAGGAGAGAAGAACCCGATGCGGATCTCCAAAAAAAAGAACTGAGATGTTTAGCCACGGATGGGTAATTAAATCGTGGCTATAAACTAGCTATAGCCACAGACCTATAAAAATATGGCTATAGGTCTGTGGATATAGCTTAAATTTCTAGTAGTGTATAGTACACCTATAATAAACCCGAAATATGTATCCACCAAGATTTGATCATGGGTTTCATGTAGACATACAGGGTGAGTTAACCACTTGGCTACCACTCCATATGCATGTAGATTAGTTAGTTGTTCTATGAATATGAAATGAAAGTTCGAGGATAGAAACAAGGGTAGTAGTTTATAGTTAGTGCATTAATGAGTTTCCTCAATTTACTCTATGAAAAATGAATATTATAGGTGTTATAACTCTTGTTGGACAAGACAATTTCTGAATGATTTTCTTTTGTCTCTCAAGATACATCGATATTGTTTCAATACCAACAATATGATATATTTATTTCAAAATCCTTAATAGATAAAAAATCCAATTCCAGGCATTGGTGTTGATGTATGACCCAAGAAGAATGTATAGAACCCCTGAGTTTTGGTGAATCAGGGGATTTATATTCCTCACAAGCATTATAGAGAGGTTAATTAGAGGTATTATGTGGCTGATTGGGTTTTATATGACTATGTAGAGGGGTCATTAATAGTTTAAGGAATGTTCTCAATACCTTCTACTCTCCCTATTTCATTGGATGATACTTTTGAATCAAATTTGTTCATATATTATCAAGTTTTCAATGTGATAGACTTACAAGTTATGTTCTCTTATGAGCTATTGTCTATCAATACACAACTAGAAATAAAAGTGGATCATATTCACATATATCCATAATGTTTGATAGTGTGAAAAAACTAGTTTATTACTTAATAATTAAATACTTGGTTGATGGAATTCTATACAGGTGAAACCAAAATCAAACAAAAAGTGGCTATTATAAGGTAGTCATAGAATTGGTAGGTATAAAGTATGGTAAATGAATTATAAAAATATATAAATATATTTATTAAAAATAATTTTTTCCACGAATATAGAATCATGAAGAAAAAATTTTAATCTTAGTAACTAAATTTTCTATTATTTACTTATTTTCTTTCATAGTAAATGATTTCATGAATAATAGATGATCACTTGTATAATTTTCTACTTTCCTATAAAAAATAGTTTTTAAAACTATTTTATTTTTTTCATTATAAATTAAATTTATAAGATTTAGTATTTTATTTTTAAAAAATTATCTCTATTTTTTAATTTCTCATATTCAAAATATAATAATACGATGTTTTGGGATTTTTCAAAAACAATTTATTTTATGGTGAATAGTTAAAATACCGAATATATTAATGATGTCATATTTATGAACTTTTTTATACATTGAATGTTTTGGAAATATTTTAAAATAAAGTTATATTTTATAATGTAAAATAATCATTTTTTAATAATAATATTATTAAACTTATAATCCCATGATCAAATTTTTAAAAATATATGTTGCGATTTAATGAAACCTAGGTTCTAAAAAATTTTTGTAATTAACTATAACTTGATGAAATGATGTTTTTTATTTATTTTACTATTAAATAAATATTATTTTAATTATAAAAATTATTTTAAATTCATTTTAATCAATGTAATTGATAATTTTATCATAATCATAAATATTTATTCTTGAAAATAATCTTTTTCAAAAGATTAGTTTTTAGAAGTTAAATGTATTTTAGTTAAAATTTATTTCTATAAACATATAATTTTTTGGAGAAATTAGATT
The DNA here is from genome assembly GCA_963277665.1 of Viscum album. NCBI lineage: Eukaryota > Viridiplantae > Streptophyta > Magnoliopsida > Santalales > Viscaceae > Viscum > Viscum album. The sequence continues at coordinate 316,036 of CAUJRU010000385.1, read as the reverse complement.
TAATATTTAGATTTAGTGTTCACAAATTATCTAACATGATCTATTTTATTTTTAGTTTTTAAAATTAAATTACTTGGTAGGAAAATTGTTACGTCGGTTAAAACCAAAAAAATTTAAAAATTAAAAAATTTAAGATTAAATGGTTTCCAACATGTTTAAAACTTGTGTGGAAAAAATTCCATGAGTCTTTATCAACATAAAAATTCCCTAAAATCCACTTTTTAAATTTTCTATTCATTAGCCCTTGGATAGTTTCCGCTATTTATTAAAAAATGGTGAGTGTCTCCAAAACATCCCATTTCCCTTATAAAAAAAGTGTATTACTTCCACACATTATAGATACACTTAAGAATTACTCCATGAATATCATCCATTTTAATCTCCCTAGATCCCCCTTCAACTAACAGAATCCCCTGGTCACTCATATATATCCTAAGGCATTCATACTCAAGGAGTTTTTCATGATAAAATCAAGTCTCCATTGTTTTTATTATCTCTGTATTTTGTTTTTCTTCATAGTATTACTCTTACAAATATCATATAACCATTATAATATGATTACATATGTATAATTATAATACAATAATATTTTTATATTAATGATTTAAACCATATTTATTCACTTCCAACAACATAGAAAAATAAAATAACATCAATAATGAGTGTTCACGGACTATCGACTCAACAAAGAAATGTTTTTTTATATAGTTTTTCATTCATTATCAAGATATATTATAATATGATTCACTATTGTGTAAAAATCAATATAATATAATTATGATTATTTTATAATGAAATTAATTCAAAATAAATGCCTCTATATTCATAGTCACTAAACGAGTTAAAGCATGTTTATGTTTGGGTCGGTTTAAACACATACACAAGTGATTTTATAAAAACATATTGTAGATGAATATGGGAACCTAAATATTATAATTATAATTATATAATAATAAAATATTTACTTTTATTATTTTATATAAATATAATAATTATTATTTATTTTATTATTAAAGAATATTATTTGTTCTCTAATATCAACAAAATAAGCTAATAATGATTACATTTTCATATAGTGTAACTATAACACTTATGGAATGGTATAAAAGAAAAATAAATAAATAAATTTTAAATAATATAGTAAATTTAATGATAAATTTTATATTAACTTGGAATCAAATAGTGGGTCCCAATATCAACATTATAACGCCTATGAAAATTCTTAAATATATTGACACCCAATGTAAAATAAATATTAAAATAATATTATAAATGAATAGAATTATTATAAATGTATATTTTAAATATATATATATATAAGAATATTTTTTAAAATTTGTAACTATAATTTTTATATTTATAATATAGGAAGTTAAAAAACTTCTCTGAAAATAAAGGGTGAAGGTAGGGGACTTGGAAACTCAAAGACTTTCTTTTAGTTATAAAATTTCTTATTGAATTTTTTTTACTAAACATTCCATTTTGATTTAAAATAACTAATTATTTCAAAAGGAAAATATATGTCAAAAAAATTGTATTCATTTAATATTTTAATTTTCATTATAGAAACAAATTAAACTTTTTGAATATGGACTCATAATTATGAGTACAAAATGATTTGAAAAAAATATTTTAATGACTTCGTTTTCATTTTCCTAAAAATATATATCTCTCATGAATTGATATTTTGATAATAATTTATAAATTATTATGTAATTAATACATTTGGAAATGTTTTTTTATATCCTATAATTTATCAACATCATATTAAGTGATATGTTTAATAAATCAAGTTTTTCATTATTTATTAATGAGATAATGATGATTTATTTTACATGGCACACATATGTATTGATGGTGATTGGCGGGTTACTATATCACCATATGAAGAATTAGTTTATTTTTATATCTCATGAGATATTCAGGCATAGAAATTATGAGTATGTTCACATATGAGTGGTCATGATTAGATTTATCACACGTCCAGACATGGACATAATGATTTTATTTAAATATTAGTGGGAATATGGTGTTTTCTTACACAAGATTTATTATTATTATTTTTGTTCAAAATTTTCATTTTCATCCTAATATTATGTTATATTTTCAAAATGAATTTCATTTCAATGAAATTACATGTAATTACAATTATTCTGTTTTTTAATGTATTCTTCACTTTTAGTTCATGCTCACATTTTTTTGAATACTGAGACTTATTTTGAGAGGTATTATTTCTTTTAATATTACTTAAGGATATTTTTATGATATTATGTTACTCTATCATGTTTTATGATTATCATATATTTTTTGATCATTTTTTATTATATTTATTTCTTCATCATGTTTTCCATCATGTTATATTATTTTTAATCGTAAAGACTGTTCAAGATATCCAATTTATTATGATTCAAAATACATAGGTTATGAAATGGATTGTATGAAGTGAGATGTCTAGAAAATTTTCTAAAGGAGAATGATTATGGAATCATGATTTCATGTGAAATAAAATTCAATTTTTATGTAGATAATATCCAAGACACTTAACCTTTTGGTCTATGGATTGAGAAACTATTGTTAGATTTATTATTTAAATCATGTGATTAATGTATTATTTTTGTCATGAAATATTGGGTCACTATTATCAGTGTCATATCAATGGTTCAGTTATTTTTATATATTAGATTATAAAAAATTGAAATGAAAGTTAAAGTATAGGATTAAGAAAACGTATTTATGTTTTTAAATTATAGATTATGTGGTTTTCCTAGAAATATATACATGAATATATTCTACATGTGGATTTGGTTTTAGAACAAATCCATGTAGGGATAAAAACCTAAAAATAGTTGGACAATTATATCATGACCATCGTTCTGGTTCATAGTGATTGAGATCTTACAATGCAGCTGGTTTGAAACTCCAAGGAGATATTCATAGGTTAATTAAATTATATTTATGAACTAATAAAAAGGTATTAAACATATATAACTACTAAATTTATAAGTATAATCATGGGTATAGTATATTAAAACCAATATATTCATATGAAAACATTTTTAATTGATTTATCAAATCCATCTTCAAATTTTATAGTTTCATTTTATATATTATCATTAATTTATTTATACTTAATACTAATTTTCCTTTAGTCATGGTAGTGGATGGAACCCGAAATAATATAGTTAAAATGGATTTAATGGAAAAGTTTGTGATTTTATCAATAGGAAAAAATATTAGATTGGGGATCGGAATTAAAAAACATGAAAATGCTCACCCAGTTGTCTCAAGCTATGGTAAAAAACCCAAATCATGCTGAAATCTTGAATGAACCATAGAGAGACTAAATCATTATTGAGTAATTTATGAAGTAACATCCACCCTATTTTATTGAGTCCTCTAACCTAATGGTTTCTAAGATGTGGTTCTGTGTAATTGATATTTCATTTTCTATTCTCTATTTCTTATACAATGATATGTTTTTTTTCATTTATCATTTAGATAGTGATGATATCCAATATTGTAGTATCATTATCAATGGAATAGAATATTTGGAAACAAACTCTATGGAATGGGAATATTATAATAATATATTTTAAACATGTAATTTTCAATGGATTATTCACACAAAAAAATACAGTAGAATTAATAGAGTTGTAGAAAAAAGCGGATGATCTTATTGATTCATATTAGTCATATTTCAGAAGACTTCAGAGCTATTCCTATGGTTTTATCTCTAGTAATGAGAGTAACATCAATATTTCCATGACTATATTAAATCATATTCATATAATGGTGTTATCCGTAAGGGACTTCATATTATATGATGATATTTATCATTTTAGTATTATATTATATATATAAACTAAAACCTTCCAATATTATTAGGAAATGTTAATGAAATTGGAGTATCATATAACCACTAATAATAAGTCACATAGATGGAAGAAATGAAATTTTATAAATGAAATAGTGTTGGATATAGATCTTGGTATAGTTTATCAAGGGATTAGTGAAATTATTTATTTTCTGTAATGATGGACACTAGGAAAACAGCTATCAAACCAAGGCTAAGAGAATAACTAGAAAAACCAATGATAATAATGAACATGCTAATAATACACCCCCATAAAAAAAATTATGTGAAATATTTTTAGGAAATATGTTATTCAGTAACCCAAACCTTAATCCTTTAAAAGAAATAGGCCCCTAATAACCTCCCAAACATGTGGATCAAGGAAGGGTATTCATAATAACTACTACTAAGGTAAATCAAGATAATGACATAATGATACATACATTTATTCTCTCTTCAAGATCTTGAAAAATAATTTTTTATTTTGGATTATATAATTATTTTATATCACAAAATATTTCTATGAATGTGGAATTTCATTCCCAAATAATGGATATTAAACTATCGGTAAAAACCCCTTGTGGAATAATGAACTTATCTAAAATCTAAAAAACATTGTCAATTGAGATTTGTGGGAGGATAATTTATGTGGATTTATTTTTTCTTCCTTTCATTGAATTTGAAATAATAATGGCTATGGATTAGATTAACCTACACAGTGTTTTTACAAACTATCAGGATAACGAGGTATCATTTTGGTATCAAAAATAATAATATTATAATTTATCAATTAAATGATCATTATGAACTCCATGTGGAATAAAATTTTATAATATGGTTTAAAGTACCCATAAAAATTGAATCATTCCTCAAATTATTAGGGAGGATGTCAAATATGAGGAAATGAAAATTTTAAGGAAATATGTTAAAGTATTTCTAGATGATCATTTTGGTCATCCCATAGAGCATGGGGTTGAGTGCTCGATTGAACATGTACCTTGATATATCCCTATCTCAATGATTACATATATATTTTCTTACATTGAATTAGAGGAGTTGAAAAAGAAAATAAAATTTTTACAAGGTTTTTACATTCCCCATTGCTTCAAAATAAACTAGTCCTTGATGTAAAAAAGTTTGATGGTTCAATGTGCTTTTGTTTTTACTATCATATAATTAATAAAGTGACAATAAATAAACAAATATACTCTACCCTACATTAATGATATATTCAATAAACTCCAAGGATGCCAGTATATCATGATGATTTATGATTGATATGAATAACATTAGTTAAAGGTCAAAAGGGATGATATTTGGAAGAAATTATTCTAAATAAGATATGGAGACTATGAATTTTTAGTAATTCCCATTAAAATTATGAATGCCCATATTATATTCATTTATTTAATTAATATAGTATTTTTGTACTACATTGACCAGTTTTTGGTTATCATTATAAATTATATTCTTCTATATAGAAAGATAAATTAAAACCAATGAATATCACTTGATAATTGTTTTGATGAAATCAATAATGGAAATTTTGTTTTACAATTTTAGAAAATATGATTTCTATTCATTGAAGGATTAATTAATAGGATATGTAATCAATGGAAAGGGAATATCAGTAGATCTATCAAATATAAAATTTATCAAGGAATGGTCCATATTGACCACTGTAACTGAGACCTATAGTTTTCTTGGGATAAAAATATATTATTGATGCTTTCTGGGAATTTTTTCATGGATATAAAAGATACTAAAAATTGTCGCACAGAAGATTGTAATATTCCATGAGATAGAGGAATGAAGACTATTTTAAGGAACTAAATAATAGATTGGTAACTAGATGTATACATATATTACCTTGCATTTGGGAATAGTTTTAAATATATAATGATTCTTAAGAAAATTATTTTTGGTTTCTTCTTCATACAGAATTATACGGTAATTACTTATGGTTCATGCTAATGAATAAATTAGTAGAAAAATTACTTTATTCGTGAGTTATTGATGGCAATGGTGATCTTTGCATTAATTATTTGATGAGGTTATCTCTAAGGAAAAAAATAAATATATTATAATCACAAGAGAATAAATTATAATTTCACATATAGGTAACATAATATTTAACAAAGGATATGGTTGATGATGATAATGGATTATGAATTCTCAATATATTACAACTTGTTGAAGGAAAATAAGGTGGATGATGCTTTGATCACGAACAGTCGTGCTACTCTATTCATTATGGGCATTGAAAAAGACCTAATACTCTTTTATTTTTAAAGTATGAATCTTAATGTCATAATGGGGAGAGATAAATACTATCATTACAAATTTGATTCTTAACCATCCATTTACATAATTACCACTCAAATAAAAAATGATGATGTGCAGGTATATAAAAAGTTACCAAATATTCCAGGGTTCATCGTTAATAAAGATAGAGTTATAAGGCTTAGATCATGATATTATGTCCCATAAATGATGTAATTATTTATATAACATTTATATGATATATATATATAGCACATAATTTTCTATACATCTATGAAGTATGATATTATATAGAGATCGAAAACATAACATTGTGTCGGATAATATAAAGGGATATATTTTTAAACTTATATCTCAAAGCTTGGTATGAAAACATGTAAATGATTAATGAAAAAAATTTAAGGGTATTTTGAAACCATTGCTCATAACAATGTGAAAATGGGAAAATCACTATAATCTTCATCATACAAATCCCCAAATTTCCAAAATGGCATAATGTTATTTGGGTTGTATTCGATCTCTTTACAAAGTAATCGTACTTTATTTCCATGAAATAAAATCTCTCCCTTATATAAATCTCTATAAAATACATAAGGTATGTGGTAAGGATGTATAGAGTAGAAATATACATTGTATCTAATCAGGATCTAAGTTTTACCTTAATGTTCTGATGAATTCTTCAAAAAAATTTGTAAATAGAATTGTTATTTTACACAATATATCATCTCGAGAAAGATGGTCTGTATGAGAGGGAAATTAAAACTATAATGGATATAATGAGATATTTTAAGATGGATTTAGAAGTATTTTGGGATCAACACTTACCCATGGATGAAATATCATATAAATATAGTTTCTAATCATGAATTTAAATAGAAAAATATAAATATCTATATGGGGAGAGACATGTTACAATATAGTTGGAGAGAGAAAGTTTCTTGGTCTTGTCCTTATCAAAAAAATGATGCGGAAGGTTCAAAAACAATTTAGTGGAACATGAATGAGGCAAAAAGTCATATAACGGTTATAAAAATAATCATCAATGATATATAGATATTGATTTTGGTGATAGAGTGTACCCTAAAACATATCTATAGAAGTGTGTTATGCTATTTGGTATGAATGGTAATATGATCCCTATATATATTTTTCCCTTCAAGATTTATTTTCTTGATAAGGTCGTATCCTATCTCATGGCAGTCCCTCTACTCCTCTATCAAGTAAAAAATGTGTTCCAGGTATCACATTTGAGAAAGTACATACCAAACTATTATTTTATTCTAAGTAAGAAATCATTTCATCTGAAACATCATATCTCAAATGAGGAACAGTTGATGTAAATTTTTGATTAAATATATAAGTTTCATTGTAACAAGGCCAATAATCTAGAAATGGTTCTATGGAGAAACCTAGGATTGGGGAGGATAGATGGGACCTTGGGGATGTGATGAGAGAATAGTACATTGACATGTTCTCTTCCATGTAATGAAATTTTGAGGAAGAAATTATTTTATGGGGGTAGAAGGTAATTTCTTGAGATTTAATCCTTTATTAAATATTTTTCCTTATATATTTCTCTATACTCAACCATGAAATCTATCAATAATGGAAAATTATAAGGTAGTCAAAGTATTGGTAGATATATATAGTGGTATTAGATTAAAGAATATATATATAATAATTTTCAACTTAAATATCTAATCAACTAGTGATGCTAGGTATCTAATGAAATATATTATCTAAAATTTACTTATGTTCAAGTATAGTGTATTTTGATATTAATAAAGGATTTACAATTGATTGGTTGGTCTCTTTCAAATAAGAAACAAATTTTCATGATATTTTTTATATTTCACTAAAAAATGAAGTTCTAAATTTTAGGATATTAATATGAAAAAATTAAAATAATGTTTAAATTTATCATATTTATTTTATATTAATATGTGTTTTTAGTATTTTTCATAAATAAATAAATTTTGAGTGAATAGTGAAAATACAGAATTTATTAATGTTTCCACATTGATAAAAAAATCATTATACATTGAAATTTTATGAAACCATTTCTAATATGATTTTATATAATAAAATATAATATAGAATTTTATAATAGAATTATTAAATTTATAAACTCATGTTCAACATTTTATAAATTTATGCATCATTTGGATGAAAAGTATTTTTCAACTTTTTCCTTAATTAATTATTTCATGGTTAAATGATGTTATTAATTTATATTTTATATCAATAAATACTATATTAATGATTTTATTTATTTTAAATTCATTGGATTAAATATCTTTCATAATTATCCCAAAATCATAAATCGTTTTTCTTAAAAAAATCATTTTTAAAAGACGGTTTTTTGAGCGTTGCATGTTCTTATGAAAAAAATAAATTTCTATAATCCTGGGATTTTTATTTGATAATTTTATTACATTTTTTTATTATGGGGAGTATATTATATAATAATATATGTTTTTTATCTTTAAAATTAAACTACCTTGCGGAAAATTAGTTTACTCGAAAAAAGAAAAAAAATGTAAAAGTAAATATTTAAGAGTAAATAGTTTAAAAACGGTCTGAAACCTTTATTTTGATCCTTTATAATCCCAAAAAAACCAAAAAATCAAAATATCCAATTTTGGTTCTATCAACTATTAAATAGTGTCCTTGCGTTATAGAAAAATGAGGAGTGTTTTCAAAAGTGACCCATTTCTCCTTTTTTAAAAGGGTACCTCTTCTACCCTTCAAAGATACACATCACATTATAATTTATCCATTAAAATATTCCCTTATACTATAAATAAAAACATATAAATGAAAATAATTCTATAATCAATCATATTTATCATATCCACTTCAATTTGAAGGTGTTTTCCAAGTAAAAACCATCTCCTAAACATATATAATATCTCATTCATATATTTTTCTACAATATATTACTCTATGAAAATTATTATTAAAAAAATAATTTGATAAAATTTTTATCATTATCATAATAATTTTTTTAAATTAGTTATATAACATTTAATAATTCATTTTAATTCAAATTGAAGAACAACATAATTTTGATCATTCATGTGCACGAACTACCACCTCCTTGAAGAAACATTTTTAATTTTTCTTAGAGATTTTCATTAATTATTAAAAATTCATAAAATATGGTGTAACATAAGAAATTAATAAAAATAACCTCACTATTATTATTTATAATGATATCATATTAATAAAAACACATCATTAGCAATACTCTCCAATCAAGTTAAAACATGTTCATGTTCGGGTTGGTATAACCAACAATATGAAAATTGAAATAAAAACATATAATGGATGAATATAGGAACATAAAAACTAATTTTATTATTATATATTAATAATATATTTATTGTAACATATTTATATAAATGTTATATTTATTATTTAATATATTAAAAAAATTCATTTTCATACGTCTAAAAAATAAGCTAACATTGATTCCATTTTCACACAACATAAATAAAACACTTATTGAATTGTATGAGAGTATTAAAGATAAAAATATGGTATACATTATATTATAATTAATGATATATTTAATATTATGTTGTAATCAAATAATTTTTAATGAAATTAATATTATAAAGCATACAGAAATGGTTGGTGATATTAAGTTGTGATTTAAATAAATTACAATAATCATATACAAGAAAACATATATTTTAATGATGGGTATAAATTGGGATATATAAGAATAAATATATGGAATGGGTAATTATTATTTTTATCATTATGATAATAGATTTTAAATAAATTCTCTCTAAATAAACCATAAAGGAAGGGGGAATATTAACACAAAATCCTTTCTATGAGTTATAAAATTTCTCATTAAAATTAATTTTTCATTGAAATTCCATTATAATTTACCTTGTAATATTATTTTTTGGGGAAAATATTTTGGGAACATATGTATTTTCCTAAAATATATTATTTTCATTTTAATAATCAAAGGAGGCTTTTTCAAAAAGAACTCATAACTATGACAACAAAATGCTTTCAAAAAACTAATTTCATGATTTGGTTTTCAATATACTAAGAAGTAATATATCTCATGGAGTGATATTTTTTCATCATTTATAGGTTATTACGTTTTTAATGCTTTATTAAATTGAGATTTTGATATCCCATGACTTATTTATTTCATGTAATGTGATAGTTTAATGAACAACATTTTTTCATGTGATATTTAGTATAGGATGATGATTGATTTTATGTGTCACAAAAATGTATGATGATGAGAGATGGGGCCCTATATAACATTCCAATTCATTGTATTTAGTTTATATATCACTTGATATTCATGTGTGTTAATTAAGAGTTTGTTCACATGCTCATGGGAATGATGGGTTTTCTCACTTTTTCAAGAATGGAAATAATGAGTTTGTTCATATATGAGTGGTCATAATGTGTTTTTAGATTTTTTTTTCAATTATTATATTTGTGAAAAATTTATTATCTATTCATAATGTTATGATAAATTTTTAGGATTCATTTTATTCCACTAAAATTCCATGTTTTAATGATTATTTGTGGGTCTAAAATTATTCCTCGCTATTATTTTATGCTCAAATATTATAAGACTATGGAGATGTGTTTTGATCTAGATCACTTATTTTATGCTCATGAATGATATTTTTAAGGTTTTATTTTTTTATAAATGGTTTCTTAATTATAATAAAAGGTTATTGATCATTTATTATGATATATATATATATATTTCTTCCTCATGTTTTCCATCATGTTATGATATTTTTACCCTTACTGGTCATTTGAGATCCCCCATTTATTTTGTTTTGGAATCACTTGGTTGTGAAGAAGATTATATAATTTGAGAAATCTATAAAAGGATCATGTTTAGAATTATATTAGAAGAATATTTTTAAGTTTAATATAAAAGATAAGTTTATACATATAATATACAAGATATTAAACATTACAATCCTTGGGTTGATAGACTATTGTGGGATGTATTATTTAAATAAAGTGATTAATAAAATATTTAAGTCATGTAAATAATGGGTATATGTAGATACTTGTTTTTGGATTTGATCATATGTTAAGATTCATAATTCTTGTGATTATAGGATTTGATGTGATCTTTGGCATGTTTTTAATGCCCACCTATTATAAAAATAATAATTATTATCATAGATGGCTACCTTTTGTCACCTATATAGAGACCCAAGATTAACATACATGGATATTAGATCATTTTAGATGAATACTAAATACATTAAGAAAATACATGCTAGAGGACTCTAATAGTTTAGTGTATTTGGAAACATGGAAACAAAATCTAATATCCTAATAAAAGATCTTCAACATATCCTATAAATATCTCCACCTTTGGTACTTATACCCAAACCCTTTCTTCATAACCTGGATAAAGTAAACAAAAAAGGTGTGATCTCAAATGCTCAATAAGTGTAAAAAAATAGAGACATTTAAGCATAAACATGATGATAAGGGTATTATAACATGATCATGAAAATATAATATCATACCCTGCATGTCAAAGATCATATACATGAATCATGTAATAAATCTTGGCAGTTCATAAGATATGAATCAAAAATAAATATAGGACATATGCCATGAAATCATAATATAGGAGTATGACATGGAAGTGTGGCAACACGTAAGCAAATACTAATTTCCATAGTATCCAATGCATCAATTCCAAGACCATTGTAGTGGACAATGTCCTTTATTGAAATGATTGAACCCCCATTCCAGCCCTGTATTACTGAACTAAGTGAACCCTCATTACAGTCCTATATTACTGAACCTAGTAAACTTGTATTCCATCCTTGTATTACTAAACTGATTAAACCCTCATTCCATATCTATATTAATAAACCAAGCAAACCCTCATTCAATCCCTATTTTACTGAACCAAGTAAACCCTCATTCCATCCCTATATTACTGAACAGAGTAAACCCACATTCCAGTCCTGTATTATTGAACTGAGTAAACCCTCATTCTATCCCTATATTACTAAATCCAGTAAACCCTCATTCTTTCCATGTATTACTGAACTGATTAAACCCTCGTTCCAGAACTGTATTACTGAACTGAGTAAACCCTTGATTCAGCTCTGTCTATCTTTTGAGATATAAATTTTACCCAATGCATTGGGGGAGATATAGGTCTCAACCGTCACATAAAAAAATCATATATACATGTACCAAAAGATCATAAATAAACATATCATAACCAATGAAATAAAATAGGTATCACAAACAAGTAAACATATCATAACCTAGGGAAAGAGATAGGTTTCATAATAATTTCATCATAAATATAAACCATGAAAAGAAAAGGGTTTTAAAATCATATAACCCATGATAGATAAACGGTTTTCATAAACATATTACACATGAAGGAGAAATGGGTTTCATAAAGACCATGCCATTAAGAATTACTCATTCATAGAATGGATATGAATGGAACCTTTAGATCATTTTCTAGAAGGTATAGTAACTTAAATATATTTCATCTTAGATGTAAAATAATTTTGAAATATCTTATAAAAACATTTCTTGAGTAAAATAAAATTTCTTGTTTAAAAAGGAATTTTTAATACATAAAACCATTTGAAAATATTTTTCTTATAAAATACCTTGAATACATACAAAAAAGACATGAAATCATTTTGAAAACCATTTTATTTTAAATCATTAAAAATAATATTCAAAACATTTTAAAACCATTTTTCATTGAAAATACTTGAAATATTTTAATGAAATATTAGAAATGTATTGAAACCCATTTCTTTGAAAAGAATTTGAAAATATATAAAGAAATATTGAACCGTTTTGAAAATAATTTTCCTCAAAAACTTATAAAAGAATCTTGAAAATATTTAGAAAACCATTCCATTTAAAATATTTTGAAAACATATAATTAAATCATGAAAAATTTTAGAAAATAATTTTACTTAAAAACTTAATAATGTTTTGAAAACCATTTCTTTGAAAAAACTTTAAAAACATTTAAATAAGGATTGAAAACCATTTTCCTTAAAAACTAGTAAAAGAAGTTTGAAAAAATTTTGAAAATAGTTTTTCATTAAAAAAATAATTTTAAAAAATATTATCCAAAATATTATCCTTTAAAAAAGATTGAAGGGGGCTTTGGAGAAATGATGGTGGGTAAATATGCACATGTCGTAGGAGGTCAAAAAAACATTCCTTTTGCATGGTAAATAGGATATAAAAGTTTCTTGTTCAGAAAAAAATATGACAATTCCATAGAATATATTGCAAAGAGGTAAAAAGGTTCAAAAAAATTAGATATTATTGGGGAATTGTATAGTATTATTGGAAACTCTTTTTCCAAACATAGATTTCTGACCGAAGAGAGGGTAAAGTCGGACTTTCCTAAAAACACATTCTTAACTAAAATAAGTACCAAAGAGTATAAAATGGTACCAATACATGATTATATCATTAAATAATAGAGGATAAGAAAACTCATGAATATTATAGAGATATGTATCATAAGATTTCTTCAAAGGAATCATTAACATAAAAAATCTCGAAATGAAATGAGATTTCCTTAATAAACTCTTATAACTTGGTATATTTGGATAAATCTCTTCATATAAGGAAAGGAAATTAAATTAAGCCTATAATATCATGAAAATATTTATATTCAGGATATTTTATATAAAATGGAAGTATATGCACCCCAAAAAAGAGTTTAGGCATAACACACCAAGTTTTTTTAAAAATAAATAGAAATGCAATGAACCTTGTTTTAAAAAAATATTTATAACTAGCCTTTAAACATAATTTTTCCACCTTATATGTTTTGAATTTCAAGAAAGTGTCATCTATAATTGTGTTCAGTAAGTTATTTGGAGTCTGATGAAACCAACTTGTTTTTTGTAAATAGTAACATACTCTTATGAATAGTAATATGAATAGTAATACAACCCTAATTAATAGTAAATTTTATTATTATTTTATTTTTTTAAGGATTTAAGATAATAACATCTTGGTTAATTTTTTATCGTGATATAGAAGTAGTTATAGAATTAGAATTGTTAATTTTTGAATTAAGTATGTTTTTAATTAAAAATTAAATTAATAATATTTAGAAAATTATTTTTAAAAAATGGACTTCATTTTTCAATTCTACACGTTGATAAATGGTTAGGGTCAGTTGAGTTTTTGATGAATAGTGAAATACTATAAAATACCGTATAATCAAATTATCAGAAAAATACACTATTTATGACATAATAAGTGATATAAGGCCACTTGGTTCAAACTCACATGCCATTATTACTATTTTAGGTCACATGAACTAAGACTATTCAAAATCTTGGGCAAAAATAATATAATAATGATTAAAATAATGAAAAATACCCCCTCTCCTCCACTATAAATACCACCCTCACACCCCTCTTCTTCCCACGTCTCTCAAGACTTGATCCATGCGTAATTTCTGCCCAATACTCCTCCCAAGGCTCTTCCCCACGTCCTAGAGCTACTGGTATCACCAAAAGACCAAAACCAAAGCCCTTAAGAAGGATCTCAAGGAGAAGAGATCAAGAGGTAAACATCCTCCTTTATTTTCTTGTTTTTATTTCATTTTGTATTATTATGTTCCTTTTCCTTTGAATTATGTTGGGATATTTCATTAAATATCCCCCTTACTATCCATATTATTTAAGAGTGATGATATATCCCCTTTCTCTCATCAAACTATTTTTATGTAATTTTAAGAGATGTTGTTAGCTGCCGAATTTTCATGAGAAATTTCTCAAGTTTTCTTTTATTTCAAGATTCCTTTATTTTATTCTTATTTCCTCACCTACTCTTAACCAAGAGGAATGAAAGCTCTAGGAGTCATTTATATTCTGGATGTTCTCATTTTCATCGAAAATTCATCATCACTATACTTCTCCTCTTCCACTTATTCAAGGAACTATAAATATTTTCCATGATGTGTTGAATTACCGACATCGTAGACGATGTGATTTCATTTTTCATTAAATTATTCAAGTATGGTCAGAATCCATTTTTTATGGTTGAACCAAGTTATAATATATGTATTATGTCTCATCCATGGTTTTGAAATTCTTTTTTACACATGATTTTAATTTATAAAACAAAATGAGGTCCTTATTATTAAAGAACACTAAAATGATATAAACGAACATCATTAATGTTTTAACTTATGAATCATCAAAATGTAAGAAATAAAAATGATAAATGGTATAATTTAGGTTACATGACATATGTAAATACTACTCTATTCCAATTCTATAGTTTCACTTTCAATCGATAAGAACATCCATCATGAACCGATCATGGAAATCATGTAAAGAACTCACCCAAAAACAGTGCAAGGAGAAAAATACTAACAATTAAAGGGTGAAATGATGTTATGAAATGATTATATGAGATGTTATAAAAATGAAAATGTTTTTTTTAAATACTAATAACATTATTTTAACCATTATACAGGAATTTTAAACAAGTTTTAAGTAAGACAAACCTGAGGTAAGGAAATTCTTAACCCGATTTCCATTCTTGGGGTTAACCTTCTACTTCATTATTTATGTGGTATTAAAATTGATTGTGTGATGGATTATGTTTATATTATGATTTATTATATTTATTTATAGTGTATATACATATTCCATTCACTCTAATAAGACTTGTTTCAATTATATGATTTATGTAATGGGTTTTTTTCCTTAAAAATCCTCTTTTAAAATTATATTTTAAAAAAATCAAAAGAAAGGTTTTTATGGAATTATTCACTTTTTCATTGTTTATGATGAAGGGTGGGACCTATATTTCCCTCCAATTTATTGTTTATGTGTAAGTTTAATGTCGTACTTATGGTTAATCCATGTGTAACTGTGACGGTTACACAAATTGTAAAGTAGTCGTGAGGGTTATAAATTATATGGTAGTCACGAGGGTTACAATATTATGTAAGTAATGCCACAATATACCTTTATGGTTATATTTATGTTCTTATGTTTGTGGTAATCTTTTGGAAATCTCATGTTTTACAAAGTTGGTATTTCTGGGCGACAGGCATGTCTTTTGAAAGTGATTTCATATGTTACAAGTATTCTTGAACTAAAGTTTTTTTTATATCCCTTACTGAGCTTTTTGTGTTCATCCCAAGTTTTTAAATATTTTTTAAAGGTTAATGGATGTGTAAGAAAAATAATTAATCCATGTTAAATGTTGAAGTATTGTTAAGGAATCATGTTTTATGTTTTAATGTTTTATATTTTGAAAAAAATGGAAACTATTTTTATGGTATCCACTCTATAACAATGAGTAATGTTATGAATGTTTTATTTCCTAATTCTCTAAAGATATAAACTTGAAAAGACCCTCAATGTAAAAGGAAGTGTTTTCTTGATTAATTCAAGATTATGTATGTAATAAGGTCGGGTCCTTATAGTTAGTATCAGAGGATGGTTTGGATAACTTTGGGGGTTAGGGTGATATTAATAGAGTACCATAAATTATTTTCACTCTATGATTAATTTAAAATGTTATAGAATTTAAAGATCGCAATGTTGATTCGTCTAAGGTATTTTTGTTTAGAATTGTTGTCCACAAAATTAACAGGGAAGCTGAATAGAAGAGGCACCGATGGAACGACATCCTTCCAAATCTGTATCCCAAAATGGTAGGGATTGGAACTGAGCAATTTGTAATAGTAATGGCTCAGTTAACGTAGGAAATAAATGGTTGCGGCATCCAAGAAAGAGAACAACTAGAGTTACCACAATGGAACACGACAATAGTAGAACATTTTATGAGACAACACCCTCTAGTTTTCAATGGATCTTCTGACCCAGTAGCAGCTGAAGGATGGATCAAATCCCTTGAAAAGATATTCAATGTTATGGGATGTTTAGACAATCAAAAGGTAAGTCTTTCGATTTATTGTTTTGAAGGTGAATATGATCAGTGGTGGTCAATGGTAAATAATATCAGGGGTAGATAGGATTTTGATGCCTTAGAGTGGGATGAATTTAAAATTATTTTCCTTGAAAAATATTTTCCTAAAGTTATGAAACTTTATATGGAGAAGAAATTCCTTGAATTGAAATAGAAGGAGGAAGATCCAGTGGCCATGTATGATGTGAACTTCACTCGACTGGCGAGGAATGCTCCAAATCTTATTCTGGATCTTGATAGAAAAATCAATTGCTTTTACTGAAGACTAAACCCAAGGTATCGAAGGTCATTGGCCTCCCATGAATTAAAAAGTTATGAGAAACTTGTCCGATGTGCAGAGAGGGTAGAGATGGAGTTTGATGATGATCACGTGTATTTTAGAAACAAGGAGAAGAAGAGGTCCAGATGTCAAGAAATGGGTAAGAATCAACCAAAGAAATCTGATGGTAAGAAAATCCAATTTCCAGTTTGTGACAAGTGTGGCAAGAAGCACCCTAGGGAATGTCTTAGAAAAACTAGGAAGTATTTTAAATGTGGTAAGTTTGGACATATGGCCCGATATTTCAATGAAAATGATCCAAATAATAATTCTAATAAGCAAACTGTAAAGTGTTTTAAATGTGGTGAAATGGGTCATTATGAAAATGTCTTCCCAAAGAGAGATCTGAATGATTCAAAGAAGCCAGACTACAAGTAGAAAGGTGTAGTGAGATTCTTTCTAACCACTTCAGTATACGTCGTACAATCCAATGAATTTGTATCAGCTACTTTGTTTGTTTACTTAGATTTTTCTAAATTTTTGTTTGATACGGGGTCTACACATTCCTTCATCTCTGAGAAATTTTTGGGTAAATTGAAAATATCACCTCAAAAGATAAAACTAGAACTTTTTGTTAAAACAACATGGGGAGATATTATAGCAAATATAAATTATAAGAATATTTATATTGTGGTATGTGGAAAGACTTTACCTTCAGACCTTATTGTTTTACCCTTAGTCAAGTTTGATGTTATTCTGGGAATGGATTGGATTTCTGTTTATCATGCTAAGATTGACTATAGATCTAAAGAAGTTGTTTTTCAGAAAGATTTTCAGTTTGTATATACGAATGAAACCATACAATTGATAACATATCAGGAAGCTGAGAAACTATTGAAAGATGGAAATGAAAGTTATCTTGATCATATTGTTGAAAACAACAAAACTATTCAGATTAATGATGTGCCAGTGGTAAATGAATACCTTGATGTTTTTTCTGATGAGTTACCTGGTGGCATACTGGATCAAGAATTAGAATTCAAAATTGACTTAGTTCTTGATTCTAATCCAATTTCAAAAACCCCATATCATATGGATCAAATAGAACTTCTTGAATTGAAAAATCAGTTGCAGGATTTTCTTAAAAAGGATTCATTCGTCCTAGAACATCACTATGGGGTTACCCTGTTTTGTTTGTTAAAATTAAAGATGGTTCCATGAGACTTTTCATAGATTATAGAGCATTGAATAACATCACTATTAAAAACAAGTATCATTTTCCTCACACCGATGACTTGTTTGATCAGCTTCAGGGAGCTCAGTACTTTTCCAAGATTGAATTGAGATCTGGATACCATCAGCTAAAGGTGAAGGAGGATGACATCCTGAAAACAGTCTTTCATACTAGATATGGGCATTATGAATTTTTTGTTATGCCATTTGGATTAACTAATGCACCTACTGTATTCATGAATCTTATGAATAGAGAATTTCATGAGTTCTTGGATAAGTTTGTGGTTGTGTTTATTGATGACATTCTGTTATTTTCTAAAAATAAAGAGGAGCATAAAAAACATATAAGGGTTGTTTTACAAACCTTAAAATAAAATAAACTGTATGGAAAATTAAGAAAGTGTGATTTTTGGTTATAACGGATTTTTTTTCTTGGGAAAATTGTAAATAAGGATTGAATAAATGTTGATCCTACCAAAAAAAAGTGGTTGATGGGTGTCCAAGACCCAAAAATATTACAGAGATTCGTAGTTTTCTTGGATTAGTAGGTTATTACCAAATTTTTTTTAAGAACTTTGCTCAGTTATCTAGCCTGATAACTAAGTTAACATAGAAATGGTTTAAATTTGTTTGGACAGAATAATGTGATGTTTGTTTTTAGTTACTAAAGAAGAGATTGGTAAATGATCCATTTTTGGCCTTGCCTTCCTGAAATGGTGATTTCGTCATCTATAGTGATGCTTTGTTGAAGAGATTTGGTTGTGTTTTGATGCAGAATGATCAGGTAATTGCTTTTGATTTAATACAACTAAAACATCATGAGTTAAATTATCCTACACATGATTTGGAATTATAATTTGGGGTTTTTTCTTTTAAAATTTAGAGGCATCATTTATACGGAACCAAATGTCAAATATATACTGACCATAAAAGTCTTAAGTATATATTCACTCAGAAGGAATTAAACATGAGGCAGAGAATATGGCTTGAACTGATAAAGGATTATGATTTAAAGATCATTTACCATCCTGGAAAATAAAACAAAGT
The DNA here is from genome assembly GCA_963277665.1 of Viscum album. Taxonomy (NCBI): domain Eukaryota; kingdom Viridiplantae; phylum Streptophyta; class Magnoliopsida; order Santalales; family Viscaceae; genus Viscum; species Viscum album. The sequence continues at coordinate 296,378 of CAUJRU010000385.1, read as the reverse complement.
GGTGGATTCCTTGAGTCGAAAACATCATGCATCATTAACCATGTTACGTTTTGAACATGATCCCTTAATTAATGATTTGATGAATTTTGGCTTAGAAGTTGTTGGTGTAAGAAATACCTCTATTTTTTTTTAGGTTTCAGTGGCATCATCGTTTTCAGACATAATTAAGCGAGCGCAGAAGGAAGATCGTGAGCTATAGAGAAAGGTATAATTTGTTAAAATGGGTAAGTTTTCAGAATATAACCTTGATAAAGATTGCATTTTAAGATTTGGAAAAAGGTTATTCGTGCCTAGTGATTCTCAGTTGAAAAAATATTTTTTGTGTGAAGCTCATAGTTCTCCATTTTCAGTTCATCCTAGAAATACTAAGATGTACACGGACCTTTAGAAGTATTATTGGTGGGATGGAATGAAAAGAGATATTGCTGATTTTATTGTGAAATGATTAACATGTCAACAGGTTAAAGTAGCGCAACTGTTATCAAAGGGGATGGTTCATCCTTTTCCAGTGCCAGAGTGGAAATGGGAGAATGTATCCATGGACTTTGTGGTGGGAATACCAAATACTTCTTGAGGTAACAATTTGATTTGGGTTATTATTGATCGACTAACAAAATCTGCACATTTTCTTTCTATTCGAGATACAATGTATTTGGATCAACTTTTTCAACTATACCTCAAAGAGGCTATCAGGTTACATGGATTTCCTCTTTCCATTGTATCTGACCAAGATCCCAGGTTCACTTTTAAGTTTTGGAAGGGACTTCATAAGTCATTGGGCACAGAGTTAAATTTCAGTATAGCTTTTCATCCTCAATCAGATGGGAAATCAGAATAAACAATTCAGACTTTTGAGAATATGCTTCGAGCATGTTCAATGGACTATCAATGAAGTTGGGATCAACATATTTCTTTAGTTGAGTTTTCTTATAATAATTGTTTTCATTCCAGTATAAAGATGGCACCTTTTGAGGCTTTGTATGGGAAGCAGTGTCAGACTCCAGTGTTTTGGGATGAAGCTAGTGAAAGAAAGTTGATGGGGCCAAAATTAATAGAAGATGTGGCTGAGAAAGTGAAGATGATCCAGCAGCACATGAGGACAGCTCAGAGCAGGTAGAAAATTTATGCAGATAATAGAAGGAAAGACTACTCTTTCGAGGTAGGCGACTATGTTTTCCTTAAAATCTCTCCTTGGAAAATTGTGATGTGTTTTGGTAAGAAAGGAAATCTAAGTCCGCGATTCATTAGTGCTTTTAAAATCTTGGAAAATGTTGGACCAGTTTCATACCGAGTATCTCTACCTCCAAGTTTGTATCAAGTATATAATTTTTTTCATGTTTCGATGTTGAGAAAGTATGTGCTAGAATCATCACATGTATTGAGCCTTGAAGTAGTTCAGTTGGAAGAGAACCTTTTTTATGAAGAGAAACCATATCAGATTCTTGATCAAAGGGAACAGGTATTGTGGAATAGGTAATCCATCACATAAAGGTTTTGTGGAGAAACCACATGGTTGAAGAAGCAACATGGGAGTTTGAAAATGCTATGAGGGAAAAGTACCCTCAGTTGTTTAATAAGTAAATAAAATTATGAGGATGCAATTTCCAGAAGGTGTGGAAAATGTAACACCCCAAGTTTTTCTAAAAATAAATATAAATTAAAGGAACATTATTTTAAAAAGATATTTATAACTAGCCTTTAAAAATAATTTTTCCACTTCTATGTTTTGAATTTCAAGAAACTATCATCTATAATTATGTTCAGTCAGTTATTTAGAGTCTGATAAAACCAACTTGTTTTTTTGTGAATAGTAGCATACCCTTATTAATAGTAATATGACCTTAATGAATAGTAAATTTTATTATTATTTTATTTTCTTAAGGATTTAATATAATAACATCTTGGTTAATTTTTCATCGTGATATAGAAGTAGTTATAGAATTAGAATTGTTAATTTTTGAATTAAGTATGATTTTATTTAAAAATTAAATTAATAATATTTAGAAAAATATTTTCAAAAAAGGGACTTCATTTTTGAATTCTAAATGTTAATAAATGGTTAGGGTAAAGTTTGTGTATTTTTATGAAATATTTGAATTTTTGATGAATAATGAAATATGATAAAATGTCGTATAATCAAATTATCAGTAAAATACACTATTTATGACATCATAAGTGATGTAAGGCCACTTGGTTAGAAATCACATTCCATTATTACTATTTTAGGTCACATGAACAAAGACTATTCATAATCTTTGGAAACAATAATATAATAATGATTAAAATAATGAAAAATACCCCCTCTCCTCCACTATAAATACCACCCTCACTCCCCTCTTATTCCCACACCTATCAAGCCTTGAGTCATGTCTATATTCTACCCAATATTTCTCCCAAGTCTCATACCCACATCCTAGAGCTTTTGGTCTCACCAAAATACCAAAACCAAATCTCTTAAGAAGGATCTCAAGGAGAAGATATCAAGAGGTAAACATCATCTTTTATTTTCATTCTTTTCTTTCATTTAATGTTATTCTCTTCTTTTACATTTAGATTATGTTGGGATATTTAATTACATATCCCCTTTACTATAAATATTATGTAATATTTATGATATATCCCATTTCTCTCATAAAACTATTTTTATGAGATTTTAAGAGACGTTGTTAGGCTGCCGAATTTTCGTGAGAAATTTCTCAAGTTTTCTTTTATTTCAAGATTCCTTTATTTTATTTTTCTTTCCTCGCCTCCTCTTAACCAAGAGGCATGAAATCTTCAGGAATCATGTATATTCTGGATTTTTTCATGTTCATGGAAAATTCATCATCACTATTCTTCTCCTCTCCCACTTATTCAATGAATTAAAAACATTGTTCATAATGTGTCAAATTACCGACATCATGGACAATGTGATTTCATTTTTCTTTAAATCATTGAAGTCTGGTCATGAAACCGTTTTTATAGTTTAACCAGTTTATAATATATGTATTATTTCTCATACATGGTTATGGAATTCTTTCGTATACATGGTTTTAATTTATAAAACAAAATGAGGTCGTTATTATTAAGGAACCACTAAAATGATCTAAATGAACATCATTAATATTTTATCTTATGAAACATCCTCATGTTAGAATTAAAAATGATAAATGGTATAATTTATGGTACTATAAATATTTAAATACTACTCCATTCCAATTCTGTATTTTCACTTCAAATCGACAAGAACATCCATCTTGAACCGATCATGGAAATCATGTAAAGAACTCACCCAAAAACAGTGCAAGGAGAAAAATAATAACAATTAAAAGGTAAAATGATATTATGAAATGATTATTTAATATGTTATAAACATGAACATGTATATTTAAAATACTAATAAAACTCTTTTAACCATTATATAGGAAGTTTAAACAAGTTTCAATTAAGACAAACCCGAGGTAAGGGAATTCTTAACCTGATTTCCATTCTTGGGGTTAACCTTCTACTTCGTTATTTATGTGGTATTAAAATTTATTGTGTGGTGGGTTCTGTTTATATTATGATTTATTATGTGTATTTATATTGTATATACATATTCCATACACTCTAACAAGACTCGCTTAAATTATATGATTTATGTAATGGGTTTTTTTACTTTAAAATCCTCTTTTAAAATTTTGTTTTACAAAATTCAAAAATCAATGTTTTTATGGAATTATTCGTGTTTTATGATTGTGTAATGGTTATTGGGAATTTTTTATAATGAATTTTGGGACCTATATTTCCCTCCAATTCATTGGGTATTTGTAACTTGGAGGTCATACATATGGTTTCTCCACGTGTAACTGTGATGGTTACACAAATTGTAAGGTAGTCGTGAGGGTTACAAATTAAAATGTAGCTATGATGGTTACAATATTATGTAAGTAAAAACCCAATATACCTTTATGGTTATATTTATGTTCTTATGTTTGTGTTAATCTTGTGGAAATATCATGTTTTACAAAGTAAGTATTTATGGGTGACAAGCATGTCTTTTGAAATTGATTTCATATTTTACAAGTATTCTTGGACTAAAGTTGTTTTATATCCCTTAATAAGATTTTTGTGGTCATCCTAAGTTTTTAAATGATTTTAATAGGTTAATTTATGTGTAATAAAAATAAGTAATACACCTTAAATTTTGAATAATTTTCAAGGAATCATGTTTTAAGTTTTAATGTTTTATATTTTGAAAAAAATGGAAACTATTTTTATGGTATCCACTCTGTAACAATGTGTAATGTTATGAATGTATTATGTCCCAATTATCTAAATCTATAAACATGAAAAGATCATAAATTTAAAATTAATTTTTTTATTGACTAAATTCAAGATTATTTATGCAATAAGGTCGGGTCCTTATATTAGGTTCATAACAAAACATGATTCTCAAATAAGGAAAATTGAGACAAAAACATTTTTACCAATTTGGTAAATTTTGAAACATAAACCCCATGAAAGAAGGATCATAAAATGTGAATGTGAATACCAATAAATTTAATTAAAATATACATATAATATATTCATGGAAATTACATAAACTACTCAAAACTAAAGAGTGGAGAACGTAGCTTGTATCTCATAGAAATTAAAAGTCAGATGAAATCTTCATACCTTATGTCTTGACTCTCACCATAATCATACAAGATTATTATATAATAAATATAAGTTTATTATACAAATTTTACCGAAGAATAGTTTTATATATATTACCATATATGTTTTAATTATAACCTTATATTACCCACATGTTAAAGATCATATGTTAAGGTTTCACTTCAGGTAGTATTCACTTTGTTCTTCGCATATGTCTTAATTTTTTATATCATTGATCCTTATACTTATATAATGGCTCCAGAATTTATAAAATGATATAAATATCTGGTATATCGATTATATTTTTATTATAATAATCTATTTTATACTGAATTGCATAATGGGATACACCGTTCATGTATATGGTAAGTTGTACGTACGCATGAATATTGTTTCCATTTTTATTGTCGTATTGAAATAAAGTATGTAAATTACATATTTATATATATTTATGTATATATATATACTTATTAAAGTATAATTACTATATAATATATATCATATAATTTCATTAAATCCATCCTTAATACATTCCATGTGGTGTGTGAACGAATCACGTCGCTTTGAGGGGGGGTAGTCCACACTTCCTCAAACGAGATTATCATATTAACACCAAATGGAAGGTAACAATATGTGTGTTTTAAAAGTAATAAAGAAGATTAAAGACATAATAAATATAATATATTACATATAAAAATAGAATGTCTATCATAATGGCCACTGTCACGAACCGAATTTGGTCGCCGGAAAACCGACACCAAACCCAGCTCATGGCAAGGCCCGAAGGGAATTCCCTATCCCCACAGGCTAGACCAAGTGCCCGGGTATCATTAATTTATATTTGGGAATGATTTACCTGAGTATGAAAGCATAAAACATTAAAAACAATCCATAATATAAATCTAAAATTTTCATGGCAAACAATTCTTAACAAAACCAGATCTGAATACATATGTTTAAAGACACTAAAAGTGGTAAAAATACAAATAATGACAACAAGAATACATCCCCATGGACTCAACATGACAAGGGGGTCATCACCCGCAATCCTTCTCAACAACTCCGCCCTAACGATGGGGACGAACACCCCGAACCGCCATCACCCTTAGCCTTTCCTTTACCTGAATCAAACATAACAAAGTCTACTTACACCCAATGGGTGTAAGTAGGGTGTGATCCTAAGCCTAGTAGTATACCACCCAATTATTACAAATATCATGCAATACAATGTGATAAATCAAGCAGTTTTAATAGGCAAGGAAAAGCAATGTTAAAATTCCAAGAAATGTAACTTTCATTTGAAAACAGTTTTCAATCCAAAATTTTCAGAATGTTCAAACATTTAAATATAAATGTAGCTACTATAATTTACTTCCAAACACACCCTAATACATGGGTAAATACTGAAAATCTAATGAACAACAACATTGGGAACACCCCTAGGCACTAGGTTGTCTTCGGCCCTATGTACCTCGTACCTCGGTGTAAAGTAACCATATCAAAATATGTTCTCGTGCAAGAGACACTAGTATGGAACATACCCATAACCTAGTGGTCCCCAATAATCATCCACATAGTTTAGTTAGAGTTGTTTTTATCTATATGCTAAGTGAAACAGGGGCAAAACTCATCCGGTCCACTAGCCGTACTAGTACAAATCCGCCCCACCTAGGTACTCGGGCTTCCCCTTTTGTGCTCAATCAATTTCAGCATGCAACATAAATCAATTTTAATATAAAACATCATTAATGGTCAAACACAAACAATACAGTAGCTATCACATTTTATACCACTTAAAACATGCAACAAAACACATAGATTTTTAATAAAACAACCTCTCAAAATATCACATTATTTTGCACCAAAAATTCTTTGAAATATCCACTTTGCACACTATGTGCACACTTTTAAGTCACAAAAACAAAATTTCAGTTAAATACCCTTTAATAAAACTAAAAATTAAGTTATAGGGCAGCCTCATGTGAACCAAGAAGTTATATCCTTTAAAAAACCCCGTTTTCACACAAACACGGCACTTTAAGCCCATTTGCTTCCCAAACACCATCTAAACAAACTCTCGCAGCAACAATAAAAAACAATAAACATTAAAAACATGATTTATATTCCTAATAAAATTCAATAAAATCAATTATGTAATTATATGACAACCCCAAATGAACCAATAAAAGATTTGTATGTAAAACCCCCAATTTCACCAAAAATTGGCACTTAAAATTCATTTGCTTTATAAATGCCACTAAAAACAATTTTTTCAGAAACATTAAAATTAAAGAAACATTAAAATACCAAAAACACAGCAATATAAGTCACAAAAATTTCATTCACAATTGAATCACCTACCAAAAGAGTCAAGAACCCCAAATCCTAATGCGGAACTTCAACTGCACGACCACCGCACCACAAGGGAGTGATATCAAACCTAAAACTAGAGTATTGAAAAAAGAACTAAAAATTAAACCCTAGTTACGATTCCCTAGCTTTTGGAAATTTGGGTATTCAAGAAAAAAGGGAGAAATCTCAAGGAAAATGAGAGAACTTAGAAGGATAGTCACTTACTTGAGAAATCTGGACGTTTTTAGCAACCAGAGAAGTTCGGCACTAATTCTCGACAGATGCGATCTCCAAAGAGGGGGAAACGAATCCGGGGGTGTGTCTAGGTAAAGTGGGAGAAGGTGAGAGGTATAATCACTAAAAAATCATAAAAAATGAATATTTTATGAAAGAATTACAAAACAATTTTAAAACTGGAAATGGGATTTCGGGTTGGCCCAATACCTAATTTTATCACCCAAATCCAAGATTCTAATCAATTTTTAAGGGGCCCAAAACTCTTTGGTGGTTTTAATAGTTAAATTAAGGTCATTTTTTAATTTTAATAGGTGAAAAAGGTTAAAAAACGAAGGATTTATTAAAGAAAAAAAATTACTTTCAAAACTGGAAATGGGCTCTCAGGTTGGCCCAAATTTTTGAAACCCACCATTTCCTTAAAAAATGCATGGAAAACCCCCCAAAAATCAAGGATGTAAATTATATGAAAAATAAATTTAAAATGTGTCATGTATGTGATAATTCTCCCCATCATGAAGGACTTTCTTCCCCAGAAAGTCAACATGAAGCTTGATTGGAAAACAAGAACGGGTACTCTTCATCGACCCATGACTTTCGCTCCCATGTCTCATGTGTATCATTTACATGCTGCCATAGAACCCAGACTAAAGGAATAGACTTCCCTCGAAGTACCTTCTCTTGGGAGTCCACTATTTTCACCGGCCGCTCAACAACAGACAAGTTAGGCCTTATCTCCAGTTCTTCCCAACTCAACACATGGGATGGATCCGGTTTGTATTTATTCAACTGAGAGACGTGGATGACATCATGGATGGATGTCAACTGAGGAGGTAAGGCCAACCTATATGCCACCTTTCCAATATGCTCGACAATCTCAAATGGCCCGACATACCACGGTGTCAGCTTCCCTTGCTTCCCCAATCGACGATGGCCCAGACGAGGGGCCACTTTCAAGAATACCCTATCACCCACAAAAAACTCTAGGTCTCGATGCCACTGGTCAGCATATGGTTTATGATGACTCTGAGCTATCAATAAATGTTTCTTGATTAATTTTACCATCTCAGATGTCTCCTGCACCATACTCAGCCCCAGTAGTGAGGTCTCACCTACCTCAGACCAACACAGGGGGGACCGACAAGGCCAACCATAGAGCGCCTCAAAAGGATCCATTAGAATAGAGGATTGATAACTGTTATTATAAGAAAACTCAACCAATCCAAAATGGGTATCCCAGGAACCTCCAAAGTCTATAACACATGCACGAAGCATGTCTTCCAAAATTTGATTCGCCCGCTCTGTCTGACCATCCGTCTGAGGGTGGTATGTCGTGCTCATCTTAATCTGAGACCCCAAGGCCTTCTGAAGGCCTTTAGAAAATAGAGAAGTGAAGCGGGGGTCTCTATCTGAGACAATAGATGATGGTACACCATGGAGTCTCACCACTTCCTGAAGATACAAATGGCCCAACTCATCCACTTTAGTCGTATCTTTTATCAGAATGAAGTGTGCTGATTTGGTCAGACGATAAATCACCACCCAAATGGCATTCTTAACCTGAGGTGTACGAGGTAAGCCAAAAATTAAGTCCATGGAAACCTCATCCCACTTCCGGTAGGAATGGGTAGTGGTTGGATCAAACCGGAGGGCCTTTGGTGCTCTGCTTTCACCTCCTGGAATGTGTAGCTTCTCGACACAAAGTCTGCTATGTCCCGTCTCATACCAGGCCACCAAAACTGCTGACGGACATCATAATACATCTTAGTGGCACCCGGATGGACAGCCCACTAAGACTGGTGGCTATCCTACATCACCACCTTCTGCAGAGATAACGGCACTACTGAACGGCCCTTGAAGCACAAGATGCCCTCGGGAGACGACAACCAATCAGAGGATGTCTCCCCACCATGAAGAAACTGCTTCGACCGCTGACAAAGCTCATCAATGGGATGTTCCCGCTGAATCAACTTCAACAGAAAAGGAGTCAACTGGATGCTCGCCAAGAATTCCCCTCCACTGTGTTCCCTAATCTCTACATGTATTTGAGAAAAGAGCCCCATCAATGCCCACTCATCACTGGACTTCCTCAAAGCCTGCACTAGAACCCTTCTGCTCAAGTCACTAGCCACTACATTACCCTTGCTTGCGGTATAGACAATGTCAAAGTCAAACCCCTACAAGTACTTGATCCAGTGACCCTGCCTCAAGTTGAGGTCCTTCTGCGAAAAGATATAAGCCAAGATTTTGTGATCAGAGTATACCACAAACTTCTCCCCAAAGAGGTAGTGACGCCATGTCTTCAAATTATGCATCACCGATGCCAACTCCAAGTCATGGGGTAGGTAGTTCTTTTCATGTGGTTGAATTTGGTGAGATCCATACGTGACCACATGATCATCCTGCATCAGCATGCACCCAAGACCCATACCTGAAGCATCACAATAGACCACATATACCTTACCAGCCTCTGGCAAAATCAGCATGGGGGTAGTAGTCAGCCGCCTCTTCAGCTCCTCGAACGACGCCTGACATTTTGTACCCCATACAAACTTCACCCCTTTCCGGGTGAGGGAAGTCATCGGTGAAGCAAGCCGAGAGAAATCCCGAACGAGTCGCCTATAATAACCATCCAAGCCAAGAAAAATCCTGATCTTGAACACATTCTTCAGTTTCTCCCATGACATGACTGCACTAATTTTCTCATGGTCCACTGAAACTCCATGCTCAGAGATCACATGCCCCAAAAATATCACCTCTCTGATCTAGAAAGTGCACATTGACAACTTTTCATAGAGGCGGTGATCCCGTAATGTACCCAAAACGATCCTCAAGTGATGTTCGTGTTCCTCCTCAGAGCAAGAGTATACCAAAATTTCATCCATGAACACCACAAAAAAAGGAATTGAGATATTGATGAAACACCCTGTTCATGAGGTCCATAAAGACCATTGGAGCATTGGTCAATCCGAAGGGCATGACCAAATACTCAAAGTGGTCGTACCTGCTTCGAAAGGCTGTCTTTGGGATATCTGACTCTTTTACCCGAAGTTGATGATACCCCGAACGCATGTCTATCTTTGAGAACCACTTTTCCCCCTTCAACTGATCGAACAAATCATCTATTCTGGGAAAAGGTTATTTATTCTTAATTGTTACCTTATTCAGCTTCTGGTAGTCAATGCACAACCGGAGGGATCCATCAGCCTTTTTCGCGAACAACATAGGAGCGGCCCAAGGAGAGACACTCGGGAAAATGAATCCTTTGGATTTTAAGTATTTCATCTATATCTTTAATTCCCTTAGCTCAGTTGGGGCCATGAGATAATAGGGAACAGATATCGGTTGTGTTCCCAGTGCCAGATCAATCGAAAACTCCACATCCCGCTCCGTGGGAAAACATGAAAAATCATCTGGGAATACCTCTGGAAACTCATTCACTACATGAGGTAGTGTACCTTCAGAGGAAATACCATCCTCTATCACAAGTGAAGATAACTGGAAGATAACACTTCCCAACTCTAGGAGTGGAGGCCCTGCGCGACCTGACTGAGGATCCCATTCTCCACGAAAAACCTAACGACTCCCATCAGGTGTCGTGAAACTCACACGCCGTCTGTAGCAATCGATGTGTACCTAGAAGTGTACTATCCAATCCATTCCAATTATTATTTCAAATAGTTCCATATCTAGAACTTGGAGGTCTCACTCCATCTCAACCCCTGACACGGAAAGCACACACGAGGGGAACCTGAGGCCCTGCTCCTTCTTTCCCAGCGGTGTCACCAACTCCATCGCGAAAGACATCAACTCAGTTGGAAAATTCAGCATGTCAAAAAAATGGGCATAAATGAATGAAAAATAGGCACCAATATCAAAAAGAGCAGTAGCTATAGAAGATGCGATCAAAACGGTACCTCGAACTGTCGACGGTCCCGCCTCTGATCCTGCTGGTGCCTGATCCACTACATGGAGATGTTCGATCTCTGCCTGAAGATAACCACTAGTATGTGGTTATACCTGAACTGGCTCTGCCCGGAAGATGACCCAGCCCTACCACCACAACCACCAAATTGAGATCCCCCAGTCCTCGACGGCTCAGACTGTGTTGTCACTCCTCTTGAAGCCACTGACCCTGCCCCACTTGGGAGTGGACGTGCCACACTGCAAAAGCGCTGAAAATGTCCTATACCTCCACACTGGTAACAAGGCTTCAGAGGAATTGTACATGCTGGTCGGAAATTCCCAGTCCTCCCACATTGGTGGCACACGACCGATCTCGCATCAGAAGCCGCAGAAGAAAACTTCCTGGAAGAGTGGCCTGAACTGCCCCCTTCTTTCTTCACATGATCCTCTCGCTTCCTTTTCTTCTCTAAGGAGCTGCCACTGCCCACTGTTAATACTGAACCATAAAAACCAGCCCTGCCTTTCCTATCAATCTCCACCATTCACGCCCGATCAACGACCTCAGCATAGGTCCTTAGCTTAAACAAGAACACCTGGGAGTATATCTCTGGTCGCAAGCCTTTCTCAAACCTCTAGGCCTTCGCTTGCTCATTAGAGAAAATTTCTGGAGCATACCGAACCAACTCATCGAAAAGTTTGGAATAATCCATCATAGATAGATTCCCCTGTACAATTTCCATGAACTCTCTAGACCTGTCATAAGCCAACACCTCAGGGCAGTACTTTTATTTGAAGACAGCCTTGAAATCTCCCCAGTGCATCTGCTCATTCTTCCCAACCTGAAGCACTGACTCCCACCATTTACGGCTGGGACCCTCCAACAGAAAGGAGTCACACTTCACCCTGAGCTCCTCGGGTGTTTCCAGGAACTCAAACATATGCTCAATCTTCTCAAGTCATTCCTTTGCTTCTTGGGGTTCTGAGCTGCCTCAGAAGGTTGGAGGCTTATTTTTCAGGAACTCCTGGGCCTTGTCCTTTCTAGGACCAGTCTCATCCTCTCTAACTGGAGCTGGAACTAGATATGGTCCATATCTTAGAGTCTGTACAGCCTGTACCATGGCCTTGACTAGCCTCTGATCAATTGGTGTGGGAGAACTCTCTCCGGATTCCCCCCGTGGGTGCGTGAGAGCTTTCCAGGGAGGCATGTCACTACAAAATGCAACAGTCACAAAACAATAATCAATACCAAAATTCTGAAAATTTTAATCAAATACATCAAATATAAATAATCTAAACACATTCCAATAATGAAAGAAACAAATACTCCACATCCACCCGATGTCCACATGTGGTCTGCAGCCCACACGTCTCACCAAGAAGTGAAGTCAATCCGTAAATTCCAACATCCCCTGGTTACTCAAGGTCTGTCATGAGAGGTGAGGGCCAGGCACCCTACTCACAACCAATACCCTGAGCCCTGACAGTCCTAGCTCCTGTCTATCCCGACTCATCCCAAAATAACAATATAACCCAAAAACATTAACCTCTTCTGATACCATTTTGTCACGAACCGAATCCGGTCGCCGGAAAACCGACACCAAACCCGGCTCATGGCAAGTCCCTAAGGGCATTACCAATCCCCACGGGCTTGCACAAGTGCCCGGGTATCATTAATTTAGATTTGGGAACGATTTACCTGAGTATGAAATCATAAAACATTAAAAACAATCCATAATATAAATCTGAAATTTTCATGCTAAACAATTCTTAACAAAACCAGATTTGAATACATATGTTTAAAGACACTACAAGTGGTCCAAATAAAAATTATAAAAAAAGGAAGACATCCCCATGGACTCCACACAACAAGGGGGTCATCACCTGCAAGCCTTCTCCACAACTCCGCCCCAGCGATGGGGACGAACACCCCGAACCGCCATCACCCTTATCCTTTCCTTTACCTGAATCAAACATAACCAAGTCTACTTACACCCAAGGGGTGTAAGTAGGGTGTGATCCTAAGCCCAGTAGGATACCACCCAATGATTCCAAATATCATGCAATACAATGTGATAAAGAAAGCAGTTTTAACAGGCAAGGAAAAGCAGTGTTAAAATTCCAAGAAATGTAACTTTCATTTGAAAACAGTTTTCAATCCAGAATTTTCAGAATTTTCACACAATTAAATATAAATGTAGATACTTTAATTTACTTCCAAACACACCCTAAGACATGGGTAAATACTCCAAATCCAATGAACAACAACATTGGAAACACCCCTAAGCACTAGGTTGTCTTGGGCCCTATGTACCTCGTACCTCGGTGTAAAGTAACCATAGAAAAATCCATTCTCATGCATGATCCACTAGTAGGGAACATACCAATAACCTAGTGGTCCCCAATAATCAACCACATAGTTTATTTAGAGTTTTATTTATCCAAATTCTAAGTGAAACAGGGACAAAACCCATCCGGTCCACTAGCCGTACTAGTACAAATCCGCCCCACCTAGGTACCCAGGCTTCCCCTTTTGTGATCAATCAATTTCAGTATGAAACATAAATAAATTTTAATATAAAACATCATTACTGGTCAAACACAAACAATACATTAGCTATCACATTTTATACCACTTAAAACACGCAACAAAACACTTAGATTTTCAATAAAACAACCTCTCAAAATCTCACATTATTTTGCACCAAAAATTCTATGAAATATCAACTTTTCACACTATGTTCACAATTTTAAGTCACAAAAACAAAATTTAAGTTCAATACCCTTTAATTAAACCAAAAATTCAGTTATGGGGCAGCTCCATGTGAAACAAGAAGTTATGTCCTTTAAAAACCCCTGTTTTCACACAAACACGGCACTTTAAGGCCATTTGTTTCCCAAACACCATCTAAACAAACTCTCACAGAAATAATAAAAAACAATAAACATTAAAAACATTATTTATATTCCTAATAAAATTCAATAATATCAATTATTTAATTATAGGACAACCCCAAATGAACCAATAACAGATTTGTATATAAAACCCCCAATTTCACCAAAAATTGGCACTTAAAATTCATTTGCTTTATAAATGGCACTAAAACCAATTTTTTCAGAAACATTAAAGTGAAATAAACATGAAAATACCAAAAACACAGAAAGATAAGTCACAAAAATTGCATGCACAATGGAATCACCTACCAAAAGAGTCAAGAACCGCAAATCCTAGTGCGAAACTTCAACCGCACGACCACCGCACCACAAGGGAGTGATATAAAACCTAAAACCAGATTATTGAACCAAGAAACTCAAAATTAAACCCTAGGTACGATTCCCTAGATTCTGTACATTTGGTTATTCAAGAAAAAATGGATAAATATCAAGGAAAATGAGAGAACTCAGAAGGATAGTCACTTACTTGAGAAATCTGGACGTTTTTAGAAACCAGAGAAGTTAGGCCCTAATTCTCGACAGATTCAATCTCCAAATATGGGGAAAATAATATTGAGGTGATTCTAGGTACAGTGGTAGAAGTTGAGAGGTGTAATCACCGAAAAAGGATAAAAAATGAATATTTTATGAAAGAATTACAAAACAATTTTAAAACTGGAAATGGGATTTCGGGTTATCCCGATACCTAATTTTATCACCCAAATCCAAGATGCTAATGAATTTTTAAGGGGGCAAAAATTATTTGGTGGTTTTAATAGTTAAATTAAGGTAATTTTGGAATTTTAATATGTGAAAAAGGTTAAAAAACTAAGGAGTTATTAAAGAAACAAAATTTACTTTCAAAACAAGAAATGGGCTCTCGGATTGGCCCAAATTTTTGAAACCCACCATTTCCTTCAAAAATGCATGGAAGACCCCCAAAAAAAGCAAGGATGTAAATTATATGAAACATAACTTTACAATATTTCATGTATGTGACAGCCACCATGATTGTTGTTAAGGGATAAATGAACAATAATCATTTCGTGAGGCAGTTGTTCGTCGTACACAGAAACAGTATGTTCAACATCCATTAGATGCAAGTGTGTATAAGTGTTGGTAATAACCTTTGAATAAAAACATCCTAGTATATTTAAGTAATGGTTTTTTCACACAAGAAGGAAATAAATATATTTGAGGGAGTGGGGAAGTAAAATAAATGAATTGAGCTTAAAATAAGGCATTGCCTCTAAATCTGGTAACTCCTTTTGGTTTGTTCCAAAAGGTTTCCTTGAAAGGGTTTCTACCCAAAGGGAGGATTAAAAGTAGAATGGAGGATTTTTTGGGAGATAATTTGGAATATAATTTATAAACATAAAATTTTTGATAGTTTTGAGTAATAGGAATAGGTGGTGTCCTTTTATAGGGAAGGAAAATGACTCACATGGAATTTTTAGAAACAAATTATGTGTGCACATGTTCCTACCTAAAAACAATATTACCAATACTACCAAACATAATAATTTAAGGTTTATGGTCGAACTATATACATCCAATGGGTTTTGGACAAGTGTATAGGTCATTTGGGTAATTAATTTTAAGGTTTAGTCCCTAATTAAGCTTAATTTGGCCTTAATTGATGTGATTAATTTTAATCATTTTTAGTAATCATTTTGGTAAAAATTTTAAAATGGTCTTATTAAAATCCAAAAATTAGACCGAATACAATGTTTTATGTCATATTTTTGAAATTTCAATCATTTAAGTGGAAAAATTAAGAGTAGTGCTAATCCCGCAGACAAGACGAAATAACAGGGTTTTAAAGTAGGAAAAAGTTCAAAGGTTTGTTAAGATTTTATATTCAGTATCAAAGTGGAATAGATTATAATGAATTTAATTGTATTATTATATGTAATATTAATCTAATTTGACCTTAAAACATATTTATAATATCTTTAACATTAATAATTAATTATAAAAAAAGTATTTTTTAACTAAAAAGTATTATTTTCACTATTTATCAAAAAATAAAGATTCTCAGAAAAATCCCAAAAATCCACCCTAAGATAATTTCTACATTATAAATTTAAAATTTTAATATTATTTTATCCAATTAAATTTATAAATGTCTCTAAAATTACTTTCATTATTAGAAGCATTTTATTCTAGAAAACGATGTTCTTAAACATAAAAAAGGACTTTACCAAAAATATTAACTTTCATTATCACTATGTTTTATTTATATAAAACAAAAATATTTGAAAATTATTTATCAATAATTATAACATCTAGGTTATAATTTTATTATTTAAATAATTAAAACAATAAAAATATATGTTTCATATAAACTTAGTGTTACGTGCATAGTATGCCAAGTTGGTGTTCCTTGTAGTGCAAGCCAAGTTGGTATTGCAAGTAGCACAAGGAAAGTTGTTATTGTGTGTGAAAGGAATTTTTGGCATAGTTTTTTAATATATATATATAAGGAAATATTTCCAGTTTCATTTAAATTAAATAAATATTGAAAATTCAAATTAATTCAAAAAATAATAATTCTCAATATCTCGGGGTGTTACATTTTACCCCCCTTAAAATGAATTTCACCATTAAAATTCATCTGGGTTATAAAAGATTTAATACTTGAAATTTTCATTCATAGAAACCCTCATTGTAAAAATGGATACTAAAAATTTTCTTAAAAATTTAAATTTGGAACTATAACGGTTACCCAAAGTAACATATAACTAGGTTTACATATAGGAGAACATAGGTTGGAAGTGAAAATTGGATAAATAAGGAAACAGTAAATATTTATAGGGAGTGATTGAGGTCATCAATAACAAATAAGTTAATGATCAAAGAAAATTTTAGGGCCTCAAATTTATAAATCTGTGATTATTTAAAAGGCCATCTTCTCAAAGAAAAATAAGATATTAGTACAATAATTTTTTTGATCACTTTCAGAACGTTGGGTTATTCTTGGTAAATTTCTATAAAATAAATTTCATTCTTGGTTCATTATTTTAAAATTTATAATACATCCATTACCTCATGGAATTAAGGTTCAGAAATTAAATTTGATGATTAAAGCACTAAAATATGCTTTTAACGGATCTTAGGGTCTATAAAAGAATAAATATTCTAACTAGTTGTCTCTTAAAAAACATGCATTAATCTATAAAAAGTAACAATAATTATTTATTATTAATATTTATTCATTAAAAATAAATATACATTAAATAGAACATTGCATATGTCGGTTGTAGGCGTGAAACCGTTATCATCCTTTGGTCATGGGTTCAAGACTCATAGCCTTACCATACATGATTGGTTATCAGCCGATATAAATAATGTCCTTTTTTAAAACCATGATAATACAATATATAAGATTGTCATACTTGAAATAAGGTTAATAAATTATTATACTTTTAACTAAGGTTTTCCACACAAACCCATTGCACAAATACTTCCTCCAAAGTTTAACTTTATATTTTAATGAATGGTTAACCTTATAACCCTTAAAAAAGTTGAAAATCCAAAACCATTGAAAGAGAGTCATAAAGTCAGTTTAACATTGATTCCTCTGTATAACACAAAGTATCTCTTAGTTTTCACATTCCAAACATTTGAATACCATCATCATATATTCTCCTGAAACATGATAACCACCTGCATTACCATAAATCCTTTTGGAAAACATGTGTGCTTACTCATTCCAAATTATATTGGATTTATTCCTTAAATAAAAAAATATTGAAACCTTCATTAGTGGTAGAATAAAACACTTAAAAACAATTCCTTACTTAAATCAAGGGTAATGAATAATGTCTAATTTACTTATTCATACCCCACTTATCGTTATCCACATAACATTATCTTATCATAAAGAACATATTAAGGGGAACCTTCCCTTATTCAAAATGATAACGTTCATGGGATAACCATTATAGTCCATCATGACCATTCAACATATTCTTGTAAATCATTAGAAAAATATGAACTGATCAATCCATACATAATTCACCATTCTTAATTCTGGAATCCAAATACATAAATACTTCAATTACTTCATCCTTAATCCATTAAAAACAATACCTCATTCCTTTCACATTTCTTCTATAGTCTCTTCATCATATACAATGTAACCATTACTCACAACACCTTGCTAATTATATTCAGGAACATTACTCTTGGGACATTAGGATGCATAATGACCATTTTCTACACACATAAAAAACTTAACCTTTGATGATGGAATAGGGAGGCCAGAATTCCCATCCATTTCATTAACTGAAATCTTCATCTTCCCTTGAAGTCACTTGTTTTGTGTCCTTATTTTCTATAGAAAAAAAAACATCATGCTCCTCTAAGACATTCACATAGATGAATCTTTCAATATTCTTGACACAAAGGAAACTAAATCTTATTTCTTATATGGTTTCCATTACATGAACTCTCATTGAACTCCTTCTTTCTCTTCCTTGGTGAGTGTGATAGTTGGTTAAGGTAAACATTGATAATCATGTTCCATGAAAATTGATTAGGAATGATCATTAAATCCTTCACTCTAGTGATCATCCCACTTGACTGATCATCTGAAAATCATCCATCACATTCAACATTAAACTAATTCCTTCTGGTTCCCTTCATTGACTAAAACTAAAAGAATAGTGTGAGAATTACTTTTCATAAAACAAAACCACATACTCATGAAAAGAATTACTTATATGATTTCTAGATCATGACACTTTCCCTAATCTATAACACCTTAGGTTTATCCTAGGTTATTCATAGATAACTTATATCTAAATACTTCATGATGGTATATGAAGAGCTTATGAATTCCAAAAGCATATCCCCTAGGAGTGTCAAACAAGGCGGGCAACAAGGCCCATTTTTGTGTACCAGATTACCCTAAGTCAAGCTCAGAACATCTTGTCAGAGTTTTCAAACCTCATTATATCTATTCTAGACCCACATACACTTGTAGTATCTAGGAAGGGATGTATTTATTAAAAACCACTCACTATATACTTTACCAAAATTCCAGTACATTTTTCTAAACATTAACTCATCTTTATAGTTATCCTTATAGACATCCCTAGACATATCCTAAGAAATAAACCTAGGGATCTCACTAAGGTTTTCTCATACTAGTTTCAAAATGTTGACTAAAACTTTACTTTGATATGAACTATAGCAACCCAAGATTAACATATATGGATATTACATCATTTTAAATGAATATTCAATACATTACAAAAATACAAGCCAGATAACCGTAATGGTTTAGTATCTTTGAAAACATGGAAACAAAATATTTTATCATGGTGAAAGATTTTAAATATCTCCCATAAATATCTCCACCTTTAGTACATCTACCTAAAACCTTTCTTCATAACCTGGAGAAAGGAAACATAAAAAGGGGTGAGCTCAAATGCTCAGTAAGGGTAAAAAAGGGAGACATGTAAGCATAAACATGAGCACAATGGTGTGAGAACATGATAATGAAAATAAGAAATCATACTCTGCATGTCAAAGATCACATACATGAATCATGTCATAAACCTTAGTAGTTCATAAGATTTGAATCAAAATGAAGTAATGGACATAATCCATGAAATCATAACATAGGATTAAGTCATGGAATTTTGGAAACACATAAGCATATACTAATTTCCATAATAGCCATGAAATCAATGCCAATTCCATCTTAGTGGAAAAAGTCCTTTACTAAACCAGGTGAACCCCCGTTCCAACCCTGTATTACTGAACTGTGTAAACCCTCATTCCAGCCCTGTATTACTGAACCGATTAAACCCTTGTTCTAGCCCTGTATTACTGAACCGAGTAAACCCTCCTTCCATCCTTGTATTACTGAACATAGTAAACCCTCATTCCAGCCCTATATTACTAAACCAAGTAAAGCCTCATTCCATCCCTATATTACTGAATCGAGTAAACCCTCATTCCATACCTATATTAATGAACCCAATAAACCTTCATTCTAGACATGTATTACTAAATAGATTAAACCCTTGTTCCATCCTTATATTACTGAATGGAGTAAACCCTTATTCCATCCCTATCTATCTCATGAGATATAAATATTTAACCAATTTATTAGAGAGAGATATAGGTATCACCCATCCCATAATGAAATCATACATACATGTGCCACACAATCATAAATAAACATATTAAAACCCATGAAATGAAATGGGTATCATAAACATGTAAACATATAATAACCTGTGGAAAGAGACAGGTTTCATAACCATTTCATCATAAACATAATCTATGAAAAGAAACGGGTTTCAAAAACATATAACCCATAAAAGAGAAAAGGGTTCCACAAATATATCACCTATGAATGATAAATGGGTTTCATAAAGACCATGGCATTAAGCATAAATCATTCATAGAACAGATATGAATGGAACCTTTAGATCATTTCCTAGAAGGTATGAGTAACATCAATATATGTCAGATTAGATGGAAAATAATTATGAAATATTCTCTAAAAACATTTCTTGAGGAAAATATCCTTTCTTGTTTGAAAATTCCTTTTTAATACATAAAACCATTTGAAAATAATTTTCTTAGAAAATAACTTGAAAAAATATAAAGAATACATGAAATCATTTTGAAAACTTTTTTCCTTGAAAATATTTTAAATAATATTCAAAACATTTTAAAAACCTTTTTCTTTGAAAACAAATGAAAACTTTTAAAGAAATATTGAAATTTTTTTGAAACCCATTTCTTTGAAAATAATTTGAAAACTTATAAAGAAAGATTGAAAACGTTTTGAAAATAATTTTCCTTAAAAAATTATAAAATAATCTTGAAAACGTTTTGAAAACCATTTCTTTGAAAATATTTTGAAAATATATAAAGAAATTTCAAAAAAAAATTAAAATCATTTTCCTTGAAAAAATAATAATGTTTTGAAAACCATTTCTTTGAAAACACTTCAAAAACTTTTAAATAATAATTGAAAACATTTTGAAAACAATTTTCATTGAAAAAATTTAGAATAATATTGAAAACATTTTGAAAAATAAATGAAAAAATTACATTTATAAAACATTATCTTAAATTTTAAACTTTAAAAAAATTAAGGGAGCTTCGGAGAAATGACCGCAGGTAAATCCGTACATGTCATACGATGTCAAAAGAACATTCCTTTTCTAGGGTAAAAAGGATAGAAAAGTGGCTTGTTCAGAAAGTGAAAAGAATATTCCCTTGAAGATATTTTTAAGAGACAAAAGGGGTAAATTTTTCATTTAGATATTATATGGTAATGGTATAATATTTTTGTAAACTCTTTTTAGAAAACATATATTTCCTACCAAAGAGAGGGTATAGTATAGCTTTCCTAAAAACACTTTCTTAACTAACATATGTACCGATGAGTAGAAAATAGTACCAATACATGAGTATATCATGAAATAATATAGGATAAGGAAACTCATGAATTTTCATGAGATATAGATCATAATATTTCATCAAAGGAAGCATAAATATAAATAATCTCGAAAATTAATGAGATTGTCTCAATAAACTCTTATGACTTGGTATCTTGGGATCATGATCTCCATGTAAGGAAAAAAATTACATGAATCATATAATATCATTAAAATGTTTATATTTATGATATGGCATGTAAAATGGAAGTATAATCACCCCAAAGAAGAGTTTATGTGCGTAATAAAACACGAGTCTCAAAGAAGGAAAATTGAGACATAAGAATTTTTACCAATTAGAAAACTTTTGAAACCTAAACCCTGTAAAAGAAAGACCATAAAATGGGAATTTGAATAAACATAAATTTAAGTAAAATATGCATAGAATACAATCACATGCAGTACATACACCACACAAAAGGAAGAAGTGGCGAACATCGCTTGTATATCCTAGAAATTAAAAATGAGATAAAACCCCCTTACCTAGTGCCTTGACTCTCTCCGTGCTCTTACAAGATTCCTGTATAATAAATAAAATCTTATTATACATATTTTACATAATAATATTTTTATATCTATTACCATATATGGTTTTATTACAACCTTATATTACCCAATTATTAACGATCTTATGTTATGGTTTCACTTTAGGTAATATTCACTTTGTTCTTCGCATTGTCTTAATTTTTTTATATCATTGATCTTTATACATATATCAAGATTCTAGAATGTATAAAATGATATAAATATCATGTATATTCAGTATAATTATATTATAATAATTTATATCATAATTAAGTACGTAATGGAATACATCGTTCATGGAGATGGTAAGACGTACGCATTAACACTATTTTCTGTTTTTATTATCATATTGAAAGAATGTATGTAAATGATATATGTACATATTTATATATATATAATTATTACAGTGGTATTAATATATAATATATATCATATAAATTTATTAAACTCTCCCTTAATACATTCTATGTGGTGTGCGAACGACTCCAATCGCTTTGAGGGGCGGTAGTCCACACTTCCTCAAACAAGATTATCATATTAACACCAAATGGAAGGTAAAAAAGAGTTATATTGTAAAAGTAATATAGAATAATAAAGACATAATAAATATAATATTTTACATATACAAATATATTGTCCATAATAATGGCCACCATGATTGGTGGTAAGGGATAAATGAACAATCGTTGTTTCGTGAGGAAGTAGTTCACCGTACACAGAAACAGTATGTTCAACATCTATTATATGGAGGTGTGTAATTTTTCAGGCCATAACCTTTTCATAAAATCATAATAGTATATTTAATATTCTGTTTTTTTCACACAATAAGGAAATAAATATATTTTAGCGGGTGTAGAATGAAAATAAAGGAAAGGAGCTTGAAAGAAGATGTTACCTATAAATTGGGGAACTCCTTTTGGTTTGTGCCAAAAGGATTATTGGGAGGGTTTTTGTCCAAAGGGAGGCTTAAAAGTATATGTTGGTTAGACTGGATACTCAAGAGGGGGGTGAATTGAGTTCCAATTAAAAGTTTTTGTTAAAAACTTTAGGATTAAAAAACCCCCATATTACATATAAGTTAAACAGTAGTGAATTTGTAAAGGTGATGAATTTTCAATTATCTTCTCAAAGATTGATTAGTTATCAGTCAATTTAATCTGAAGATTAATTTTACTTTTGAAACTAACTTACTGGCTTACAACAATTACAAACACTTGCTAATTTAACTATTAGAGTTACTTTAAAATAGATTTGAATTTAAATTACTTAGCAGTGGAATATAAAATATAGTTTGAAATAACTCAGCAAGTTTAACCAAGAAGTTCAGTCTCAAGATGAGACTTAGTCCTCTCAAATAGTTTATATAAACTTTTGATCCACACCCTTGATCGGGGGTAACCACCAGTACATAGACTGTCCAGGTCCTAATACCTCTACCACAGTTCTTCGTGGGGAAAAAATAGCACGCAGGATATCCAGGTCACACTCGACCTCTACCACTATCCACAATGGGACACAAGAAGGTGTAGACAGTTTGGAATGAGGATTTAGTATCCTCCAGTTCAGCACAGGAGACTGTGTGTGTTTCAGAGAAACAGATACATGAACACAGTACTCAAAATGTAAGAAAATGAATCACAACGGAGTGAATAATATTTTAGGTGAGTTTAGAATACTCTGTGTGATAGAAATGAAGCTCTGGACTCTTTCTGGTTTGAGCAGATGAGGTTTTTGATTCCTTCTGGGATTTGTTGAGAAAACAGAGTGTCGTGGTTTCTCTTCTAAACTCCTTCGTGAATCAGGTTTGCTTGAGGTTACAGTAGAGTATGCATCTCAGCACTTTGCCTATGCTTCTAGCAAAAGTTATTTTCTTTTTGGCTTGGGCATACCTTTGTGTATCAACCTTTTTCACCATTATGTCTCCACTTTTTCACCAGCTTATATGCGCTCCCTTTGTCTTTCTTCTTATAGCACATGTGGTCCGACAAAGAGGATGATTTCCTCTGCAGGTATGAGGTATGGTTCCCTGACATTCAGCAGAACACATTTAATTAATAGAAGATTCATTAAAAGCATAAATATGACCATTGTTAGATAAAACAAAGATAAGTAGAGTTAAAGAAACGGTGACTATTATTCATCAGTAGCACATTGTATCAGTGTTCTTGCAATGGTGGACTTGTGTTTGTAGGTCTGTTGTTGCATCGGTAGTTGTCTCTCTATGTAGCAGTAGTCTCTGTGTATCAGTAGAAGTTGTTGTGGTAGCTTCCTTGTATCAATAGCTAGGATGTGTCAGTAGCATTGTCCATTGGTAACTGGCTTGTACCGGTAGCTATTTAATATCAGTGACTCGGTCTGTTTGTATCAGTAGGCTTGTACCAGTAGCTATCTGTTAGTAGCTCTGTCTATATCGGTAACTTCCTTGTACTGGTAGCTTTTGTTATAAAAAGCACTGTCTATATTGGTAGACTTAGTGTATCGGTAGCTCTGTACTGGTGACCTTGTGTCACAGAACACTACTCTAACGGTAACCTTTGTCTATCTGTGGCTATCTGTACCGGTGACCTTTGCATATCGGTGAGCTTTATAATGGTAGACCTGAAGACTTGGTATATCAGTGACCTAATCACTTAACATTTTTCTGTTCTATGTTAGATATTTCCAGATTAAGTTAGAATAGTTATAAACACAGATGAACATTGGAAAAAGCATATTCCACAGATGAACATTGGAAAAGCATATTCCAATGATTATTTTGATATTCTTATTAACTCAATATCATTATGAGATTACAATTAATAGAATAATAGATATTATTTGAGTTTATCAAAACATATTAAAGCATAATTGGGATTATCAAAACAGGTGAGGTCAAAAATCTCCCCCTTTTTGATAATCACAACTTATGATATTATAATCCAAAACAATCAGCAAATTATCAGAGGTGATCCAAAATAATTATTAAGGTATCAGAAGAAAAAAAATAATCAGTGATAGATCAGAGGTAATGCAAAAAAATCATTGATGATCAGAGGTAAAAAAAATAAGGTATCAGAGGTAGACTATATATCATAGGTTTCTCTCCCTTTGTATCCATATCATCATGATAATCATTATTACTCTCCCCCTTTGTGATTAGCAAAAAGAGAAAAATTTATCAGAGATATATATAAAACATAAAGTGATAAGAGGTAGAAAAGGGTATGTATTACTTGAGTCAAAAAGTTACAAGATAAATACACAAAAAGTTACAAAAGGATCCCTATCAAAAATCTAAGCCACAATCAATCCACATCCTCATCAGTTGCTTGGGATTTGCCTTTAGGATCAGAAGGTTCGGGTTCTATAGAGGTAGGAGAAGGCTTAGGGACTCCAGTGATAATCATAGGTGCCTGAGCTACTAAAATTGTGTCGGGCCGGTATTAGTAGGTTTCTGAGGGATCATAGGTGAAAGGCTCTGAATGGCTTGAACTGGAGTCATCTGAGGAACTGAAGCAGACTGAGCTGAAGCTGGTAAATTAAGACGAAATATGACAGGTTTACTATCCACATGCAAGAAAGGTAGCAAAAAAATTCTGAAGTCCATAATTATTCCACCTCCCCTCTCCATAGCAGATAAAAAATCATTTTTATTCTCCAAAAAATTATCCAAAGAAGGGGTCAATTCTCTCAGTTTGCTGACCTGCTCCCTGAATTCCTGAGTCACTGGAGGCAGCTTCATATTCTCTATCAAAAGATTGAATTGGTTGGTCATTTGTTTCTTGGTATAGATCTTCTCAAAGTAAGAATCTACCTTATTTTTAATGGCTTCTTGAGTAGCAGTAGCTACTCTCAAGTGTTCAAGAACATAACTGTTAACTTCCCTGGTGGTGGCAATTACCGGAGAATCAGAGGTTCCACTGGTACTGGCCTTAGAAATCTCTTCCTAGATCAAATTTCTGATATGGTCAATGTTGACAGAGGTTCTAGATAATGGAAGGGGTTTTGCTCAGAAATCTACTGTCTCTTTGAAATATTAAGTCAAATTACTAATCACCTTCTGAACAAGTGCATCCTGACTATTCATATGTTCTTTGACTGGAGTCTTAAAAGCCTCAAAAACTTCCACAAACTACTTGACTACCTATTTGATGTATCAAATCTCATCATTCACTTGATTTTGAGAACTGATCATCACAGTCAATGAAGCAACCGATTGTCTCAGGGCGACTACAGCTCCTATCCAGCTTTCAATTTAAGTATGGAACACTCTACTCTCATTCATCATTTCTTTCATTAGAATAGACACAGCACATCCCAGAGATAGCTCCAAGGATTTCTCCACACTCCTCAGCTCTTCAACAAGGCTATTCTTCAAATCTTCCATTGATTCTCTCAGGGCCTCTTTTATTTCAACCTTTAAGGACTCAAGGTCATCCTTGGTTGCCAAATTGTCAGCCACAACTACTGGAATTTTTTCAGGTAGGATACCAGAATCCCTCTGAAGCTGGTCTTTCTCATCAGAATCTCTATAATTGAGTCCAAGTACCATGTACCCTGGATCTGATGACCAATATTCTATGTCATGCAGCATAGAAACTGAACCAAGGGAAGCAGTTTGATCCCCCTCAACTTCAGCTTCCTCTACTTCATCTTGATCTTCAGCCATATTTTCTTCCTCATCATCAACTGATACTACATCCACTGCCTCTTTCTCATCAACAGCTGCCACTTCAGTCACTTCATCTTCTGATGAATCATCAACCACTTCTTCCATATCAGTTGGAACTGTTTGGGATATCTGAGAACTAACAACTAGTTTGACTGGCTTAGTAATTTATTCAAGCCTATCTGCCTCAACTTTTTCCTCATGCCTGTATTCTTTTGGGATCTCCTCTACTGGAATAATAGTATTCCCTATCAAGGGACTAAGTCTTGATGAAATTATTTTGTCAAGACTTGCAAATCCTGATCCTCTACTTTCTGAATCCTCTTCTGCTTCACTGCCTTGAGCAATCTCTTCAGGGTTCAAATTGAGCCGGTCTTCCTCATCACCAGCAGTCTTTGATTAAGAAACTATTACAGCCTTAGGACTGGGAGGTAGGTTTGGATCTCCTCTATCTTCTGCAGATCCATCCTCCTCATCTGAGTCATCAGAATCATCACTATACTCTGGATCTTCCTCATCAGATCCTAGGCATGGATCTCTCTTATCCCTTGGCCTACTTGGGTGATCCACTGGATTGAATTTTTCATAGACTCTTCCATCATCTGACACCCACTGCTTTCTCCATAGGTTCCAGCTTATCTTCATGTACATTCAAGTGATGCTAGTAATGAAAAAGTTGTCCTTAACCACTTCAGTCTCATCCTGAGACTCAACTGCATCCTTTTCTTTGATCATGACCGAAATAAACTTAGCATAGAATAGTGCATTTTTATTCGATTTTACCATGGTCATATCTTCCATTTGGATCACAATCAGTCTACACAGGTTGACCTTTACTCCATGCCTTAGTATATGTAATAGTTAAATGTCCTGATACCTTAGGTTTGCAAAATCTCCCCTTCTTGGACTTATAACACGTTGAAGAAATTTGAACAGTAGCATGTTCTCTCCATTCATTTTAGCAGCTACCACCTTCCTTTGATTTCCACTACCAGTCAGCTCTTCCAAATCAACATCATAGATAAACACATCACTGGAAGGAGGAATGGTTTTGGATGAATAACTATAATCGCCCTCATATGGGACTTTTAAGCTCTCTGCCCACTCAGCCGAAGAAAAGGCTATCTCCTTGTCGTTCACTAAGGATATCATCCTGTTCTCCTCATCAGTTCTTTCATAACGAACATTGGCATAAAACTCCTTCACTAACTTCGGGTAGTAAGGCCCATTATTTTTCGAAAAACAATCTAACCATCCTTGCTCCTCCAGTACCTTTATAACTAGTGACTTACTGGTCATCAGCCACTCTGCACATAGCTCTCTTTCGATGACTATTTCCCTATGTAACAGATGCGGGTTCACTGCGTCCTTCGCTGCTCTTGTTCTAACTCCACTGACGCCGGATTCAGCAGTGGCCTTATGCTTCTTAACCTTCGGCTCATCACTGGTAACTCTAACATTAGGAATCTTGGTTTTCACCATTTCAGGATTGAAGGGTTTAGGGTTTTCGTGCGGGGATTCGAGGAGTCGGGTTTGAGAGAGGAAGAGGAGTAGAGGGATCGGTGGATTGAGAGATGACTTAAATCTCATTTTTATCATTTAGGAATAACAAATAAACAAAACAATATGTTTAAAATAATAATAGGTTTGTCTTAGACAATCAAAAAATTAAAACAGTGTAAAGTCATAACGGTGAGCATTCTATCGGTGAGGTCTACCTATCAGTGAGGTCTATCTATCGGTAAGGTTACTCTACCGGTGAGGATTCCTAATAGTGAGGATTTTACTATCGGTGAGGAATTCTAACAGTGAGGATTTCTAACGGTACAGTTTCTCTATCAGTGAGGTGTACCTAATGGTGAGAAAAGCTAATAGTGAGGTCTCTCTCTAACAGTAGGATCTGGCTAATGGTGACGTCAGCTAATGGTGAGGATTTCTCAAATTCACATTTAATCACTCCAAGTTCATGCCTAATAAAGCTTAGCCTTTCTGAACTCAGGGGTTTGGTGAAAATATCAGCCAATTGAAGTTCAGTGCCTATAAATTCAAGAATAATATCACATTTTTGGTAATGATCTCTTAAAAAGTGGTGCCTGACATCAATGTGTTTGGTCCTAGAGTGAGATATAGGGTTCTTAGAGATATTAATCACACTATTGTTGTCACAGTTTATAGATACATGTCTAAATTGATAACCATAGTCCAATAATGTGTGTTTCATCCACATAATATGTGCACAGTAACTACCAGCAGTAATGTTGTAACAACCCGAAATTTTGAATAAATCTTGTTTCCTAATTGTGTGTGTTATTTTATTTTTTATAATCAACAAAACTGTTTCATTTGATAACATGAGTATAATTAAAATGAGATTGTTGGGTTTTGACTTTTATATGACCATTGGTCAATATGACCACTGGAAACTAAAAGTTTCGATTATTGTCTCTAAATACAAGTGATCTTGGTTAATTAATATAGAAAGAAAATTCAATGGCCTCACCCAGTAGTCTTGGACCGATCGAAGCCCATCTAACAGAATTTGGGAAGGAGGTAGCACCACTGGGCATTGCTCTGGACCAAACCCAAGCCGAAATTCATCATGTGAATCTAGAATGAAATCGCCTTCGCGAGAAGTTCAAACTGATAGAAATTACTACTCGTGCGATGTTGATCGAGCCTCCCTCGGATTCTCTCACCTTAGCACACCTAACACTTAGGTCCTATGCTGGTGTGATAAGGGGCTATGTAAGGAGACCATAACTGCCTTGTGTAATCCTTTATTTTAAATAAAAATTTTAATTTCTTCTTATGATGAAGTTTATGAATTTTCAAATATCCGGATAAATATAGTATGCATATTTTTTTTGGTGAATTTTAGAGAAAGGATATTTTAAAAAAAATGTTTATGTAAACCTTAAATAATTAAAAATGTGTAATGATTTTCAACAAATGGTCTTCTACAATTATGTTCAGTACGAAATTTAGAGTCTAATAAGATCAACTTAATTTTTGATGAATAGTAAATTATGAATAGTGATTTTATACTTAGGATTAGTAATGTGACCAAATGGATTAGTAATCTCACTTAAAGAAAGTATTAATATAATCTAGGCACCTTGATTAAGTAATGTGATTCAATAAAATGGTTAAATAACGGTTTCATAAATTATTAGTCAAGTATTAGTTTTTTCGAATGAATAGTGTTTTTTAATTAAAAATTATACTAAAATTATTTAGAAAATTGTTTTTATAAAATGGATTTCATTTTTGAACTCAGAGCATCGATATTATGTTAAGGTAATTTTTGGGGATTTTTCTGAAAAAAAATGCATTTTCGGTGAATAGTGTATTTATTTAAACATTAAATTAAAATTATTTAGAAAATTATTTTTATAAAATGGAGTTCATTTTTTAAATGAGAGCATTGATATTTGGTTAAGGTGAAATTTTGGGATTTTTCTGAGAAAGTTGAATTTTCGATGAATAGGGAAAATACAGTTTTTAAGTTACGGGTGTTTAATGACATCATTAAATGATGTATTATGTATGTAATCAATATGGTAGACTTATTAATAGTAATATAATTTATTAGGTTTCCCAAGTGGCCAATACCATGGGTAAATACCATGGTCAAGCCCATGGTTTTGCCAAAACCACCAATGAGGTGTCCCTTGGCCATTAATGCCTTGTCCCCTCACTTTCCCTATAAATACCAAGCCATCCTCTCATCCATTCGACTCCCAAATCTCCCCCAATGAAGCTTTGGTCTCATTACCTCCCAAATATTCCTCCCAAGGTTCCCTCAAGCCTCTCAAGGTCCCAACCTTTGAATTTTAAGAGTTACGTTTAAGGTAAGGGATCTGACCTCTCTCTTTCTTTTCAAGTAATCTCTTTTATGTCATTTCTTTTATGCTCCATGTTCTTATGTTAGAGGATGTTCTTTTATATTCATCTTACTTCCCTTTTCATGTTCATATGATGATATACCCCCTCTTGATCTCATAAATTCGTTTTAAGAATGTTTAAGTGTCACCGTTAGGCTGCCGAATTTTTAAGGGATTCGTTCACCTTTCTCATTTTTCAAAGATCTACTTTCATGTCAAGTATTTCAAGTTCCTTTTTTATTATATTGGGGTATGATCTCTATATCTATCATGCTGATATTTTATTTCCATATTATGAGAGACCCTATTTGATCTCATCAATTCATTTTTGTTGAAGTTTAAGTGACGCCGTTAGGCTGCCGAATTTTTAAGGGATTCGTTCACCTTTCTCATTTTTCAAAGATCTACTTTCATGTCAAGTATTTAAAGTTCCTTTTTTATTATATTGGGGTATTATATCTATATCTATCATACTAATATTTTATGTTCATATGATGAGATACCCTATTTTATCTCGTCAATTCATTTTTGTTGAAGTTTAAGTGACGCCGTTAGGCTGCCGAATTTTTAAGGGATTCGTTCACCTTTATCATTTTTCAAAGATCTACTTTCATGTCAAGTATTTCAAGTTTCTTTTTTATTATATTGGGGTATGATATCTATATCTATCATACTGATCTTTTATTTTCATACGATTAGAGACCCTATTTGATCTCGTCAATTCATTTTTGTTGAAGTTTAAGTGACGCCGTTAGGCTGCCGAATTTTTAAGAGATTATTTCTCCTTTCTCATTTTTCAAAGTTCTACTTTCATGTCAGGTCTTTCAGGTTCCTTTTTATTATGTTGGGGTATGATATCTATATCTATCATACTGATCTTTTATGTTCATATTATGAGTGACCCTATTTTTATCTCATCAATTCATTTTTGTTGAAGTTTAAGTGGTGTCGTTAGGCTGCCAAATTTTTAAGGGATTCTTTCACGTTTCTCATTTTTTCAAAGTTCTACTTTCATGTAAAGTCTTTAAAGTTACTTTTTATTATGTTTGGGTATGATCTCTATATCTATCATACTGAACTTTTATGTTCATATTATGAGAGACCCTATTTGATCTCATCAATTCATTTTTATTTTTGAAGTTTAAGTGACGTCATTAGGCTGCCGAATTTTCATAAGAGAAATCTAATTTTTGTCTTCCTTCCATGTTTTTCATTTCAAATGGTATGTCCTTCAAATTTCATTACCATGTTCATATATCCTTCATATTCGGTCCCTATACTGATTTATGGGTCATTTATGAATGTTTGACCCATTTCCCCTCTCTTTTCAATGTTTTCTAAAACCCCGAAACATAGCCGTTATGCTGTAGAATTTCTGTCTCAAAATGTCTCTCTCTTTTTCTAAAGTTATTTTATTTTATTAAGTTAATACTCAAAGCTCTCTCTTCTATAGGGGTATTCACATATATACCAAGTTTTTCTATTTTAAATTCTAGGATTTACATACATGAGACCCGTTTTCCCTTTCCGTGTGTTTAAAGTGACATAAAGATCATGTCTTTAAAGCAGTTTTTAAAATGTTATGATTATGAAATAAAACCCATTTATTTTATGCTATATGGGTTGTTTATGAAATGATTGATGATGATATATGTGGCTCACATGATAATAAATACATGTCAAGGGTGTGCCCTAATAGCGCTCCAGTGCATTGGGTAAATACTTAATCTCTAGAGATGACTATTTTTAACGACGCCTTGGTGAATAACCTTGGTAATTTTTAATGACACCTTGGGGATGGACCTTGGTGAAACAGAAATGATTTTCAATATTAAATTTTGTAACCGCATATTCAAGTTATGAAATATGTTATTTTTATTATGATATGCCTCATGATTTCTTTCTCATGTCTTAAAGTTCTTTTTCATGACATTGTTGATGTATCTCAAGTTCACATGTTAAATGTTTCCCCTTGTTTCCCTTACTGGGCCTTCTGCTCGCCCTTTCTTTTGATGTATGTCCCCAGGTTATGAGATGCAGTAATGAACCTTGGATGAACATAAGGAGAATCCTTTCAAGTGTTTAAGAAGAATGTTTTATGTTTTCATGTTTTAAGTTCCGGGTTTCCAAGACACTAAACCTTAAAGATCCTCGGTTTTGTAAAATGTAATGAAAGTTTATGTGATAAAAAGGCGAGATGTTATAAATGTATTCTGCATCAGTAGTAGATAGTGAAATAGAGTTCTTATTATTAATACACCATGATAATAGGGACTTACCAAGAATGTGACATGTTCCAGAAGTGTTCTTTCTATCTAACTTGCATCCAGAAAAGTCAGCATCTGAATAACTTATTAATTAAAATGATTATCCATTTGGATAAAATAACCCCAAATTCGTAGTATGTTTAAGATAATTGAAAATTCTTTTAACATCAATCAAGTGAGACTCTTTTTGATTAGCATGAAATCTAGCACACATGCATACACTAAACATAATGTCTGGTCGACTAGCAGTAAGATAGAGAAGACTCCCTATCATACCTCTATAATTGGTCTGATCTACTGGTTTCCCAGTTTCATCAGCATCCAATTTACATATGGTACTCATCGGTGTGTCATTACCCTTACTTCTATCCAAACCAAAATGTTTTAAAATATCCTTTGTATACTTGATTTTATTTAAGATAATACCGTTTTCCTTTTAAAAAACTTTAAATCCAAGAAAGTATTTAAGTTCTCCCATTAAACTCATTTCAAATTCATTATGCATACTTTTTGAAAAATCAATACATAAGGCATTTTTAGAAGATCCAAAAATAATATCATCTACATAGATTTGTACTATAAAAACATCATTTGAAATTCTTTTAATAAATAAGGTTGGGTCAGCAATTCCTTTTATAAAACCTTTTGAAATAAGGAAACTACTAAGTCTATCATACCAAGCTCGTGGAGCTTGTTTTAAACCATACAAGGCTTTAGAAAGTTAAAAAACTCTATTTGGGAAATGATAATTTTTAAATCCAAGTGGTTGTTCAACAAAAACATCTTCAACTATAAAACTATTTAGAAAAGCACTTTTAACATCCATTTAATATAACTTGAAATTCAGATGAGCTGCATAGGCAAGTAGGATCCTAATAGATTCTAGTCTAGCTACAGGTGCAAAGGTTTCCTCATATTCTATTCCTTCCTTTTGACTATATCCTTGTGCAACTATCCTATCTTTGTTTCTAATGATGTTTTCGGATTCATCAACTTTGTTTCTAAAAACCCATTTAATGTCTATGGTCAAAGTGTCCTTAGGTCTGTCAACTAATTCCCAGACTTTGTTTCTTTCAAATTGATTTAATTCTTATTTCATAGACATTACCCAAAATTCATCATTGATTGCATCATTGATATTTTTACGTTCAAGCTGTGAAAGAAAAGCTTGATGTTCAACCTGATTTCTTAGAGAAGCTCTAGTTTGGGTTCCCCTACCTAAATCTTCTACAACAGCATCCAAAGAACGGTTCTTTAGAATCCTAGTTAGTCTGGTCAAGGTAGGACTATAAAACTTAGGTTCTTCTGTGGGTTTGGTTCCAACATAATCGGGTTCTGGAAATTGTCAAGAATTTCTTGGTTTTATAGCAGGTCCACTGTTTTTGTCATTAAGGTCAAAAACAGAGAGGTCTTCTTCAAGATTTTCAAGAGAGGTTTTGGGCTCATGTGGATTAGTCTCATCAAACTTGATATGCATTGATTCTTCCAAACATTTGGTCCTTTTATTAAAGACTCTATAAGATTTACTCGATATGAAATAACCTAGAAAGATTCCCTCATCACTTTTAGAAGCAAATTTATCCAGATTATCCTTTGTATTAAGAATAAAAACTTTGCAACCAAAAACTCTGAAGTAACTAACTTTAGGTTTCCTATTATTCCATAACTCATAAGGGGTCTTTTTAAGAACAATTCTAATTAAGACTATATTAATAATGTAACAAGCTGTATTTACAGCTTCTACCCAAAAATAAACAGGTAGGTCATACTCATTTAGCATAGTTCTAGAAATTTATTGAAGGGTTTTATTCCTCCTTTCAACTACACCATTCTGTTGAGGTGTCCTAGGGGCAGAGAAGTTATGATTGTAGTTGTTATGTGAGCAAAAGGTTTCAAAATCTTGATTCTCAAACTCATGGCCATGATCACTTCTCAGGGTCTTAATCTTAAGTCCACTAAGGTTCTCTACAGACTTGGAGTATTTGATAAAGTAAGAACAAGCTTCACTTTTGTGAGAAAGAAAGTACACCCAAGTATATCTAGAAAAGTCATCTACCAAGACATAAACATAGTGCTTCCCATTCAAACTAAAAATCCTAGATGGTCCAAACAAATCCATGTGAACCAACTCTAGAGGTTGAGAAGTTGAAACTT
Organism: Viscum album; assembly: GCA_963277665.1. Taxonomy (NCBI): domain Eukaryota; kingdom Viridiplantae; phylum Streptophyta; class Magnoliopsida; order Santalales; family Viscaceae; genus Viscum; species Viscum album. The sequence goes on along the minus strand of CAUJRU010000385.1, from coordinate 261,388 downwards.
CTTTCTTTAATTTTAATGAAACTTTATGTTGCTTTCCCTTTTGACAGAAATTAAAAACTTTCTCTATTTTGAATTTTAGTTGAGGTAGGTCTCTAACTAAATTCTTCTTAGTCAATTTCTCAAGAGAGTGAACATTACAGTGCCCTAATCTTCTATGCCATAGCCAAGACTCTTTGTGAAAATCATTTAAATAAGTAACATTTTGTTTGGCTAAAGAGTTCAAATCTACAACATATACATTTTCATTTCTTAAAGTAGTAAATACTAAAGCATTTTTAGAAAAAATACATTACAAGAGTAATTTTTAAATTTAACATTGAAACCATCATCACATAACTGAGAAATACTTAACAGATTATATTTAAGTTCATCAACAAATAAAACTCTAGAAATTAAAACTAGATTAGTGTTACCAATCTGGCATAGGCTAATGATCTTTCCTTTAGAGTTATCACCAAAGGTGACATGGCCTCCATCAACCTTTATTAAGCTTTTAAATTATGAGTAGTATCCAAAAATGTGCCTTGAACATCCACTGTCTAAGTACCATGTTTTCCTACAGGAACTCTTTAAATAGGTTTCCTACAAAATAGATTTAAACAGAGAATGATTTTGGTACCCAGATTCTCTAGGGTCTAGACAGGTTTGCAAGCAATTCTTTAGGTACCCAGATTTGTCTTATGGGTCTCATATAATCAATATATTCAACATATTTTGAAAGATAGACTCTATTTGATCTATAACACTGTGAGTAACTAGTTGAAGCATATTAATTTCTAGAACTGGAACTAGTATAATTTTGTCCAGATTTAGGAATAAATCTAGTTTTAGTGATCTGTCTCTTTCCTGACTGATAGCCTAATCCAGTAGTATACTTTGGTGCAACTTAATTACCTAATATTTGAGTAAGTGTATCTTTTCCTTTTGTAAAATTTTCTAAGTCCTTTCTAAGTTACTCATTAGACATTTTCAGTTATGTATTTTCTTTTAACAATTGAGCATTCTTTTCCTTTTCTGTATCAAAGGAAGATTTAACATTGGCAGTGAGAGCATGTTGTTTCTTCAATGAATTATTTTTGTCCTTAAGTTCATTACATATTTCTTCTAGCATGTTACAATATTCAAACAGTTCATCCTTAGACATATTTTTATCATTATCTGAATCACTGTTATTTCCATAATAATAATCATTTAGAACAGGGGAAACAGGTACCTCAGATATGTTAGTCATGAAGCACATGTTGGCATGATTCTTTTTAGTAGCTTCTGATTCACTTGTGCTGTATTCTGAAGCACTCCAAGTTTCTTTCATGGCTTTCTTGTACTTATTGTCCTTATAATCATATTTCTTTTTGAATTTTAACTTGGGACAGTCAGCCTTGATGTGTCCTTTCCTCTTGCACTCATAGCAGACTATATCATCTTCCTTATCATATTTCTTCCAATCCTTCTTCCACTTACTTTGTTGATCATACTTACCCTTGTAGTTTGGTTTTATGAAAAACTTCTTCTTCCTATAGAACTTCTTAAATCTTCTAGATATTTGAGCCATTTCTTCATCACTGTCTGAATCTGAATCTTCACTGGTTGAACTTTTAGTAGGTACATGTATTTTCTCCTTGTCTTTGCTCTTTGAAGCAGTAGAATTGAATGCCATGGATTTTCTCTTGGGTTCATCATCTTCTTCTTTTTTCACCTTCAGTTCTTCTTCATACATCATTAATTTACCAATCAACTCCTTAATAGGTAGATTTATAATGTCACATGACTCTCGGATAGACACAGAATTGTCTCTCCATCTGTCTGGAAAACATCTCAATATTCTCATGATCAGCTCCTTCTCTGGAACAGCTTTTCCCAGTGAACTCATGGTGTTAACAATCTCATTAAACCTGAGGAACATGTAAGAAATGGGTTCATCAATTCTCATCTTAAAGTTATCATATTTAATATTATAAGTATTTAATCTCATTTCCTTCACGTTGGTTGTTCCTTCATGAGAAACAGCCAAGGTGTCCCAGATTTTATGAGCTGTTTTACATGCAGAAATTCGGTTAAATTCCTCATCTCCTAAAGAGCAGTAAAGGGAATTCATAGCTTTATAGTTATTGTTATAGTCAAACTTTGTATCATCATCCCATGTAGATCTAGAAGTTTTGGGCATCTCATATTCTGATTCTATAGCAGACCAAATATCAAAACCAATACTTTCCAAATGAATTTTCATTTTAATTTTTCATTGATCATAATTTACACCATTAAAGAAGGGTGTCTTGTTAGTAGCATCACCTTCTTGTCTATTGTCCATAACTAGATTTTAGAAAATATATTAAAGATATAAAATTTAGAACTAACATAAATTTAATATCTTTAAGATAAAACTAAAATCACAGTTTGAAAAATTTAGGGTTTGAAAACTTTTTATAAATAACAATGGCCTTTGATACCAAATGTTGGTCGGAGTGGATAATCAAGAGGGGGTGAATTGAGTTCCAATTAAAAATTTCTGTTAAAAACTTTAGGATTAAAAAAACCCCAAATTAGAAATAAGTTAAACAATAGTAAATTTGTAAAGGTTATGAATTTTCAATTAGCTTCTCAAAGATTGATTATTTCTCAGTCAATTTAATTTGAAGATTAATTTGACTTTTGAAACTAACTTACTGGCTTATAACAATTACAAACACTTTCTAATTTAACTATCAGAGTTACTTTAAAACAGATTTGAATTTAAAGTACTTAGAAGTGGAATATAAAATATAGTTTGAAATAACTCAACAAGGTTAACCAAGAGGTTCAGTCTCAAGCTGAGACTTAGTACTCTCAAATAGTTTATATAAACTTTTGATCCACACCCTGGATCGGGGGTAAACACCAGTACACAGATTGTCCAGGTCCTAAGACTTCTACCACAGTTATTCATGGGAAAAACAATAGCGCGCAGGCTATCCAGGTCACACTCAACCTCTACCACTATCCACAATGGGACATAAGAAGGTGTAGACAGTTTGGAATGAGGATTTAGTATCCTCCAGTTTAGCACAGGAGACTATGTATGTTTCAAAGAAACAGAAACATGCACACAGTACTCAAAATGTAAGAAAATGAATCACAATAGAGTGAATAATATTTGAGGTGAGTTTAGAATGATTTGTGTGATAGTAATGCAGCTCTGGACTCCTTATTGTTTGAGCAGATGAGGTTTTTTAGTCCTTTTGGGATTTGTTGAGAAAACAGAGTGTCATGGTTTCTCTTCCAGACTCTTTCGTGGATCAGGTTTTCTTGAGGTTGTAGTAGAGTATGCAGCCCAGCACTTTGCGTCGGCTTCTAGCAAAAGTTCTTTTCTTTTTGTCTTGGTCGTACCTTTGTGTATCAGCCTTTTTCACCACTGTGTATCCACTTTTTCACCCGCTTATATGCACTCTCGTTGTCTTTGTTCTTATAGCACATGTGGTCTGAAAAAGAGGATGATTTCCTCTATAGGTACGAGGTATGGTTCCCTGACATTCAGCAGACAACATTTAATTAATAGTAGATTCATTAAAAGCATAAATATAATCATTGTTAGATAAAACAAAGATAAGTAAAGTTAAATAAACGGTGACTGTTATTCATCAGTATCTCATTGTATCAGTGTGCTTGCAATGGTGGACTTGTGTCTGTAGGTCTGTTGTTGCATCGGTAGCTATCACTCTGTGTAGCAGTAGTCTATGTGTATCAGTAGAAGTTGTTGTGGTAGCTTCATTATATCAATAGCTAGGATGTGTCAGTAGCACTGTCCATTGATAACTGGATTGTACCGGTAGCTGTTTTATATCCGTGACTCGGTTTGTTTGTATCAGTAGGCTTGTACCAATAGTTGTCTGTCAGTAGCTCTGTCTGTATCGGTAACTTGCTTATACCAGTAGCTTTTGTTATAAAAAGCATTGTCTATATCAGTAGACTTAGTGTATCGGTAGCTCTATACTGGAAACCTTGTGTCACATAACACTTACTCTAACGGTAACCTTTGTGTATCAGTAGCTATATTTACCAGTGACCTTTGAATATCGGTGAGCTTTATAATGGTAGACCTGAAGAATTTGTCTATCAGTGACTTAATCACTTAACATTTACCTGTTCTATGTAAGATATTTCCAGATTAAGTTAGAACAGTTATAAACATAGATGAACATTGGAAAAGAATATTCCACATATGAACATTGGAAAAGCATATTCCAATGATTATTTTGATATTCTTATTAACTCAATATCATTATGAGATTATAATTAATAGAAGAATAGATATTATTTGAGATTATCAAAACATATTAAAGAATAATTAGGATTATCAAAACAGGTGAGGTCAAAAGTATAATATAGGATTTTTGGTCGGCTACTTTGGAAGATATTGGATGAACTTAAATGTTTTGAGAGGTGTGAGGAATGGATAGAGGTGGTGGCCTTTTATAGGGAATATAAAGGACTCACATGGAATTTTTAGAAACAAATTAGGTGTGCACATGTTATTACATAAAAATAGTCTTACCAAAGAAACAAAAAACAATAATTTAAGGTTTATTGTATAAATATATACATACCATGTTTGTTGGAAAAGTTTCTAGGTCATTTGGGCCCTTAAATTTATGGTTTATCCCTTATTATGCTTAATTTGGCCATAATTGATGTGATTAATTTTAAACACTTTTACTAATAATTTTTCTAAAAAAATTACTTGGAATTATTAGAATCAAAATATTAAACTGAATAAAATAGTTTATGTAATATTTTTTAAATTCCAATCATAGAAGTGGAAAAGTTAAGATAAGCGCTCATCCCGCAGACAAGACGAAATAACAAGGTTTTAAAGTAGGAAAAAGGTCAAAAGTTTGTTATGATTTTATATTCAGTATCAAAGTGGAATTGATTTTAATTAATTTAATTGTATTATTATATGTAATATTCATATAATTTGACCTTAAAACCTATTTATAATATCATTTATCATTAATAATTAATTAGACAAAAAGGTAGTTTTTAACTAAAAGCAGTATTTTTCGATATTCATCAAAAAATGAAGTTTCTCAGAAAAATCCAAAAAATTTAAACCTAAGATAATTTATAAATTATGAATTAAAAAAATAAGTTTATTTTATACAATTAAATTTCTAAATTTTTCTAAAATTACTTTCATTATTTGAAGTAGTTCATTCAAGAAAATGGTGTTTTTAAACATAAAATGGACTTTACCAAAAATATTATCTTTCATTATCAATATGTTATATATATATATATATATAAATTATTTATTAATAAGTTTAACATATAGGTTATAATTATCTTATTTAAATAATTAAAACAATAAAAAGAGATGTTTCATAGAAACATAGTGTTGCGTTTATCGTACGCTAAGTCTGTGTTTCTTGTAGCACAAGCCAAGTTGGTATTGAGTGTGAAAGGGTTGTCTGACATATTTTTTTAATATATATATATATATAAGGAACTATTTCTAGTGTCATGTGAAATTACAAAATATTTGAAAGTTAAATTAATTTGAAAAAAATAATTCTCAAAATCTCAGGGTGTTAAATTCTACCCCCCTTAAAATGAATTTCTCCATCAAAGTTTGTCTTTGTTATGAATGGCTTAATACTTGAAAGCCTCATTCATATAAAATCACATCATAAAAATGGATACTAAAACTTCCCTTAAAAATGGAAATTTGGAACCATAATTGTTACCCAAAGTAACATATAACTGGGATTTTTCACAAGAGAACATAGGTTGGGAGTGATGATTGGACAAAGAGGGAAAACGTAAATATTTATAGGGACTGATTGAGGTCATCAATCACAAACAAGTTAATGATAAAAGGAAAGTTCAGGGCCTTAAATTAAATCTATAATGATTTAAAAGGCCACCATCTTAATGAAAATTAAGATATTAGGACAACTATTTTTTTTGATAACTTTCAGAATGTTGGGTAATTATTGATAAATTTATATAAACAAAATTTCATTATTGGGTTATTCTTTGAAAATTTCTAATACATCCATTACCTCATTTAATGAATTTCTAGAAAATAAAATTGATGATTAAAGAACTAAAATATTCTTGTAACAAATATTAAGGATGGTAAAATAATAAAAAGTATAACTATTTATCTCTTAAAAAAACAACATAAATTAATCTATAAAAAGAAACACTAATAGTTCATCGTAAATATTTATTCATTATAAATAAATATAAACTAACTAAGATATCGTGTGGTCTAGTGGTAGGTGTGAAACCCTTATCTTTCTTCTATCATAGTTTCAAGACCCGCAGCCTTCCAGACATGATTGGTTGTCACCTGATATGCATGATGTACTTTTCTAAAACCTCACTAATAGAATATATAAGATAGAAATTATTGAAATAATTTTAATAAATTATTTTCCTTTTAAATAAGTTTTTCTACACAAACTCAGTGCACAAATACTTCCTTTGAATTATAACTTTAACTTTTCGTGAACGGTTAAACTAATAACCCTTTAGAAAGTTGAAAATACAAAACCTTAGAAAGAGAGTCCCGAAATCAAATTAACATTGATTCCCCTATATAACACAAATTTTCTCTTGGTTGTCACATTCCAAACATGTGAATACTCTCATCCTATATTCTCCTGAAACATGGTAACAACCTGGGTTACCATAAATCCTTTTGGAAAACATGTATGCTTCCTCATTCCAAAGTATATTGGATTTACTCAATAAATACAAAAATTTTGTAAGAATAATTAGTGGTAGCATAAACAACCTATAAAAAAGTCTTTACTCGTTTCCAAGGTAATCAATACTCTATAATTTATGTATTCATACCCCACATATATTTATCCATACAACATTATCTTATCATAAAGAACATATTAATGGTTACCTTCCCTTAATAAAAATTTTAACATTCATGAGATAATATTTCTAGTCCCTTATGACCGTTCAACATATTCATGTAAATAATTAGAAAAACATAAACTGAAAAATCCATATATAATTCACCATTATTCATTATAGAATCTAAACCCATAAATACTTAGATTACTTCATACTTAATCCATTAACAATAATACTTATTACCTTTCACATTTCATTAATAGTCTCTTCATCATCCATAATGTAACCATTACTCACACCACCATGATGAGTCTCTTCAGGAACATTCCTCTTGGGACATTAGGTTTTATAATGACCATTCTCTTCACACTTAAAACACTTAACGTTTAATGATGGATTAGGGAGGCAAATATTCCCGTCTATTTAATTAATAGTACTCATCATTTTCCCATGAAGTCACTTTCTTTGTGTCCTTATTTTCCACAGTCAAAATACCTTCTTGTTCCTTTAAGACATTCACTTAGGTGATTCTTTGCACATTCTTGACACAAAGGAAACCAAATATTATTTCCTCTATGGTTTCTACTACCCGAAATCTCAGCGAACTCCTTTTATCTATTCCTTTGTGAGTTAGAGAGTTTGTTAAGGTAAACATTTTTAATCATGTTACATGAAAAATGATTAGGCATGATCACAAAATCCTTTACTTCAGTGATTACCCCACTTACCCGCTCATCAAAAAATCTTCCATCACGTTAATCATTAATATAGTTATTTATGGTTCCCAACATCGACTAAAACCATAAGTATAGTGTAAGGATTTCTTTTCATAGTAGAAAACCACATAGTCATTAAAATAATTACTTATAGGATTTCTAAATCATGAAACAATCCCTAATATATGACACCTTGGGTTTATCCTAGGTTATTCATAGCTAACTTATATTTAAATCATTCATGATGGTACATTAAGGGTTTGTGAATTCCAAAAGAATATCCCCTAGGAGTGTCAAACTAGGTGTGCTGCAAGGCTCGTTGTCGTGTACTAGATTACCCCAAGTCAATCCCGAAAAATATTTTCTGAGTTTTCAACCCTAGGTACATATGTTCCAGAGACACATCCACTTGTGGTATCTAGACAGGCGTGTATTTCTTGGAAACCACTCACTCTATCCTTTACCAAAATTCTAGGACTTTTTCCTAAACATTAACTCATCCTTATACTTATCCTTAGAGACATCCCTAAATAAATCCTTAGAAATAAACCTAGTGATCTCACTATGGTTTTTTCATCCTAGTTTTCAAAGGTTTAATAAACCTTTCCTTTGATACCAACTATAGCTACCCAGTTTTAACATACATGGATATTACATCATTTTAGATGAATATTCAGTATATTATAAAAATACATGCTATATCACTGTAATAGATTACTATCTTTGGAAACTTGCAAACAAAATCTTCTATCCTGGTAAAATATCTTCAACATTTACCATAAATATCTACACCTTTTTTACTTCAACCTGAAACCTTTATTCATAACATGGTGAAAGGAAACATAAAAAAAGGTGAGATCAAATGCTCATTAAGGGTAAACAAGGGAGACATGTACACATAAACATGAGCATAAGGGTATTAGAACATGATCATGAAAATTGAAGATCATACTCTGTATGCAAAAGATCATATACATGAATCATGGCATAAATATTGGCAGTTCATAAGATATGAATCAAAAGGAAGTAAAGGACATAAGACATGAAATCATGACATAGGAGTAAGACATGGAATTATGGAAACACATATGAATATATTGATTTTCATAGTAGCCAAGGAATCAATTCCAAGACCATCTTAGTGGAAAATTTCCTTTACTAAACTAGGTGAACCCCCATTCCAACCATGTATTACTAAAATGAGTGGACCCTCATTCCATATTTGTGTTATTAAACCAAGTTAACCCTAATTATTGAACTATATTACTAAACTATGTAAACCCTTATTCCACATCTATATTACTAAACTGGGTAAACCCTCATTCTAGACCTATATTACTAAACCAAGAAAACCCTTGTTCCAACCCTGTATTGCTAAACCAAGTAAACCCTCATTCTATCCCTGTATTTTTTAACCAAGTAAACCCTTGGTATAGCCCTGTATTACTGAACCAAGTAAACCCTCATTCTAGCCATGTATTTCTGAACCAAGTAAACCCTCGTTCCGGCCCTATATTACTGAACCGAGTAAACCCTCATTCCATCCCTATCTATCTCATGATATATAAATCATTACCAAATGCATTGGAGGGAGATATAGGTACCACACTTCATATAATGAAATATTACATACATGTTTCACAAGATCATAAACAAAAAATCATAACCCATGAAATTAAATGGGTATCATAAAAAAGTAATCATATCATAAACTATGGAAAGATACAGGTTTCATAATCATTTCATCATAAACATAACCTATGAAATGAATCGGGTTTCAAAATCATATAACCAGTGAAAGAGAAATGGGTTCAATAAACATATTACCTACGAAGGAGAAATGGGTTTCATAAAGACCATGGAATTAAGAATAAATCCTTTATAGAAAGGATATGAATGGAACCTTTAGATCATTTTCTAAAAGGTATGAGTAGCATCAATATATGTCGTATTAGATAGAAAATAATTTTGAAATATCCCCTAAATACATTTCTTGAGAAAAATATCCTTTCTTATTTGAAAACGGATTTGTAATACATAAAACCATTTGAAAATTATTTTATTATAAAATAAATTAAAAACATATAAAGAAGTCATGAAATCATTTTGAAAACCATTTTCCATGAAAAATTTTAAAATAATCATGAAAAAAATTTAAAAAAAATTATTTGAAAACACTTGAAAATTTTTAAAGAAAGCTTGAAAATGTTTTGAAGACTATTTCTTTGAAAATACATTGAAAACATATAATGAAATCCTGAAAACATTTTGAATATCATTTTACTTGAAAAAATATAAAAGAATATTGAAAACTTTTTAAAAACCATTTATTTGAAAATATTTAAAAAAAATTATAAATAAATCTTAAAAATGTTTTTAAAATCGTTTTTCTTGAAAACTTAATAACGTTTTGAAAACCATTTCTTTGAAAAAACTTTTAAATTGTTTAAATAAGACGTGAAAAAATTTTGAAAACAATTTTCCTTGAAAACATTTAAAAGAAGTTTGAAAACATTTTGAAGTCAAATATTCTTAAAAAAATACTTTTAAAAAATATTTTCCTAAAGATTAACCTATAAAAAAAATAAATGGGAGATTCGGATAAATGAAAGTGGGTAAATCCATACATGTCGTACGAGGTCAAAAGAATATTTCTTCTGTATGGTAAACAAGATAAAAAAGTGACTTGTTCGGAAAGAGACAAAAATATTCCATTAAAGAGATTTATAAGAGACAAAAATGGTAAAAATGTTTTAAGATATTATAGTGGAATGGTATAATATTCTTGGAAACTTTGTTTATAAAACATATATTTCCAAACTAAGAGAGGGTAAATTCAAACTCTCCTAAAAACAAATTATTAACTAAAATATGTACCAAAGAGTAGAAAATGGTACCAATAGATTATTATATCATGAAATAAAATAGTAGAAGGAAACTCATGAATATTATAGATATTTTTATCATAATATTTCATTGAAGTAAGAATAAACATAAACAATCTCGAAAAGCAATGAGATTGTCTAAATAAACTCTTATAACTTGGTATCTTGGGATTATACTCTCCATGTAAGGAAAATAAATTACATGAATCATATAATATCATTAAATTATTGATATTTATGATATATAATGTAAAATGTAGGTTTATTCACCCTAAAATAGAGTTTAGGTGCATAACAAAACATGAGTCTCAAAGAAGGCAAATTGAGACAAAAACATATTTACCAATTTGAAAAAAAAATTAATCTTAAACAATATGAAATAAGGATCATCAAATGGTAATGTGAATAACCATAAATTTAAGTAAAATATACATAGAATACAATCACGGGAAGTACATACACCACAAAAAAAAGTAAAGAGTGACAAACATAGATTGTATATCATAAAAATGAAAAGTGAGATGAAATCCAATTACCTTGTGTCTTGACTGAATGGCCTGAAGGACTTTTTTATTATTTTTGATTATCCACCTTTCATTGGGTGAGGTGGAACCCTTACAAGGCCTGAAGGATTTAGAGACAATTACATGACCTGTAGGTGTTAGAGGAAATCACCAAGACAAGACAACTTAGAACTACTACCCCCATCACATGTCATGATATCAGCACTCCCCATTCACAATGATAGTCGGATGGCTATCATGTGTAGAGCTGCATAGGCCCGGTAATGGTGGTAATTTCATACCCTCTCGTTCTTCCAATTCTGGTTAGCTCTGCTCTGGTTAATGAGCATGCTTTGATCCTTATCTGGATCCTTTTCCCTTGTAGTCTGACAGGTATATCTGTATATTCATATGAACCGAAGTCCTTGGGGTGGCCCTAAGGCATTAAGGTAGCTCGAAGGCCTTGAGAGGCAACTGGCCCAAAGGCCTTGGTTGGCCTGAAATCCTTTCAGGACCCAAGGACCAAACTGGTGGTCTAAAGGCCCAGATGGATGAATAGTTCTAGCTGCTACAGTACCGAACAGTGACTGCTACTGTAATTATATAGTAACCCAGAAATATTTCTACACCCATATTTGATCTCGGGTCTCTTGGATGCACTTTTCAAGTCCCCACCAACCAGGCTAAGGCTCATGTTCCCTTACCTTGTGCCTTAACTCTCTCCATACTAGTATAATATTCCTATATAATAAATATAAGTTTATTATAAATATGTAATATAAGATTATTCTTATATATATTACCATATAAGGTTTAATTATAATCTTATATTAACCTATTTTTAATGATCCTATGTTAAGTTTTCACTTTAGGTAATATTCACTTTGTTCTTTGCATATGTCTTAATTTGATATATCGTTGATTCATATACTTAAATCATGATTCTAGAATGTAAAACATGATATAAATATCAGTTATATACATTATAATTATATTATAATAATCTATAGGATAATTAAGTACGTAATGGAATACACCATTCATGGAGATGGTAAGTCGTATGTACTCATGAACATTGTTTTCCGTTTTATTTTCATATTGAAAGAAAGTATGTAAATGATATATGTATGTATATATATATATATGAATATGTATATATATCATTATTCTAGTAGTATTAATATATAATATATATCATATAATTTCATTAAACCCATCCTTAATACATTCTATGTGGTGTGTGAACGAATCACATCGTTTTGAGGGGCAATAGTCCACACTTCCTCAAACGAGATTATCATATTAACACCAAATGGAAGGTAAATATATTTTTGTTTTACAAGGAATACAGAAGATTAAAGATGTAATAAATATAATATTTACATATAAAAATAGATTTTCCATCTTAATGTCCAGCATGGTTGGTGGTTAGGGAGAAATGAACAATCATCATTTCGTGAGGTAGTAGTTCGTCATACACAGAAACAGTATGTTCAACATCCATTAGATGGAGGTGTGTGTAAGTGTAGTTCAGAACCTTTTCATAACAACCTCATAGTATATATAATATACTTGTGTTTTCACACAATAAGTAAATAAATATAGTGGATGGGTGGAGAAGGAAAATAAAGGAAAGGAGCTTGAAAGAATAGGTTACCTCTAAATCGGGTAACTCTTTTTTGTTTGTGCCAAAACGTTTCCTTGAGAAGGTTTTTGACCAAAGACAAAATTAAAATTAAAATAGAGGAATGTTGGTAGGATTCTTTGGTATAGATTTTATGAACATAAAATTATTGATAGGTGTGAGGAATGGGTAGAGGTGGTGGCATTTCATAGGGAAGGAAAATGACTCACATGGAATTTTTAGAAACAAATTAGGTGTGCACATTTTATTACCTAAAAATAGTTTAACAAATAAAAAAACTCACTATTTTAAGGTTTATGGTCTAAATATAAATAGAAAATGGGTGTTGGAAAAGTGGATAGGTCATTTGGGCACTTAATTTCAAGGATTAGTCCCTAATTAAGCTTAATTTGGCCTTAATTGCTGTGATTAATTTTAATCACTTTTACTAGTCATTTTGTTCTAAAAATTAACATGATATTATTAGACTCCAAATATTAGACTTAATATGATGTTTTATTTTAGATTTTTTAAATTCCAATCGCATAAGCGACAAAATTAAGTTTAGTGCTAATCTCGCAGATGGGATGAAATAACAGTGTTTTAAAGTAGGAAAAAGTTCAAAAATATGTTAAGATTTTATATTTATTATCAAAGTGGAATTGATTTTAACGAATTTAATTGTATTATTAGATGTAATATTCAACTAATGTGACCTTAAAACCTATTTATAATATCATTTAGCATTAATAATTAATTAGACAAAAAGGTAGTTTTTAACTAAAAGGCAGTATTTTTCGTTATTCATCAAAAAATGAAGTTTCTCAGAAAAATCCAAAAATTCACCCTAATATAATTTAAAAATTATGAATTAAAAAATTAATTCATTTTATCCAATTAAATTTTAAAATTTTTCTAGAATTACTTTCATTATTATAAGCAGTTCATTCGAGAAAACTATGTTTTTAAACATAAAAAGGAATTTACCAAAAATATTATCTCTTATTATCAATATGATTTATTTATATAAAACAAAAATATTTCAAAAATATTTATTAATATTTTTAACATCTAGGTTATAATTATATTATTTAAATAATTAAAATAATACAAAGATATGTTTCGTAGAAACTCAGTGTTGCATGCATCGTACGCCAAGTCAGTGTTGCTTGTAGTGCAAGCCAAGTTGGTATTTCATGTGAAAGGAATGTTTGAAAAAGTTTTATAATATATATATACATAGGTAAATATTTACAGTGTCATGTAAAATGAAAAAATATTGAAAACATAAATTAATTAAAAAATAATAATTCTCAAAATCTCAGGGTGTTACAGCCTAGATGGGAGATATTCATGTTATCTAGTGAATGGGATGTGGAGACAGTTAATGTGGGACTAAATTCTCATTAGATGGAATTATTATTAATATAAGTGGCTATAATTATCCATGTAGTGGATTATATGTTGAATCCCTCCTATTTTCCTTCAGTGGTAGACTAATACTATGATTTCTTTATAGTGTATTTCTCAGAGTTTCCTCTATAGAGGGGAGTTGTGTTTATGATTGAGGTTGTTCTTTGAGTGTGAACCATATCGATTACACCATATACCATAGTAATAATTGAGTTAAAATGGATTAATGTGTATTATTTTGATACTAAGGATATTGGATTCATCAAAATAAACTATTCACCATGGGGTTCTTTGGCATCGTTCTACATGATGACTGACATTAGTCATTAGATTTAGGTGAACCAATGGATTTTGAATCAAATAACTGTGAAAAATATATAAAAATTTCCAAAAATTGATTAATAGTGTGATCAACTAATTGTATACTTGTGGTTTTAATAGAATGATCTTTCTTCTGGCTACCATTATATCCAAGTCAGGGAGGAAAAAAGATTAAAGATAGAATTTTAGATCAGGTATAGGTTTTATGAGAATCCATTTAATACTTGTAAACTAATGAATTCTCTGTTATTTTCATGTATCTCATGAAAAATATATTTCTCACATACTTTGACTCCTTATTCATTGTTTAATTTGATGAGATACTACTATATTACATGATTTCAAAATGACATGTTAGAAACCTAAAGATCATATTGAGAATTCATCAAGAATAAAGGACTAATTATATGTATTTGAAGAGTAAATTTTTTAAATAGGAGGTGAAAATTCTTGGGATCATTATTTCTCAAGTAGTAATATCAATTTATGCAAAGATGGTATATTTATTTATGTCTTGGGCACAACTAATGAATTTTTTCATGGCTTAGATTTCCCTTAGGTTATCTTGGTACTATATGAGGTCCGTTCAATGATTTTATTACCTAAAAGTTCCCATGATTGAACATACTCGAATGGGATACATGTTTGAATATATAGAACAATGTGACATGGCCTTATTTGAGCCAAATTAGTGGTTGACATTATATTTGATCCAAGTTTTTCTAGATCATGGAGTTTGGTTTGGTGTTTATTTAGACATGTCTATCATTTTTATATGAGATTATTCAATGAAGGATGACAAAAAAGATTATTATGAGTCATGTAATATACCAAACCATGAGTGTAAATACACTATATAATACATTTATTTTGATTTTATGGAATATGAGTTAAAATTTTGATGAAACAACATATCTTATGAGATAGTTTTCATATATACGGACCATAAGAGTCTCAATATATTTTCTCCCAACATAAAGTTCATATTATTTAGAGGAATTTGTTTTAATAATTTTAGATATCATACTTTGAGATGGATTACGCTCCTAGGAAAGGTAATGTTGTAGAAGATATTCTTAATATAAAGGTATATAATGTTAGAGAGATAACATCTGAAGCTGGTTGGATGCTCCTGACATTGATGAAATATTTGTAGGTGATAATATTTGAGGATTTATGGGTAGTTTATTTTAAATAATTAGTGATCACATTATCATTGGGGTAATAAGTAAAATATTCTTTCGATATTTATCTAGAATGTGGCAAGATACATCATAGGTAGGAATTGAATGGTTCCATTGTATGTTAGATCATAGAAGAACATGGTGTAATTTGGGTTCATGTCTAAGTGATGTTTCATTCATAAATAATAGAAGGTATTGTGAATGTTTATCATATATCCTAGCTGGTAGTGAATAGAGGATCCAGAAAAATGTATCACGATATCAGATGATAATTATGGTTCACCAAAAGGAAGAGATACATTATAGGTTTTCTCTCCCGTTGAATGAAATTTCAGAAGATCAAGGATAATCTTCATTGATATCCAAACACTTCATGTTTCTTTATGGAAGTGAGATGAGGAAATTAAGTTCTTCTTGATAGGGTTTACCAGGACCTCAAGGTGTTTTTCCATTTGGGTTTAGTTGATTGGTTAACCAAGGTGTATCACAACATTCTAATCGAGAAGACTACCTTAGTGGTTGATATAGGAATGATCTTTTTTCATGAGATCATATTACCACACAAATTTATTTTGAGTTTCATATTTAATAAATATTTCGGGTTATCGTCTTGTTTTTGGATGGTTGTGTAGTATGTTATGGCGACTCAATTGAAACTGATTGCATATTTCCTACCACAAGATGAAGGGTAGGTAAAGAGTGATGTATAGGAATTAGAGGATATGAGTCAGATGTATGTTATAGATTTTATAGGACCATGGGATGATTGCATGACTCTACTAGAGTTCATCTATAATATCATATTTTAATTAATTAATCAGATGGATTTTTTGGACTCTTTACATGAATCCATGTCATTTACAACTATTCTATCATGAGGATGGTGAATTTGTAGATATTATGATTAGTATGGTATAACAGAACCTAAAGTGGGTGTATTGGATTATAAAATGACTATAAACAGTTTAGAATATGAAATGATACTATAAATACCAATGGAGAGAACCCTTGTATTCCATTGTGGGAGATAAAGTTTTCTTATTGGTGTCCCCTTGGTTGTAGAATAAGCATTTCTAGAAGTAATGGATTTGAAACCATGGTAAATTGGGTAATTAGAGACCATAAAATATATCATAAATCTGTCCTATTTTATAAATCATTATCTATGGAATAATGGTATGTATATTATGTTCTATATGCCTCATCTTTTAATTTATGAGCATGATCCAACATATATGATTAACTTAGAGGATTTTGATCTAGAACCGGATGGATATTTAATAGAGATACCCATACATATTTTTGACTTAGGTGAGAATGTGATGTAAGGGAAGACAATTACTCCTTTTTTAATATTAGTAGAAGAAATGTTGTACTAAAGAAGAAACATGGGAGTTAGAGTCATAGATTTAGGCATAATGAAATCCATTATTAGAGAAAACTTATGGGGATGCATCTCGAGTATGAGAAGACATAAAAGGGGTAGAATTATGATACCCTCTATTTAGTGTATTCTAAAATTCATATTATTCGACAAAATTTTTGTATATTCTAAAGTTATTTGAATCATGTTTATGGTGTTCTAGATTCTATATACAAAAACAGGTGAGGATAGTGGCCATTTTCTAGCTTGAAAAGATATAGTAGATCCATAGGCTAGCCAGTGGTCTCCACCAGCTAGTCGATTGAGTCTACTGAAACTACACAAATTGTAAAAATATTGATATCTTTTTGAAAACGTTATTTATATAATAGCAAACACATTGCATTAAATTTATGTGTTTTTAAAAAACATGACTTCTTATCAAATTCTATCACACTCTCATACCTTCTTCGACCTATATATACACAACAGAAATATTCCAAAGATTTTAGGATCTCTCTTTGCATTCTATCTCCTCCTCTTGGAACCCTGATAATGATTTTATATCAAGTATCCAATATGGTGTGTTCCATTTAGATTTTGATCAATCTACATCCTACTCTCATCGATTAATACCAAATTGATAGATTTTAACTTGATCTTATCCATGGATTTTGACATGGAATAATAAGGGGATGAAATATCATTGATAGAATCAGCACCATGATTCAAGGAATTTTCATATGTGCATCATTTGGAACTAGAACATGGTTGATAGTGGATCTTCTTAGGTATGTGTGATATTTTATTACCTTTTGGGTGTTATTTAACCTCATTTGTGATCCTAAAATTATAATCATGACAGATAAGGTATAGTTATAATATGTTGTGGTGGAATTGGATTCATACTTCAACCCATGTCCTTTATAAATATTACACCAATGGTAGGTGGTTATTATCATTATAGTATTTGTATAGGGGTTATTAATAAGATTAATTAGTTTTAATGGGAATAAATATTTAAAATATATCTAATTTTAGCATAAATATGGTATTTTATGATTGTGACTCTTCCTTTATATGTTTTCGGGATTAAATTATCCTCTTATATACATGTTTTTTCAAGTGAGGTTCCCTTTTCATCTAGAGTTTATTCTGCAAGTAGTCCTATTTGGAATATCCCCTGAGAGGGATTTATGTGATATTGATCAGCATATGCATTGTTTTACCCTTGTAGGGGGATGTTTCAAAGATATTTTTTTGACTATACTATCAAGGAGGGTTATTTCAAAGATGTATGGTTGATGTTCTTTCTGGTATATAGGTGAGGAAGGTAGATCATTTCTCGAATGAAATGAAAAATATGTTATGCTTGTGTGATATATTGGTTTCTTTTCTGAAATCTATTTATTATTCATGTAATGAACATATATATCTTATATGGTTATATTATATACTATTGGTGGTATAAAATTCGGTATATATACCAACTCCTGGCTCTAGCATATTTATTAATTCATAGATTCCATGACTAGGGATCTAGTGAAGGTAAGGGTCCCTACAATGGATGGTTGAGTAGTTTTAACAGAAGGATTCATGTGTTACCGTATTTAATTAAATATAGTTGTCTTATTTTCTAAGATCTATCATGTTTAATATTGGTCTACCATATATACAGATCATTTCTATTACCAAGTTTTTGTGGCTGACATGTAATATTTTTCTTCATTGATAGGTATTTATTAAGTATTCTACCTCTCTAATGATTTATTTATTATTTTTTTATTTATGGATTCTATTATTAATAATTCTACTATGTACTCTAATATTTACATGGTACTGAGGGTATGGACACACCATGATATTCCTCTTTTCCCTCACTGTTAGTTAGAAACCTCTAGTTTATGGGGAGGTACACTTGTAGTTATATTAAATGATTTCTATGACTCAGTAGTTTGGGTAATTTTTTTAATTTTAATTTCCATAGATCTTCTGTAATTTGTTTAGTAAGATATGAAGGAACCATTTTATTTATATTTTATATGTTAATACATTAATTTTAATATAATACATTAAATATAATTTATTAACTTTAATGTTATATAAATAATATTATTTTAAAATGATATCAAATTATATGAGAATATTAGAAAAAGTATATCAAATATAATTCAATAATATATAATTAAAATGTGCAGTGGAGTGACTTATAAACTAACTTTACCATATACATATCATATTTCTAATGGTAACATATAAAGAATAATGATTAGTGTTATTCATATAGTAATTATAATTTATTAATTCTCATAGATAAAATATAAATATAATTTTTAAAAAAAAATTCATATACCAAATATAATTTCACAATAGATATATTATAAGTTATAATATGAAAGTTCATGAACCTAATGGGTTTTTTGGGAGATTATTATTTTTCTTTTTATTATCAATCCATTTACATGTTGATAAATGATTTATAATTCCAATATATATTGTAAATAATTAATGGATGGTTGAAAAAAAATATTTTTTTTGGTGACATAACCTCTCTTTGGATACTAAATTTATTCACTAAAAATTTCAAAGAACAAGAATTGTTGATTTTGGGGTAATTGATAGAATTGAAAAAAAAACATTCCTTGTATGTCCAGTGGTTTGGGAATGATAGATAATGATCCTTATAGTCATACAATTCATTTTAGTCAAGAATATGATCACAGAAGATTATTTTTTATGAACATGGTTCAATGATGGAATTGTGTGAAAATAGTTAATTGGGGATCACTATGCTACCAGTAGTGTATATGATTTCCATGGAAATTGGAGTTTTCATAAAAAATTAAGATGAACCCTTTCATTTTTAACTAATGATGATTCTGATGTGTATCAAAGGATCTATTTATATATAACTATAATATGAAAAAAAAACTATTTTAGTGCAATATCTTTGGGAGTTTTTTGTGTGAAAGGGAAGTTCTGTGATAGAAGTTTCTTAAACATTATTAAGAGAATTATAGTTGATTAGGAAATATTATGTGATATTTCCTAACTATAAGGGATTTATCTGATATATTTTATATATATATATATAACATAAAAATGATTTGTTGGTAAAATAAAAGAGTTGATGTTTTTTTATAAACTTGTATTGTGATAAATTTTTTAATGTCATACATGGGAAAAATCCACATAGAAAAGGGAGGTACATGATAAATCATTACATAGAAGGAACTATTTTGTCAATATTGAAAAAAAATCACATTCATGATATCATGAATAAATTGAAATCATATAAATTTGATGATATGGATGTAAACTATAGGAATATAAACTATATAAGACTTCTTTTTTGTGAACAAGGAATGATCAGATGATGTGTTCTAATGGATTCCTTGAGTTATCCTTGAATTCATTATAATTGAAGTGAACCAAAAACATAGTTACCCCAATCAAACAATTTATATACCAAATAGTTAATATTAGTGTACTTTTATACACTAGACCAAATCCATGGGTATGCATTTTTTAATATCCCTTATTGGGGGGAAATTTAAAAATAATTGGTATATATTTTTAGTTTCTCTATTTATTTATAGTTATTTTGGAACTAAAAGTAATATCTTCATTGGGTTCAAAAAAATTATTGAAATGATCTAATGAATAAAAAAGAATAATTTGAAACCAATATTCACCCCACCTTTTTTTGGTATCATAGTTATCAAAAAAATTGGTTCCATAGAAGATGTTACAGGTGATCAATATATCATTTAGAGCTAATACTGTAGATCAATGGAATGGAAAATGGTGATCCTCTATTTTTTTGAAATAAAATCCATATCTAGATGTAAAAGTTGAGATATCACATATGATCCCTTTTAATTTAAATTTCCCTGTATACTGTTCATTGAATACATGTAAAAGGTTTTTCAGTACTATATATGATAGATGTGGAGATGAAGATCCTATATACTGATGTTGTGTATATAAATTCCTCATCCTAAGCTCTAAAAAATTATGTCAATAAGTTGTTTATAATTCATTATATTGAGAATAATATGTGTTATTATTGGGAAATAATTTATAAATAATATATTAAGGTGATGGAAGAAAATATTCATGTTTTATATTTAATGATTTGAAGATGCACCGTAATGAAAATGATAACCGTTTATTCAACTAAGTCACAGATTATGTGGGATCTATTTGAAGACTAGGTTTCAAAATTAAGGATAATGATATAATATTTTTTTCAGTGAATTTTTCCTTAGTATAATCAAATGATATTATCTATTAGTGAATTAGATCATGAAATTCTATTTCTTGATGGAAAATTAATAATCCTATTCGCTAATGAAATGAGAGTAAATATGGAAGTAATAACATGTCATACAAAATAGGATATATTTTTTATCACTAAAATAATGAAAATTTTTGTAAAGGTTATGATGGAAATCATGATGTTGATAATGTTTCTCTCTCTTTTCACCAGTAAATACAAGAGTTCATAGGTTATATTCAATGTCAATATACCTTTTTATTGTTTTATATTCTATTAATTAAGAATAATTTCCAAAAGGGGTCCAAGAAAATATGATTATGATAGACGTGAAGTAAAAATTTTATATAATCAAAACAAATGATATTACATCATATAAATGACTTCAACCTAGGATTTTTATATAGAAATATTCATCAAAAGAAAATATTAATATGGAATGAAGATGATGATAATAAAGACTATCTTGAAAAAGAAGAGATGGAGTTTAAATATGATATAAATGATTTTGTGATGTCTATAGTAGAGAATGATTTTAATGGATAGAGAAATTTAGATGAATTTGAAGGACCAATAGATCACATAGTGGAACATGAGAAATCCCTAGATGACCTCGATATTAAATGAAAGAAAATTTAAATATTTCTATATTTCAAAAATAATTTTCTATGTATGTAGATTACATTGAATAAATAATTCAAATTCTATAATAAGAGTTAAATTATTTCATTTTTTAAGTTGTGAAAGAACGATATATTTTTTTTAATTCAAATAAATTCTTTATAAATAGGAATAAGTTATTAATGAATATAATTATAGCCCAGTAGAGTAAAATGAAAACAATGAGTCCCTCAAAAACAAATTTCAATAAGAATGATATTTGAATAAAATTTAATATCGTGTGGTTCTAAAAAACTACATTTCAAAAAAATTACAAATGGAAAATTTATAGAATATGTCAATAGAGGTATACATGTTATTGGGGTAATAATAAGTGAAAAATGATCTAGAACCATGTCTCTTTTTTTAAATTGTTGTAATGATGATGAATTTAAATTATAAATAATAACCTATCTTTATAGAGGGAATTAGATGGTTTAGAATTATACTTTCAGAATAAAAAAACATGTTATACAAAAATAAAATACCTATGAAATGATATAATAGAGTTGAAAATGATTGTCAATCATTTTAATCTGATCAATAAAAATAAATAAGTTATAAGTATGATGAGAAAGTATATTGAAATTAAGGTGATAATATATATATAATGAAATTTTAATTCTATGGGATTCTTATCTATGATGTTTTTTACTATGAATATTAAGGGTCTATTTGAATAGAGAAGCACGAGACATCCAAAATGAAGTATGTGAATATATTCTTAATCACAAAGAATAAATGGTATATATGGATATTGTTTTCTAGTAGTATAATATTGTGGATATATTCATTGACAATTGGAAATAATGATGTGGAAATGGTAACTATAAAAGTACGATACAAATGAATACTTTAATACATACTAGAATCCCACTAAAAATAGTTACTCTCTATTAAAAGAAGATGAGGAGATTTTTTTAATAAAAATGATGAACTTAAAGAGGATATGCCTTAATTTTCCTCTGCACAACCTAGATTTTACCGCATATAAAAGAAGAAAAGAGTGAAGATATACTTATAGAAGGTATTAATGAATATTATAATGTTTAAAAACACCACAATACTTGATAATAAGTGATAATCTCACATGAGAGGGACTATGACCCTTTTGATGAAAAATGAAGGGAATAGTTGATGGGATAATTCATTTTGGAAATAATGCTTATTTGTATGTTAAAGGTAGTGAAAACACCCTCCATGCATGTGATGAGTTAAAGAATATAGATGTTTTATGTATACATGGATTGCTACAAAACCTATTACATGTGAGGAAACTCTGTGACTCTATTATTGAGGATATATTTAATATTTTTATTTTCATTATTGTAAGTAATTTTAGAAACTCTATAACGAGTGGAGGGAGAAAAAATTATAGTATATATAATGTGGATGGAAAAGGTACCACATATTTTTTTATCATTTAAGAGTTAAAAGAAATGTGGCATCAGAGACATGGAATCATTCACAAACAAATACTAATATATCCATATTGAAAGATGTAGCGGACATTACATGATTGAAATGTGATTGTGAAAAAACAATGATACCTGTATATGGGGAATTATGGTTTTAAATTTTAATAAATACTAGTTGAAAAGGTTATTAGTTAACATCCACCTAAGGAATACTAATGTTTTTTTTCAATGAATATTTCAGACCCATATTGGACATTAATTTCATTTTTTGTTATTTATAAATATAAAATTTAATGTATTATATAAAATTAGTTCAAGAGGGAAGTGATGGATTTATTATATACATATAAAAATATATTCGAAAATGATTCTATATGTATACTACATATCCTATTATCTGATAATAGAATAGAGTAAAGGTTAATTTAAATTAAGTAATACCTCTAGTATCAAGAAAATAAGCATGGGTTCTCCTCAAAAATGTATATCACTGTTGATTGGACTTATTTAATGATGAAAACATATAGTGACTAATGTGGTAAAAATAAAAAATAATGTGATTGGTGTATCTCACCATTAGTAGTAGGAAGATCTACATATTTCCCTATACACTCAAAACCAAGCATTGTTGAGTCCAATGTAATTAATAACACATTATTAAAAGTGTCATGATAGGAATCCCACATTGAAATAATTCATGGTGCATAGAAAAGAATTTTACATTCAAAATAATGAATGAATTCAGAGAATGTATATAAATTATACATATGAAGGTGTATTTTATGATGGATAAATAAATAGTGTATCATGAACATTCATTGAAAAAACACTAATTAAAACCCATGAATGAAATGATGTATAATTAATTGAATAAATTTGTGAAAAAAATTAAAACATTATGTTAAAAATGATGAAATATTGAAATAAGGGGATGAAGTTAAAAATAATCTTGAGGTTTTAAAAATAACTCTAGAAAAATATGATTTAATGGGTGAATCATAAATCAAATAAATTGGTGATTAATTTTATCCAATTCCTCATATGTTAAATTTAATATCACAAGTTATCAAATCCAATGTAATTAGAGACATAACTAAACCAACAATGAAAACAAGAAATTTCATGATCTTCAACATTGTTAATTCTTGAAATATTGTGTTTTGAAGGAGTAACAAAGGATTAATCATGGTATAGATATGTCAATGAAAAATTAGATCAAATTAAAAAAATAGATGTTAGAACTTGAGGTCAATCTTGAAAAATACAATACAATCATGATGAAGTGGATCCTCAAAAATATGTTTGAGAAAATGATAATGTTATATTAAATAAGTAATGATTGGTGTTAAAATTTTATTTTTATATTTAAGGTATTGATGGTAATGAAACATTTTCACATGTTTCTCAACATTATCCAATATATATCATCATGGGTACATAACGTACATCAGGATTAATGATATATCAAATGGTTTTAGAACAAAATTTATTATGGTGTATAATGATATGATGTTAATATTGAACAACCAATGAGTTTCCCAACTGTCATTGATGAAAAAAATGTATGTTAATTAATGAAGTCCATTTATTTTATAAATGAGGAACCTTGAGTATGTTATTCATAACTAAATTCATTATTAAGAAAGATAAAATTTAATGGATGTAGTGTTAATCAAAGTCCTTATGTGAAAACTTCCATTGAATAATAGTTCATGCAACCAATCTCTACAGATGAAATTAATTTTTTTAAAGAGGAAATAAATCTATATATAATTTTTCAAAACTGATGAACTGATAATATGAAATCTCTATTATTTCTTTTAATAATAATTTCTATGGTATCATTTAAATGTAGAGAATATATTTAAATCATAGACATTAAATGTGGAAGAGATATAGAATATGTTTAACATTAATGATTCAAATAAAATATCACCCTTGATTGTGGTTAGAACCATGTTTGGAATGCATAATTATGAGAAATCTATAAATATCACCTTGTATAGGTGGAATATTTGAGGTTTTGTATATTTTCTAATGATACGAATAATAATTATTTTTGAAACATGATGGGTGGAATGTTTCCAGTTTAATATGAATGAAGATAACCTACATGCAGATAATCATGTAATGATGGGATAATCAAGGTATTCTCATTTTGTTCATTTAATTATATATAAGAATTAATCATTAACTATTAAGGATTTCTAATGCTAACTATGTTACTGATGTAGTGGACTATAAGTCCCCAAGCGATGGTGTATTAACTATCTAGATAAAATGTTTAAGATGGCTATGTAAGAATCATGAAATAAAATTTTTGAGTATCATAGAAGTATACTACACATCAGTAACCAAATAACATACTCAAATTTTGTGGATGATGTGACAACACATATGCATTGGTAAATAGTTGAAGCAACTTGTGATTTTATTATTTGATAACAAGAGTATGATCAGACACATCTAGAACCTCATATTGAACTGTTATACTAAAAATATATTAATATAATTTCACTTTATCATAGAATGTAACACCTTTTTACCCTCTTTCATTTATTTCTCTTCTCTTTGATTGGTTTCCCCTTTAATTGGGTGCATCTTGGGACTCCCAATGACATGTAATATTTATTGTGAAAAATGGTCTAATGTATGGGGATGCATTTTTGATTGAATTAAAGGAATATTGGTATAAATGTGTTAATTTCATTGTAGGGTTCTTCTCAAATTTAGAGAGTGAATGAGTTGGAATAAGTTATTTTGTAATGAATATAGTGTTTTTAAAGTCTCTTAGAGAAATACATGTCATAAAATGGGATTACACGGTGTGTAAATTCTGCAAGGCAAATGTCGTGAACCTAGCACACAGTGTGAAGGGAGTACATTCCATGTAAAGGTTACACTTCATATAATGATAAAAGGTCAGTTTTTAATAAAAAGGTGATAGTTTTTTAAAATATATGATCTCTATGGGTTAAACAATATGTAAAATGTTTACACTCAATGTACATGTCACAAATATGGATTTTATATCGCTCCATCGATTGTTTTTTATTTCATTATTCTACATCATTCTTCTTTCCAACCTTAGGCTCTTCAATGGGGATTTTTGGTGCCTTTATTTGATATGGAATGATTTTTTCTATTATTGATCACTATTATTGTTGGATTATGTCTCTCTGGGTGAGTTATCCTTTTTTTATTCATCATTTCATTGATTTTAGTAGAATAGTTGTGTTGCATTATCAGATTTATTTACCCTTGGTGATAATTCTTCTTGATTCTATCATGATCCATTGGGTGATCTTATTTTAGGGTCTATTTCCTTTGTTGGTTGTAGTGCGTAGGGTGTTCGTTCTTGAGTTATTTGATACTTCCTCTTCTCCATTGACCCTTTTGTTAAATTTATTCAATTATAGTATATGAGGATTTGTTATAGAGCCTCTTTTATTGTTAGTTTCTTCCTTGTGGTGGATTCTATTTTTAGCATGTGAATCCTAAGTTTTGAGGTAGGCGGTTTCATCACTAGCATGTGTTTGAGAATTGCATTTCGTTTATTTTGATAAATTGTTTTATTAAATGAAATAGCAGGATAATATTAATATATTATGTGTTTGTGGAACTGGGATTTTATAAAATATGGTTATCCCCTTGTTTTAGTAAATGGAAAAGGGTTCCAATGAATTGTGAAATGGTTTTTTGAAATTGGTTTCAAAGCTTTAATTGATTGAATGGATTAATGAATTTACTTGGAAAATATTTCACATGGGAATCATTGGTACTTAGTTTGATGGTGTAGTAATAGTTCTCATCCACTTTTAAAGGGTTTTCTCAGGGGGATTTCCACTGCTCCCAATGAATGTTGTTCTAGGGACTTCTTAAACCTACTGGGGTTTCACTTTATAGGGTGATCATATTCTTTATAAACTTGATGCATATATCCAATGACTTGATGCGTATGTGAATGACTATTTTAGGTATGTTTTTCCTAGATATATTAACCAAGTTTGATTCTTATCATGATGTTACCTATGATTCTACTTTTGGCTTGTACTACATTGATTGCACATCCATGGATTTGATATAATATGTGAAACATGATTTATTTTGACATGATATATATACTATAATATATGGATATGAAATTATTTGAAATTTAATTACCTACATTACTTGGAAATGTCGAAAAAAGGGAATTTAAACTATTTTTCCAATATTTTGATATAAAAATTGTTAAACTATTATCATGACCTATTTTATTTAATGTTGAGAATTCTTGGAATATTTATTAGAGACATGATATGGAACAACTAGGTGGGACCCCACTAATCCTGTTATATCACACCCTGCATACCCCTTCAAAGGTTTGTAGACATGGTTATGTCTTTCGATGCATAGAAAGGCAAGGCACTGTAGTATGGTGGATGATTTTCTATCATTTGGGTTTTGGGTACCTAGTGGTGAGATATTAGGAGTTTTCCCACATTATATCTTGGATATATTGGACTATCTATTTGGTTTTGTAGTCCTTTGAGTTGGACTTGTCACATGGAGATTGATTTATACCTTTTTTAGTTATATAACTTATGTTATTCTGTATTAGCTTTGGAATATATTTTTTATATTCTTCTATTTCTCTCTATTATGTGCATATATTAAATGATTTTTTATTTAGGTTGGGTGAATTAATTTTCTATGTTTGTTGTCTAATGCCCAGGTGCTAGTCTCCTACCCATGGGGATTGGGAATTCCCTATGGGTTTATACCTGATCTGTTCTTTTACTATTTAGAATGTTTATTTTATATTGTTCATTATAATGTTGTAACCAAGTATGTTAGTCTTTAAGAGTTCTTGTCTTGGGACATTTGGTAGACTGAATATAGGATTTTCAAGACATTATTGCTTTATTGTGGTGATTTCATAGTTAGATCTTGCACTAAAAAGACTCAAGATACCTTGGGATGTTGGGATTTTGTCTCATATTTTGATCTCTTGACATTAATCTAATTTTTTTCTTATGGTATTTCTGATTTGAACTGTAATTTTTCTGTTGTATGATTGTTTCTTCTATTTCAGTGCACAACCTTATTCCTTAGAGACATGTTTTATGAGTTTTTTATAAAGGTCAACTGATTCTCTATAAGGGAATACTCGTATGAATCCAAAAAAACAAGGTTATCATATTATTAGTTTGTTTTATTGACCTGAATGTATCATATGAATAGGATATAGTTGTTGACGTACAACTAGGGGATATAAGATATAGTGATCAATCATGGAACATCTTTCATTAGAAGACACAATCCATTAAACATATAAATGATCCTAAAGAAGAAGGGGATTGGATTGAAAATATTAACAAGATCTTTAAATTCATGGATACACCTGAGAGTATCAAGGTAATGTTTGTGGTGTTCAAAATTAAGGGTCCCGACAAGATTTTGTGGGATTCCATGGTATAGGGAGATAGGCATGAGGTGTTGGATTGGAATTGTTTCAAGACTCTCTTATTCCATATGTTTTTTTCATAGTCACTGATAATGGAAAAGTCTATGAAGTTCCTCTGTTTATAGAATAGAGTATTCGGTGTCGACATACACTAATCGTTTTTCTAGGATGGTTTATATTTTACCATAGTTTATAAAGAATAACGAGATGAAATCTCATAAGTATCTGAAGGGATTGCGATGACATATCAGATCGTAGGTATTTATGATGAATCTATCGACCTATGAAAAGATATTATATAGAAATATTATGGAATAAATGAATATGGCAGGAAATTTTGGACATTCTTCCCCTTCTCTTCTACCTAGTGGAAGGTTCAGTACTCTTTTAGGAAGAAAGAGGAAGTGGAAAGATCATTGCATGTGTGGTGTAAGTGGTTCTTTGTAGTAGGCCTCTTTGGAAACTCCATTTGTAGCTGACAATGTGCCTATGTCATTATATTTGTGTATAAAGGTTGGATACACCATACATTCTTGTTCATCACCTACAAATATGTGCAACATTTGTGGATTTTATGGATAACTTTAGCACTTCTATCAGGATATTTCTACACCTCGATATGGTTAGGGATCATTGCCTCTAAAGGCTACTATGACTTAGTAAGATTCTTCATCGACTATAGGGATCCAACTACAGGCCTCAGGAGTGAGTAACATACACATAGTAGATGAGTTTCTAATATAGGTAGATGTAGGTCTAGTGACAGTGGTAGGTTACATCTCTATTGAATATTCAATAGTGGTTACATTGTTTTATACTGGTGATTCCCAGTAATTTATATCTGATTTTTTTATATTCACAACCTTCTTATAGTTCTCATTGCCTTTTTAAGGAGTAAAAACCTCTTATAAAGAGAGGGGATTTTGGTTTCCTTATTGTGAGATATCAATATTTGATGTAGTGTTAGTATGTAATTTTCTATTTCTTGTTCTAGATTTGTTTGACATCATCACAGGGTTGATTGGATTGTTAATCATCATTATGTGGTTGATTTTTATCATCAGCATGTTTCTTTTCTTTCAGCCTATGGGAGTTCACATGTATTTCAGGGAGTGAAGGATCTGAGGTTTGTCTATACAATACCATCCTTCCCAAATCTCTAGATATTTTTTCTACTTTTGGAGTTGTTCTTGATGGCATTTTTTTTATATTCCCATTTTTTAGTATTCTCTTGATGTTTTCCCAAAATATCCCCCCTTTTATCTTTCAAAGAATAAGGTTTAGTTTATGATTGACCGAGTTCCAAGTATGAATCCAATTTTGATACCTTCCTATCATATTGTATTATTTTAGTTAAAAGGGATCAAGATTCCGTTAAATGATCTAGTAGAAAAGGGTTTTTTCCCTACTATTTCACATGGGGTTTCCCCAGTGATCTTTTCCAAGAAGGTGGAAGTTTCACTCCAATTCTGCGTAGACTATCAGAAGATGAGTTGGGTAATAGATAATAACAATTATTATTTTCCTTGTGATGATAATTTGTTTTATTTTTTAAATGGAAAAATGTGGTTTTAAAATATTTATATTCATTTGGGTTATCATCGTATTAGTGTTAGTGAGTTTGATATAGGGAAGGCAGCTTTCAGGAGCAGGTATAGACACTATAAATATCCAGTAATACCATCTAGTTTGAATAATAGTCATGCAGTTTTAATGGATTTTATGATTTATATATTCCATTACTATCTCACCACATTCATAGTAGTGTTCATGGTTGATATTTTGGTTCATTTGATATTTCAGTATGAGTGAAAGCACCATCTGAGTTTGGGTTTTGAAATCCCGAGGAGTCACCATTATTATGAAAATATATAGAAATGTATATTCTATATTCAAGAAGTGATTTTATTAGGGAACATTATTTCTAATAAGGGATTGTTATTTAATCTTTACAAGATAAAGGTTTTTTGACATACGAAGAACCACAAAATGTATTTGAGAGTCATAGCTCCCTTGTTCTTGCTGGATGCTACCGATGGTTCATCAAGGATTTATCAAAGTTTTCATCACCCTTGATGGCCCTTACCAAGAAATGGATGATATTGATATGGGATTCAATGTGTTGATATTCTTTTGATGAGTTCAAAAAACTTCTGACATTGGCTCCTATTGTGATTGTATCTGATCTTGGTGAGGTGTATGTGGGTTTCTATGATTCTATTAACACTATTTTGGCTTGTGTGATCATGTAAAATGATCATGTGGTTGATTAAGGTTCTCTTCATTTTATACTATATGAGAAGAATTAACCCCCATGATTTAGATCATCACGCAGTTATGAATGTTCTTAACTATTGAAGGAATTATCGTTTTGGGGAAACGTTCATAGTTTTTTCTAGACATAAGAGTTTGAGATATATCATTTCTCAGAAATACGTGAATCTTAGATAGATTTGGTGGTTGGAATACCTTTATACATTTGACTTCAAAATCACCTACACACCAAGGAAGGGGAATGTTTTCAAAGATTCTATTAGAAGTAATGTTCCATCGTAATATGTTTTAGAATCAAAGGAGAAGTGGAAACTTATGGGGATTTTTATCAGTTGAATCATGATGATCAGGAGTATATTCCACGTGTGGTTTTGGGTAATGTTTAGTTATCATCATCTCTCTATGAGTCAACTCTATAGATTCAGAAATTTTTTGATGAGTTTAATATAATTCAAGAAACCCTATATGGTGTGGAGATAGTTTCTGGTTTTTCTATCACTTTTAATGGTATTCTCATGTTTGGGGATCATTTTTTCATCCCAGCATCATTTAGGATCTCAGTTTTGTTTTTTTTCATAGTTCATCGTGGAACTTCATCTGGAATTATGAATAAGTACTATGATATGAGATATAGATTTTTGTGTCCTGGTATAAAGTTTACATTTCTTATTATGTGTCCCACTATTAGAGTTTCTAATAGTTAAATATAGATCATCTGAAACAATTGGGTTTTCTCAATCCTCTTGTATTTCTGGTGCTGAATTGGGTTATTGTATCCGTGTATTTTTTTGTTGGATTACCCTCGAAAAATTAAGGAACTGATTCTATCTGTGTGAAAAAAATTTTATTGAAAATTTCATCTCATTTCATTCTGATGAAAAACAATGATAAAGATAATGTTCAGGGTAAGATATATGTACAATAAATTTTGAGGATACTTGGTGTTCCTTCTACTTTTGTTTTAGATATGGATCATAAGTTTACTTTGTGATTATAGAGGAGTCCCTCGGAGGCAATGTGGACTCATGTTTGATTTAGAAAAACTTTGTTGGAGTGGGTGGCCTAAAACCAACTAATTTTTACTTTATTCATTAATGAATACCTTATCACATCTTGATTTTTCTTATATGTGACAATGCATGTGATAATTTTCTAAGGATAGTTGTTTCACCAAAGGGTCATAGTAGATCCCTACTATGATGAGAACCCAGAAGTTCCATAACACTATTCTTGAATATATGTTCTATGTCTAGATGATGTTATTTGAGGGAAGCATATAATACATACCATTAGGGGTGAGGACTCATAAAACATTGAGGCACCATCTCAAGGTGTGATCCCTTGGTAATATCCAGGAGGATATTATGAGAACGAGACCCGCCAGTAGGAAATCCACATTTCATAGTGTCATTTGATGTTCCTATCTGAGGACATGTGTATTGGTCCTTAGACTTTAAGATTATTTTTAATGTGTATTAAAACTCACGCACTTGGATGTATTGACGAAAATTGTGATAACACGCTGTTTGTAGCAAGGTAGGATATGTTAGGTGCATCACGAGTAATACTTCATTAATATATAACGTGATAAAAGATTTGTATCTTCTGTTCCATAATGAAAGTTGATATCTCAGACCCATTGATGGAATTGATATAGCCTAAATAAATTCATTTCCATGGTGAGGAATGGATAAGTTCAATTCTGGGAAGTCAAAGAATGAATAATCGAGCACATGGGTTGATGGAACTAGCATGAAACTCACTTGATTTGAGATATAGAGACAAAGGGATTATATTACCTGGTAAGCCTTCATAGGAGGTGACGCATCATTGTGTCGTTAAATTCTTTCTCTATGGGTGCCTTGGTGTGTTTCTAGAGGTTAACCTTGAACTTTAGGCAGGCTCCACCTAATGCCACTAAGAAATAGGCCCAGAGGATCACACACTAAGTGTGTCCAGGTATCTTAGTTAAATATTCATTTAATAAGATGAATAAAGATTAATCCAGATTGTGGTTTAATAATTATTTAAGGATGTCTAATCACATTTATTTCGACACTAGTTATTCGAGATAATTTATTTTGGGAAAAATAATATATTTATTAGTGAGTAATGAAGTGATATTTATTTGAGGAATAAATAGTCATTATTCAAGGTCTAATAAATGTGGTGGAGGAAATAAAGAAAATGGAAAAACAAAAGTACACGCTGTGTATATTAATATATACACGGTGTGTAGTTTTTCTAGGGATTTATAAGAAATAATATTATTTATTTAATTAAATAATATTAGGTGTAATTTTCTAGGTTCATGTTGAGTGATAATAATAGTTAACTGTTATTATTAGACATGGGGTCTTACTAAGAATTAAATGAAATGAATAAATGCTTTCGGGTAATTAATTAATTTTATTATTCTATGTAATAAAATCCCAATTACATTATTCTCCTTAGACCTAGCCATTTTTTGTGGTTTTTCACAATGGATCTGTAGAAATCTCTCAAGCTAAAAGAGAATTTATTTCCTCTAAGAACGCTCTCAAGTTACGAGAGAGATCCTCCTCCACCGAATCAAGGAGAGGTCTTTGGAAGTAGCTCTCAAGGAGATCAAAGGCAAACATCGTAGGTGAAGTCTCTTCCATGCTATCACTCAGAGATACCTTTGAAGACATCCAGAGATACATAAAGAATGTGTGGATCACCACTAGAGGAAGCCTAAAATTGGATTCTACGATTCATTGATAGATCACATCGGATCGTGACCAGAAACATCAATGAAATAATAATTATATCATGGTAATTCTTATCTTTTAATTAAATTAATTATAACTAACATATGATGATCCTCTCTATGGTTCTGGGACTCCCCTCTTTTCTTTCATTATTCATTCTATTCTGAAGATCTATCATTTTATTATCATGACAAATCTCGAATTGATCATTGTTAACTGCAAAATTACAGTTGGGTACACTCATCCATGTGCTTCCACTACACCCAGAACCTACAAGTGGTATCATAGGGGTCATATCATTGATAATAATTATTTAGTTTTTTTGTTGATGATTTACGCATTTAATAATTTAGTTGTTTCAATTCAAGTTAATTGTTCTATAAATATGAAATTCAAGATTTTTTCCTCCTCTTTCGTTTCTCATTCACCTTATAAACACGATTTTTTTTTATTTTAATTTTGATTAAAATAAAATAGACAATCTCTTATGAAGGTGCTAATGGTTCCTAGCCATACAACACTAGAACACACGGTGTGTATTCGGCAGTACATGTCGTGTAGTCAAGGTTCAATGCACTGGGACTGGTTGTCCAAACCAAGCTATTTGTTGGAGTTTATCTAAGTCCTAAAAGACTTTGTGTGTTCATCAGGAACATGTGGCACACAGTTTCAAGATTACACACCATGTGGCCCACAGGACATGACATGCAGTCCCTTCGAGTTAGGTTTGGACCATGTACCCTATACATGGCTTTCCCAAATGTATACCATGTAATGTGGACACTACAAGGTGTGTGGCCCACTAAAAACATCATGTACTCTAAAAACTTTTGAAGTACATCTACAGGACATTTCCCCATGCGTGTACTTCGGATGGACAGTGAATGATAGTACACACCGTGTAGTCAAAACTACACGTTGTGTACTCATCCAGATTATTCAAATTTATGAAAATTTATTATTATATTATACAAAACCTTGATATGTGTATCATGGTGCAGGTGTAAATATGAGACACAACACATTATAGGGGTTTTATATATATGAGTTTAATTTAACATCTGTGTAATGTTCATTTCTACTCATTGGGTAGTTATGAACTGGAATTCATCGGGTTTCTTACAAGGTATAGGTTACGTACAAATATAATTTTAAATGTATTTATTTGTTTAAAATTGTGATGGATGAGAATATCAAGTAAATTTAGAAAAGGTTTTAAGATAAAAGGATTGATTAATTAAAGATAATTAATTTGTTTGAGTGTGATTTATCTTAAACAAGAAAGATTAAAAAATTGAATGTTCATTTTATTTATGTGTAAATACCATTTCATGCATGGATGATCATTATCTAAACCATGACCTTTTTATGTAGATGGTTTCTTTTAATTTATTTATTTAAATTTAATTAGTTGGCCTACTAGTATTCTCCTCGTTAATATGTAGGGTCTGTATTCCCAAGGTTTCTTTTATGTAAAACCCCGTTTTATCCCTCACCTATGAGTGTGATAAAATCATATGTAATGGATGGAGCTCCCAAGATAGTGGAGGCATATAAAGTTTGGAGCCAAGGTGAAGCCAATCTAAGAAGAAACAAAGGTGGACAGGTGGAAAGCTGTAAACATGAACCCAAAAAGTTTCAAGGTGTTTATCTCCTAGGTATTGGGTTAGTTTATCAACTGTTAGATAAACTAACTAATAGAGCATGATCATGATCATGCCATTTTTTTTATTTCTATCAGTTTCATGGTTTATTTATTGTGGTTGTTTTTTCACGATCACACAATTAATAAATTAAACAAGCAAACAAGATGGAACTAAAATAAGACTGGATTATGTGTAAATATTATCTTAGACATGGTCAATCACTTAATTTTATCCCACTTAATATTAACAATCATGTAATAAAGATAATAAAATGGAAATTTATATATAAGTATAAAATTCTTCAAAGAAATATTAAGTCGGTATAGCCTTCCATAATCTTGGTTAGAATTGAACCATTTTTCAAAGTGCTTGACCAACCCTAGTTAGGGTGATTTCAATTATATGAGAATTCTATTTCAAGGTTTTGGGTTGACTTGACTTGGTTCAAATAAAGGGTTGACTTCCATAGCAAGACATGGTTTTACCAAGAGGAAAAAGTTGTGTAAATCTAAAATAAAAAGGATTTCAGGATTAGGGAGTCCACTCAGCGGATCAAGGATATACGAGTTAATGTCGTTGGCATTTGGAATGCCTACCTAAAACCTTTCAAGTTTCTTGAAAAAACCTATTTGGGGTAATGTGAAGGTAAATATGGATCCTTACCACTATAATATTCAAGAAATAGAATATTCTAAAGTCAATAGTGAGGGCTATTGGATTTTGATAAAATTGTGGGAAACAAATAAGTATTAATTTATTTATTTGTCTCAGTTTTATCATGATAAAGTACTAAAATATTTGCTCATTTTAATTTTTAGAAATGACAAGAAAAATGACTTTAGACATATCATTGTAAACGATATGTGAGAAGGAAAACCTTCTCACCAGCACTAATTTCTATGAGTGGCAGAGGCATTTACACATCATCCTTCGCCATAAGAGGAAATTGTATGTGCTAGTGGAGCCGATTCCAGTTGCGTTTGGAAAAGAGGCCAGTGCTAAGGAAATATATCTCTATATGAAACATTTGTATGATGCCACAGAGGTCCAATGTTTCATTCCATCGGTCATTCCTAATTAACTCTTGAAGCAATAGGAAAACATGGACACGTATAGCATGATGTATCACCTTAAGAATATCTATCAAGAGAAGGAAAGATAATAGATATATGAGATATCCAATTCTTTGTTTACAACTAATCTGGGAGATTTTATGCCAGTTGTGCCTCATGTAGTCAATATTATTGGCTACATTGAACACCTATACATCTTAGGGATTAAGTTCCCAAATGAGTTGTGTACAGATATCATCCTGTCATCACCGCCCAAGACTTTATCTAGCATTATTGTAAACTACAACATGAGAAACAATGAGAAGCGTCTATCGAAACTTTTGAACTTAATTTGCCAGTTAGATAAGGACATGGGGTGTGACAAACCCGTAGTCCTTATGGTGAATATGAAAAGGAATTAAAAGGAAAAGGAAACAAGGATTTATAAATGGTTTTAATCCCCTGAGCATCGTCCCTCCAAGAAGGGGAAGATTTATAGGTAGGGAAAGGAACGGGAGGTAGTATGTTTTTAATGTGGAAATCCAGGTCACTAGAAGAGGAACTGCACGAAGAAGCGTGGGGATGCTAAAGGTGTGTTTGTTATCGAGTGTAATATTTCCACTTCTACACGTTGGGTATTAGATACATCTTGTGGGGATCAAATATATATTCCAATTTAGAAACCAAGTAGATTTAGAAAGATTGTCATAAAAGAGGTGGATCTTTATGCTGACAATGGCATGAGGCTAGTTGCATTGGCCATTGGTGATTACCATCTCTCGTTGCCAACTGGGATGATTTTGGTTTTACATAACTGCTATTATGAGCCTAGTGTTACCAAGAACATAATCTGTGTATCATGTTTAGATATGGATGGATTTGTTTTCAAGTTTGGAAATAAGGTTTGTTTATTTTATAAGAAAAACGTATGTTATGGTACGGAGAATTTAGATAATGTTTTGTATGTATTAAATTATGAAAACCAAGTGTTTTCAATCGATAATGAAACTAACTCGCATGACTCGTACAACACCCAGTTGTGGCATCACCGTCTTGGTCATGTGAATGAGAAGCTCTTAGAAAATCTCTTCCAAGATGGTTATTTAGACTCTAATGAGAAAAAACCACTTGATATATGGCATGCCTATTTTCAAGGTAAATTTACCAAGACACCTTTTGGTGGATAGGGTGAAAGGGCCACAGAGCTTCTAGGATTAGTGCACATGGATGTGTGTGGACCATTTCTAGTAGAATCTAGAGGTAGATATTCATACTTCATTACTTTTACTGATGATTTGAGTAGATATGGCTATATCTACTTGATGAGGTATAAGTCAAAGTCCTTGGATAAATTTAAGGAATTCAAGAATGAAGTAGAGAATCGTCTTGGTAATAAGATAAAGAATGTTTGATCAGATCGAGGTGGAGAATATCTAAATCAATAGTTCCTCAACCTTCTACGGGAGTCTAGGATTATATCTCGACTCACTCCTCCTTATACACCATAGTGGAATGGTGTTAGTGAAAGGAGGAACTGAACCTTGTTGAACATGGTGAGTTCAATGATGATTCATGCAAATCATCCATGATCCTTTTGGGGATATTCATTTCAAACTACATAATACACATTAAACTGAGTACCAACTAAGGTGTAAAATGGAATTCCCTTCGAGTTATAGAATGGAAAGAAACCTATTTTTTCACACACACGTGTATGGGGATGTGAGACATTTTTTAAGGCATTCTCAAGGCAACAAACTAGAACCTCGGGGAACGAGGTGTATCTTTATTGGATATCCCAATGAAACGAAAGGATATTACCTATATAACCCTTTAGATAAGAATTTGATTTCCACCAGACAATTCATCTTTGTTGAGATGGAATACATCCTCAAAAAGGATAGTGGGAGAAAGATTGACTTCGAAGAAGTTGGTGATCAAGATACATAGGATTTGGTACAGGAACAAGTTCCATACGTCCCCATTGAAGAGGTTCTAGAAACACAAGTACTGCGTAGAAGCTAAAGAGAGGTAAGGGAACCAGAAAGATTTGGTTTCCTAGTCACCAAGGATGGTGAGTCATTATTGTTGGACAATGATGAACCTCTCTCCAACAAGGAAGCAGTAGAGAGATCAGAAGCTACAAGATGGCTAGAAGCTATGAATTCTGAGATGGATTCCATGTATTATAACCAATACTAGGTACTGGTCTATGATCTATTTGATGTAAAGCCTATTGGATACAAATGGGTATTCAAGAGAAATCTAGACATAGAAGGTCAAGTTAACACCTATAAAGCAAGGCTAGTGGCTAAAATATTCAAGCAGCATCAAGGAATTGACTATGATGAAACATTTTCAATAGTTTCCATGTTTAAATCTATAAGAATCATACTTTCCATAGTAGCTTACCATGACTAAGATATTTGTAAAATAGATTTCGAAACAGAATTCCTTAATGGGAACCTTCACGAAGATGTATATATGACACAACTAGAAGGGTTTGTGACACCAAGTGAAGCCAAACGGGTTTCAAAGTTACAGAAATCTATTTATGGATTAAAGCAAGCATTCAGGTCATGGAACATTTGATTTGATAACTCCATAAAAGAATTTGGTTTTGTTAAGAATGAATTTGAGCCATATGTTTATAAATAGTTTAATGGGAATGCAGTCGTTATCCTAGTAGTAAATGTTGATGACATATTACTTATTGGAAATGATATACTAGTATTATGGTCAGTTAAATACTGGTTGAACAAGTGTTTCTCCATGAAGAAATTAGGTGAAGCAACCTACATTCTAGGGATCAAGATCATTCGTGATAGATCCAAGAGGTTTTATGGACTAAGTCAGGGTACATACATTGACCACATACTAAAGAAATTTAGTATGGAACAATCCAATAGGTGATTGGTTCTATTGTCACATGTCCTACATATTTCTAAGAGAATGTGTCCTCAGAAACAATAGGAGAAAGATGGAATGAGTAAGATACCATATGATTCAGCAATTGGATCCATCATGTATGTCATGTTATGTACCAGGCTTGATGTTGTCTATGTACTGAGCATGGTAGGTAGATATCAAGAAGATCTAGGAGAACAGCATTGGACTGCTGTTAAGTCTATCCTTAAGTATCTCAGAAGAACTAAGGATATGTTCCAGGTGTATGGAGTAGATGAGGAGATTGTCATCAGAGGTTATGTTGATGATGGTTTTCAGACAGATCAGAACGATTTGAAGTTGCAGTATGGATATGTTTGTTGTCTCAATGGAGGATCTGTGAACTAGAAGAGTCCAAAGAAATCATTTGTTTCCAATTCTATAGTGGATTTTGAATATATAGTGGCTTCTAATGCTTCCAAGGAAGACGTCTGGATTCATATCATTGTCCATGATCTTGATGTGGTTCTTTATTGTAGATACCTTATCACATTGTATTGTGATAATACTGAAGTGTCTTGCAAAAGAACCAAGGTCACATCAATGGGAAAAGCACATTCTCTAGAAGTATCACCTTTTGGGGGATTTATATCTAAGGTGTGAACTTACAGTGATCAGAGTATCCATGGAAGAGAACATGGTGGACCCCATGGCTAAAGGCCTATCTTGGAAGAATCATGAATATCATGTGAGAGCTAGCAGGTTAAAGGTTTTTAGCAGTTGGCTCTAGTTCAAGTGGGAGTCTTTTGGAGTTGGTTTCCTAGAACAAAATACATTGTACCTTATTCATTAATAAGTACCTTATCACATATTGATTGTTCTTCTGCATCGCAATGCATGTGATAATTTCCTAAGGATAGCTGTTTCACCAAAGGGTCACAGCAGATCTCTACAATGATGAGGACCTGGAAGTGCTATAAAACTATTTTTGAATATATGTTCTATGGTCGTATGATGTTATTTGAGGGACACAAATAATATAGTCTATTAGGGGTAAGGACTCATAAAATTTTGAGGCATCTTCTCATGGTGTGCACTCTTGGTAATATCTAGGAGGATATTATGTGAACGAGACCCGCTAGTAGGAAATCCACATTTCATAGTGTCATTGGATATTCCTATCTGTGGACGTATGTATTGGTCATTATACTTTAATATTATTATTAATGGGTATTACAACTCACACACTTAGATGTATTGATGAAAACTATGATGACACACTATTCGCAGTGAGGTATGATATGTTGGGTGTGTCACGAGTAATAATGCATTAATAGATAATGCGAGAAAGTATTTTTCCCTTCTGTTTCATAAAAAAAGTTGATATCTCAGGCCCTTTGATGGAATTGATATAGCCTAAATAAATCCATGGCCATGGTGAGGAATAGGAAATTTCAATTTTGGGAAGTCAAAGAAAGAATAATCGAGCACATGGGTTGATGGCACTATCATGGAACTCACTTAAATCGAGATATCAAGACAAAGGGATTACATTACACAGTAAGCGTTCATAGGAGGTGACATGTCATTGTGGAATTATTATATTTTTCTGTGGGTGCCTTAGAGTGTTTCTAGATGGTAACCTTGGACTTTAGGCAGGTTCCTCCTAATTCCACTAAGAAAGAGGCCTAGAGGGTCACACACTAAGTGTGTCCAAGTATCTTAGATAAATATTCATTTAACAATATGAATAAAGATTAATCCTTAGTGTCATTTAATAATTATTCAAGGATGCATAATCACATTTATTTCAACACTAATTATTCAAGAGAATATATTGTGGGAGAAATAATATATTTATTAGAGAGTAATGTAGTGATATTTATTTGAGAAATAAATCGTCATTATTCAATGTCTAATAAATGTGGTGGAGGAAATATAGATAATGGAAAAACAAAATTACATGTCGTGTATATTAATTTATACACGTCGTGTAGTTTTTCTTGGGATTTGTGAGAAATAAAATTATTTATTTAATTAAATAATATTAGGTGTAATTCGTTGGGCGCATGTCAAGTGATAATAATAGTCTACTATTATTATTAGACATAGGGTATTACTAATAATTAAATGAAATGAATAAATTTTTTTGGGTAATTAATTCATTTTATTATTCTAAGTAATAAAATCCCAATTACATTATTCTCATTAGACCTAGCCATTTTTTGCGGTTGTGCACAACGGATCTGGAGAAAGCTCTCAAGCCAAGAGATAATTTATTTTCTCTAAGAATGATATCAAGTTACGAGAGTGATCCTCCTCCACCGAATCATGGAGATATATTTGGAATCAGTTCTCAAGGAGATCAAAGGTGGACATCGTAAGCAAAGGCTCTTCTGTGCTAGTACCCGTAGATCTCTTCGGTGATGTCTAGAGATACGCGGAGAACGTTTGGATCACCACTAGAGGAAGCCTACACTTGGATTCTATGATGAAATAATGGATCACATCAAATCATTACTGAAAACATCAATGAATATATAATTCCATCAAGGTAATTATTGTCTTTTAATTAAATTAATTATAACCAACATATTATAATCATATCTATGGTTCTGGGACTCCCCTCTTTTATTTCAATCTTCGTTCTATTCTGATGATCTGGAATTTTATTATCGTTATAGATCTCAGATTGATTATTGTTTACGGAAAAATTAATGTTGGTTATACCCATCCACATGCTTCCACTATGCCCAGAACCTACAGACTTTTCATCCACAAGAAAAAAGTTATATGGAGAATGTTATTAAGATCCTATAGGATATTCTATATGCCTATGTCTTGGATTTCGGTGGATCGTGGGATAGAATTTTGGACATGTTTCATTTATATTATAATATAAATTCTCATTCATCAATGAAAATAGATCCTTCTGAGGATTTGTATGTTCACCTGTGCAGATCTCCTCTTTATTGGGTAGAGGTGGGAAAAGATTCTTTGGTGGGATCGAGTTTTGATTAGGATACATCTATGAGGATTCATGTTATACACCAGCATCTGGTTACAAAAATGATTCGATAGAATTATTATATGGATTAGAGATAGAATCCTATGGAGTTTTAATAGGTGATCGTGTTTTCTTGGATGTTTATCCCTAGTTCAGTCACTATCATCTTGGAAAACGAGAAAAGTTGGTTCTGAGATATGCTGGACCATTTGAGGTTACTGAGCTGATTCGGTAGGTTGTTTATTGGATGGAATTGTTGGTTGATTTGACTTACATTTTTATGTTTTAAACATATCATGTATCAAGAAATACCATCTTTACCCATCTCACATAATGAGTGGGAAATATATTGAGTTAGAGACAAATGTTTTTATTTTTGAGAATCCAGTTGAAATAGTTAAATCTCGAGTTATAGTATTGCATGGGATGTTGATTTTGTTGGTTAGAGTGTTATGGAGAAAAAAGATCAGATTCTTATGAGACATGGGACCACGATTCATGTATGAGGGAGTAGTGGCCTCATCACATTACCAGAATTCATTCATCTATATGAATTCTCAGGGATGGAATGATCTATTGTGGGGTGTTTGTAACATCCTGTTACTCACTTTTAATTATTTCCATTATATTTTCTTGTCATACTCTTTAATTGAGTTCATCGTTGGACTCTAAAGGATGGGAAACAATTTATGAGTAAAATGATGTAAAATATATATGTTTGTTTTAACTAATATATTATAGGTAAAAAATTTAATGGTTTTTAGGGTTCTTTTCATGCTTGGAGAACACCCAAGTTGGATTAATGTTTTTAAAAGAATATAGAATTTTTTTGTTCTGATGGAGAAATAAATGTTGTGTAATGAGAGTACACAATGTTTGAATTATGTAGGGAAGATTCCATGGTCCTACTGCACAATGTGAAGGGAGTACACTCAGTGTAAAGGTTACATGACATTTAATGGTAAAATATTGGATATTTATGAAAAATTTGGTGTGTTTTTAGCGTATGTGATCCCCATGGATCATAAGATGTGTAAATGGTTTACATTATATATAAATGTAATAGAATGGGATTTTAAGGCACTGAACCGGTTGATTGATATTTCATTCTTCCACATCCTACATCCCTCCCAAACTATTGACATTTTCTAGTGATTTTGGGATCCTCTTTTTTGATTTATAATGATTCGTTCAGTGATTGATCATCGTTATGGTTTGATTTCATCTATCTGAGTGAATAATCCTTTTCTATTCTTCATTTATTTGATTTTGGTATCACTGTTTAATTGATTTATTAGATTCATTGACCAGTAGTGTTACTTCTTCTGGATTCCCTCTAGATCCATTATGTGATCTTATTCTAGAGCCTATTTCCTTTTTCGGTTTTGGTGCGATGGGTGTATATTTTTTAGGTATGTGTTTTTTCCTCTTCTATATAGACCCTTTGGTAAAATTAATCAAATTTTGAGATGCGAGGATTAGTTTTAGGTCCTCATTTGTTGTTTTTTGTGTCTTCTGTTTGGTAGATTTTGTTATGGGTGTTTGCGACCCGAGTTTTGTGGTAGGTGATTTCGTCTCTATCCTATGTTGGTGAATGACATGTCTCATGTTTTGATAAGTTTTTTTATTAAACTAAATGGCATGATAT
The DNA here is from genome assembly GCA_963277665.1 of Viscum album. NCBI lineage: Eukaryota > Viridiplantae > Streptophyta > Magnoliopsida > Santalales > Viscaceae > Viscum > Viscum album. The sequence goes on along the minus strand of CAUJRU010000385.1, from coordinate 217,476 downwards.
GTAACGCCCCGACCCCAGCTACCCAGAGTCGGTGCATTACTTCGTAACATTGGCATGATCACAAAAGATCAAGTCTCGAAAGACCGATTAGTTTAGTAGCCTTGGAAACACTAGATACATTCTTAAACGTTACATTACATCAAAAAGTAAAAAAAAACTAATAACAAAGTCTTCATAGTCCACACTCATATCCTCTTCTGACTATCCCTGCAGGTCATTCATAAAATACTTCTTCACATCCTGGAAAATATTAAAACATTGAAAGGGGTGAGCTCAGATGCTCAGTAAGGATAACAATATTGCGGAAGCTTTCATAAATAAACATAAACATTTAAGGCAATGTATGACTAAAACAAAAGCCTTTTAAACTTGAACATCAACATAATATGGAAAAAGTAAAATGAGATAATGTCATTTACATCTTCACATGGATATTCTACTGGTCGAATAATCACATGCAATATCAATAACCACTTTCATAATGATGGAATGCATAATGCCAGACTATCATAACCACGTAGTCAAGGCCTCATGCCAAGACCACAAATAAGCTTTTGTCAAGGCCTCGTGCCAAGACACTAGTTTGTCTCATGAGACCTGCCGATGCATCGAGGAGCTATAGCGGGCTCCACCCGTCACTTATTAAGTCCAATGCATTCCTCATATGAATAGGTTTAAACATATCATAAACCATAACATAATCATATCACATAAAACATGCATAAAGGAAACATAACATTTCCACATTTCAATCACAAGATATAAATACAACACATTGATATAATAAAAAGTCTTTCAAAACCATTTTCAATACCAAAATAAAAGAAAGTTAAAACTTTGTATTTATTTTTTATTAAAAAAAATGATGGCTTGTAGAGGAAGCCGAATCTCAAATAATGGTCACGGTGGCGGAGAAGTCGTTGTCGCCGCATAAGTACGGAAAGAAAACATTCCCTTTTGTCATTTAGCAAAACGCTTCGTATAAAAAGATTCCTTTTGAATAAATGTAAAAGTCAAAGGAGTTTATACACCGTATAAAAGAAAGTTGTGTATAAAATGAAATATGCCTCAATGAAAGGATATTGAGACGAAGTCCTTAAAAGATAATTTTTAAAATAAAATAGATCTATTATGTGTATTCACTATAGGTACACATAAAGAATGTAAAAATACAAAATAGGACATAATAATATCATGACATAATTTGAAAGTAAAAGATTAACCCAAAGAATGGAAGTTGGGTTAAGAAATTCCCTTACAAATAAAATAGATCTATTAGGTGTATTCACTATAGATACACATAAAGAAAGTACAAATACAAGATAGGACATAATAATATCATGAAGTAATTTGAAAGTAGGAGATTAACCCAAAGAATTGAAGTTGGGTTAAGAAGTTCCCTTACAAATAAAATAGATCTATTAGGTGTATTCACTATAGATACACATAAAGAAAGTACAAATACAAGATAGGACATAATAATATCATGAAGTAATTTGAAAGTAGGAGATTGACCCAAAGAATTGAAGTTGGGTTAAGAAGTTCCCTTACCTTGTGTCCGACTTGACTCAACCGTTCTTTAACCTCCTGAATAATAAACTAGAGTTAATATCTACCTTATTAAGAACCATTTTAAATTTCATTATCCTTTTTATATCACTTATTACAATGTTATGAACATTATGTAATTATTTAAGTTAATAACGGTCGTTTTGTCGATCTTTGGTAACTTGAGTCAACAATAAACTTCTTATAATTACAAGTTGTTCATGTGGTAGAATATCCATTATATACAAAATTATATTCATGATTTAGATGTCATATATATCTTATATATCCAGTATATACATTCATTTATAATATTACGTAACATTTAGAGGTAAGAAATGAAATGCACCGTTCATGGAGACGGTAAGCCGTACGTACGCATGAACGCTACTTTCATTTCAATTTCATATTTAATGGAACTAAATCATAATTATATAAATGTATAATATAATTCCAGTATAATATAGTGTATAATACCATTTTCTTCATCCTTTATACATCCCACATATGGCATTAACGATTCAAATCACTTTGAGGGGGCGGTAGTCCGCACTTCCTAAAATGAAATTATCGCGTTTTACCCATAATGGAAATCATAAAGTATGCCATAAATGAGAAATACAGAAGAATAAGTAAAACATAAACATATTATATATCATATATAAAAATAGTGACATCTTAATGGCCACCTTTGAAGGTGTTATATGAGTGTTGAACAATCATCGTTTCGTGAGGCAGAAATTCACCATCCACAGAAACTGTATGTTCTTTAACCATTAGATGTAAGTGTGTGTAAGTGTAGCTCTAATACTTATTATAACAACATCCTAGTATATTGAGGATACTGGTTTTGTTACAAAAGAAATGAATAAAAAGAGTTTAGGGGGTTGGAGAAGAAAAATAAAACAAAACAACATTAGAGAAGACATTACCTCAAAATCGGGTAACTCTTTTTGATTTGAGCCAAAGGCTTCCTTGGGAAGAGTTCTGCCCAAATTAAGGCTTCTAGGAGTAATAGGGGGAAGTTGGGAGAGTATTTGGTCAGAGGTTGACCGAGCCAAATGGCTTGAAAGTGTAAATGAGGTGGGAGAGGTGGGGGCCATTTATAAGTGGAGAGGAGGGGCACTTTTGGAAAGATTGAAATGTTACATTATTTCACAATGCTTTTCGGATTATAAAGGTCCCACACTTATATAATTCGAGGCTAAGGTGATAAGGTTTCGAAATCTCCTCATCCAATATGCTTTGGACAAGTGTAAGCCTTGGATTTTGCATTATCTTCTCATTTTATTTAAATCGTTAAATAATGAGGTCATCGCTGCATCATAATGATGTCATAAATAATTTAATTTATTTAATGTATAAAAATTATAAAAAAAATACTATGATGTAGGAAATAGTTTTATCTTTCTAATGAATATTTATAGTCAAAATTCGGACTTGTGTAACCCCACTTAAAAACTGTTTTAGTAAAACAACTCATGTTTGTGTCAATTTAATTTTAACATTAAATAAATATATATTAATGTCATTTTCCAACTAAAGTGGCTCAATGGGGTCCCCAAGTTGACCCATGGGTTGTCTTGGTCGGCCATGACTCATCCAATAGGAGTATGACAAGTGTCATGGTGTTTTCACATTCTTATAATATCATTTTTACCTTAAACTACACTAATTACCTCTAATCGCGATTAAGAACTTAAAAGTTACTATTCACCAAAAAATTATTTTAATCTCATTGAACCACATTTTACTTCTTAATGACAACCATGTATGTCGGATTTTCAAAATTCAATACACATTAGTGGTAAACTTTCATTTAACTAAAAAATCAGTTTGCTTGATTACCACTTAGTGGTTTCACTATTCATCAAAAATTGAAGTTTTTCAGAAAATTACCAAAAATTCACCCTAAGCTATATTTGATATTCCGAATTCAAAAATGAAGTCCATTTTACAAAATTCAAAACATATAAGTCAAATTAATTAATTTAATAATTAATTCCCGCTGTCATGACAAATAGCGTGTTTTTGTGAAACAATAAGTATCAAAAGATTGACACTAGTTTAAGTCCGATTTCAAAGTAAAATTAATTCCAACGACCACTATTGGATTTAATGGTAAAAATATTTTCTAATTTCACTTTAAAACCAATTCAAAAGATAATCTAATCATATAAATAAATTATATTAAAAAGAGGTTTTGAATTAAAATACAACATATTACACTATTCATAAAAAAATGAACTTTATCAGAAAGGTACCAAAAATTTACACAAAGTAAATTTTGATGTCCCGATTCTAAATAAGAGTTATATTTGGTCCAAAATAAATTATAAGAGTGATCAAAACTATATTTAATGACGGTTCACCATTAAAAGGTGATAAGTGAACCTTTAGTGAAAATTAGAGTATATATGCCCTAAAATTGAACTCTTTCCGTATTTTAAGCCTTTATCTTTTATTGGGTAAATGTAAAAACATTTAAAAACATATCTAATCATATTTTAGTTATTTTTATCCATTCCCGCCAGTACAACGGCTACTTGTTAACTAACATTTAAAATAATATTATTTTATTACTAGTGTGCTACGTAAGTTTCAAAGAAACTCATCGTTGCGTATCGGGTACGCTATCGAACATAGTAACCCCTTTAAAATAAAATTAATATTTAATTTGTAAATATTAATAAATATTAAAATTCTTTATTATTTATTTACCCGGGATGTTACATTCTCCCCTCCTTCAATAAATTGCGTCCTCGCAATTTGAAATTTTTCTTGGAAAATAAAAGGTTGAAAATAGAAAATACCTTTGTGGAAAACCCGCATCGGAAATAAGGTTAATAGAATTTAGTCTTAATAGGAGGGAAAGGGAAATGAAAAAGTCACCACCCAATTATGATCTCGATTAGGAGAACATTGGTGGCAATTAAAGACATATAATTGGAGGAAAAATGTAAATATTTGTAGGGAGTGATTGAGGTCATCAATCACAATCAACTGTCAAATTGAGGGCCTCAAAGCCTTCAATCTATGTTGATTTAAAATATCATCAGTTCAACAAGACATAAGGTATTAGGATAACACATTTTTTTGTTTTAATATCCCTTTACTAAAGTTTAAGAATTAATTTATTCATTGAATAAGAGATAGGTATATATATATTTATGCTTGACAATTAGAGTTTCAACCTTCAACTCATCTTTCACTCAAAAAGATAATAGAACTCAAAAATATTATACTTATCCTAATTGTATAAGGTTCCAAATGTTAACACATACCATTTAGATTAGTAAAATTATTTTGTAATAACCGGGGACTTCCTATAGGCTAGTGGTAGGAAATAAAGGCCTGTCGCACTATGATTGTGGGTTCGATTCCTGCAGCTTTGTCCGACGCGACGTGTTATGCCCCACCCTGCAGGTTGTCCTTTTCCTAAAACTATAGTATCATAATATTCCAAAAATAATCTTCATAATTTTTTAACCTTAAACAATACTATCCAAAGATCAACTTAATCCACTCCAACCTTTATAATTATCCAAAATACCTCTGTCCAAACTTTCTCTAAAAGGTCTCTTAATTCCAAAATCAATTTATCAGATTCCCCAAACAAAGTAAAGTTCCTCTTATTGTCACATACTAAAAATATAATTACCTTCATCATATTAAAACCTTACTGAAACAACAAGTACTGAAGTTCAATCCTTATATATATATATCACATTATTCTTATAACCAGAATATAATCCATTAGTCCAAAAGCACCAATACATTAATTATTCCGCTTCAACTGTAGTAACAGCATAAGATTGTCCTTGATCCCTTGGCCTTTTCTGAGGTAAGTTTCCCTGACTCTTAGGACATTCATTTGCATAATGACCCATTTCTCTACAATTATAGCATTCAACTTTGATAGCCTCTTTCTTTCCCTTACAATCACGAGCCTGGTGACCCTTTTCTCCACATTTATAACAAACTCCCATTCCTTTTAGGCAAGTACCAGGGTGATTCTTCCCACAATTATCACATAATGGAAAATCCTTCTTTCCCTTTTTCCCTTTATCTGTCTCTTGTTCCCCCGTTCTCTTCTTCTCTTGCTTTACTTTGTTGTCATAAGACTTAGAGAATTCCTTTTCTGTCTTGATAGCACACGAGACAATATCTTCGTATGATAAGAAGGATTGTGATACTAAAGATCGACGGAGAAATGGTTTTAACCCATCAAAGAAATGATCAATCTTACTCCTTGGGTTACGTATATAATCGGCAGCATGCCTCGCTAACCTTGTAAAGTTGGCCTCATACTTTGCGACATTCTCATCCTCCTTTTGTTTCAGACTCATAAATTGCCTTTCCATATCTGCTCTATGGTCATGAGGAAATTATTTTTCTAAGAAAAGATATTTGAACTCCCTCTATTCCATATTCGATACGTCATCATCTTCCTTTGTGTTTTGAATCAGCGACCACCAATGATCGGCATCTCTAGTGAGGCGGTAAACTGCCATGACAACCTTCTCCCTTTCACTACTCCCCAAGGCATGGAATATTTTCTCTAAGGAATTTATCCATTGCTCAGCTACTATAGGATTTGTACTCCCATTGAAGGTTGGTGGTTGTTGCCTCATGAAACGGTCTAGCATTGATCCTCCACATTGCGGATCAGGGTGCTCCATACGAGTAAGGTTATTATTAATAACCTGAGTGAGTTGTCCTAGTATGGTAATAAGTTGATCAGCACTAGTTGTATCTCCAGATCCACAATAATTATCTTGAGCAGGAGGGAAATCCCTACACGGAGTGCGTGCATTGATACGGTTTCCATTCCTTCTACTAGGCGCCATTTCTAAACAATGGCATAAACTAGATTAGTTTATGAATTAAAATACATAATTCCATATTTGTAAAACACTTTACATAAATTGAACTATTTATGGATATAATCCATAATCATAAAAAGAAATGTTTTCTTTGATAAAGTATATACTCATAACCCTTCATAGTGGTTTGTAAAGAAAATGATAATTATCCTAAGCATATCCCCCGGGAGTGTCGTAACCAAGAGTGCAGCAAGGCCCGTTGTTGTGCACCAGTTCCCGTTCGAGTCTAGCTCAAAGAGGTGTTTTCGGGTTTTACCCCTAGGTACATCTGTGCCAGAGCCGCCTCTACCTGCTCGTATCCAGACAGGGATGTATTGCTCGGAAAACTCACAAAATCTATACAATACCAAAAAATTTTGGAAGTTCTTCTATACTAATCCTCAAATTTCATCTTAGGTCTACGTTCTCTAATCAGAGTTTGTCTAAATCTAGCTTCCAAGGTTAGTACTAAACTGCCTCTGATACCAACTGTAACGCCCCGACCCCAGCTACCCAGAGTCGGTGCATTACTTCGTAACATTGGCATGATCACAAAAGATCAAGTCTCGAAAGACCGATTAGTTTAGTAGCCTTGGAAACACTAGATACATTTTTAAACGTTACATTACATAAAAAAGTAAAAAAAACTAATAACAAAGTCTTCATAGTACACACTCATATCCTCTTCTGACTATCCCTGCAGGTCATTCATAAAATACTTCTTCACATCCTGGAAAATATTAAAACATTGAAAGGGGTGAGCTCAGATGCTCAGTAAGGATAACAATATTGCGAAAGCTTTCATAAACAAACATAAACATTTAAGGCAATGTATGACTAAAACAAAAGCCTTTTAAACTTGAACATCAACATAATATGGCAAAAGTAAAATGAGATAATGCCATTTACATCTTCACATGGATATTCTACTGGTCGAATAATCACATGCAATATCAATAACCACTTTCATAATGATGGAATGCATAATGCCAGACTATCATAACCACGTATTCAAGGCCTCGTTCCAAGACCACAAATAAGATTTTGTCAAGGCCTCGTTCCAAGACACTAGTTTGTCTCATGAGACCTGCCGATGCATCGAGGAGCTATAGCGGGCTCCACCCGTCACTTATTAAGTCCAATTCATTCCTCATATGAATAGGTTTAAACATATCATAAACCATAACATAATCATATCACATAAAACATGCATAAAGGAAACATAACATTTCCACATTTCAATCACAAGATATAAATACAACACATTGATATAATAAAAAGTCTTTCAAAACCATTTTCAATACCAAAATAAAAGAAAGTTAAAACTTTGTATTTATTTTTTATTAAAAAAAATGATGGCTTGTAGAGGAAGCCGAATCTCAAATAATGGTCACGGCGGCGGAGAAGTCGTTGTCGCCGCATAAGTACGGAAAGAAAACATTCCCTTTTGTCGTTTAGCAAAACGCTTCGTATAAAAAGATTCCTTTTGAATAAATGTAAAATTCAAAGGAGTTTATACACCGTATAAAAGAAAGTTGTGTATAAAATGAAATATGCCTCAATGAAAGGAGATTGAGACGAAGTCCTTAAAAGATCATTTTTAAAATAAAATAGATCTATTATGTGTATTCACTATAGGTACACATAAAGAATGTAAAAATACAAAATAGGACATAATAATATCATGACATAATTTGAAAGTAAAAGATTAACCCAAAGAATGGAAGTTGGGTTAAGAAATTCCCTTACAAATAAAATAGATCTATTAGGTGTATTCACTATAGATACACATAAAGAAAGTACAAATACAAGATAGGACATAATAATATCATGAAGTAATTTGAAAGTAGGAGATTAACCCAAAGAATTGAAGTTGGGTTAAGAAGTTCCCTTACAAATAAAATAGATCTATTAGGTGTATTCACTATAGATACACATAAAGAAAGTACTAATACAAGATAGGAAATAATAATATCATGAAGTAATTTGAAAGTAGGAGATTAACCCAAAGAATTGAAGTTGGGTTAAGAAGTTCCCTTACCTTGTGTCCGACTTGACTCAACCGTTCTTTAACCTCCTGAATAATAAACTAGAGTTTATATCTACCTTATTAAGAACCATTTTAAATTTCATTATCCTTTTTATATCACTTATTACAATGTTATGAACATTATGTAATTATTTAAGTTAATAACGGTCGTTTTGTCGATCTTTGGTAACTTGAGTCAACAATAAACTTCTTATAATTACAAGTTGTTCATGTGGTAGAATATCCATTATATCCAGAATTATATTCATGATTTAGATGTCATATATATCTTATATATCCAGTATATACATTCATTTATAATATTACGTAACATTTAGAGGTAAAAAATGAAATGCACCGTTCATGGAGACGGTAAGCCGTACGTACGCATGAACGCTACTTTCATTTCAATTTCATATTTAAGGGAACTAAATCATAATTATATAAATGTATAATATAATTCCAGTATAATATAGTGTATAATACCATTTTCTTCATCCTTTATACATCCCACATATGGCATTAACGATTCAAATCACTTTGAGGGGGCGGTAGTCCGCACTTCCTAAAATGAAATTATCGCGTTTTACCCATAATGGAAATCATAAAGTATGCCATAAATGAGAAATACAGAAGAATAAGTAAAACATAAACATATTATATATCATATATAAAAATAGTGACATCTTAATGGCCACCTTTGAAGGTGTTATATGAGTGTTGAACAATCATCGTTTCGTGAGGCAGAAATTCGCCATCCACAGAAACCGTATGTTCTTTAACCATTAGATGTAAGTGTGTGTAAGTTTAGCTCTAATCCTTCTTATAAAAACATCCTAGTATATTGAGGATACTGGTTTTGTTACAAAATAAATGAATAAAAATAGTTTAGGGGGTTGGAGAAGAAAAATAAAACAAAACAACATTAGAGAAGACATTACCTCAAAATCGGGTAACTCTTTTTGATTTGAGCCAAAGGCTTCCTTGGGAAGCGTTCTTCCCAATGTAATGCTTCTAGGAGTAATAGGGGGAAGTTGGGAGAGTATTTGGGCAGAGTTTGGCCGAGCCAAATGGCTTGAAAGTGTAAATGAGGTGGGAGAGGTGGGGGCCTTTTATAAGTGGAGAGGAGGGGCACTTTTGGAAAGATTGAAATGTAACATTATTTCACAATGCTTTTCGGATTCTAAAGGTCCCACACTTATATAATTCGAGGCTAAGGTGATAAGGTTTCGAAATCTCCTCATCCAATAGGCTTTGGACAAGTGTAAGCCTTGGATTTTGCATTATCTTCTCATTTTATTTAAATCGTTAAATAATGAGGTCATCGCTGCATCATAATGATGTCATAAATAATTTAATTTATTTAATGTCTAAAAATTATAAAAAAAATACTATGATGTAGGAAATCTTTTTATATTTCTAATGAATATTTATAGTCAAAATTCGGACTTGTGTAACCCCACTTAAAAACTGTTTTAGTAAAACAACTCATGTTTGTGTCAATTTAATTTTAACATTAAATAAATATATATTAATGTCATTTTCCAACTAAAGTGGCTCCATGGGGTCCCCAAGTTGACCCATGGGTTGTCTTGGTCGTCCATGACTCATCCAATAGGAGTAGGACAAGTGTCATGGTGTTTTCACATTCTTATAATACCATTTTTACCTTAAACTACACTAATTACCTCTAATCGCGATTAAGAACTTAAAAGTTACTATTCACCAAAAAATTATTTTAATCTCATTGAACCACATTTTACTTCTTAATGACAACCATGTATGTCGGATTTTCAAAATTCAATACACATTAGTGGTAAACTTTCATTTAACTGAAAAATCAGTTTGCTTGATTACCACTTAGTGGTTTCACTATTCATCAAAAATTGAAGTTTTTCAGAAAATTACCAAAAATTCACCCTAAGCTATATTTGATATTCCGAATTCAAAAATGAAGTCCATTTTACAAAATTCAAAACATATAAGTCAAATTAATTAATTTAATAATTAATTCCCGCTGTCATGACAAATAGCGTGTTTTTGTGAAACAATAAGTATCAAAAGATTGACACTAGTTTAAGTCCGATTTCAAAGTAAAATTAATTCCAACGACCACTATTGGATTTAATGGTAAAAATATTTTCTAATTTCACTTTAAAACCAATTCAAAAGATAATCTAATCGTATAAATAAATTATATTAAAAAGAGGTTTTGAATTAAAATACAACATATTACACTATTCATAAAAAAATGAACTTTATCAGAAAGGTACCCAAAATTTACACAAAGTAAATTTTGATGTCCCGATTCTAAAGAAGAGTTATATTTGGTCCAAAATAAATTATAAGAGTGATCAAAACTATATTTAATGACGGTTCACCATTAAAAGGTGATAAGTGAACCTTTAGTGAAAATTAGAGTATATATGCCCTAAAATTGAACTCTTTCCGTATTTTAAGCCTTTATCTTTTATTGGGTAAATGTAAAAACATTTAAAAACATATCTAATCATATTTTAGTTATTTTTATCCATTCCCGCCAGTACAACGGCTACTTGTTAACTAACATTTAAAATAATATTATTTTATTACTAGTGTGCTACGTAAGTTTCAAAGAAACTCATCGTTGCGTATCGGGTACGCTATCAAACATAGAAACCCCTTTAAAATAAAATTAATATTTAATTTGTAAATATTAATAAATATGAAAATTATTTATTCTTTATTTACCTGGGATGTTACATGATATGACTTTGTTTGTGTGTGTGGAACTATATTTTTATTAAAGGATGGTTTTCCCTAAGTTATTTGTAAATGGAAAGGATTTTTAAAGCAATGTGAAATGGTTTTGTGAAACGGTTTTCAAAGAATAATATGATGGAATAGTGGGATTAATTGATTTAGAAAATAAAGAACTAGGTAATCCTTATTTATATAGGTGTAGGCTATAATAATTGGTCTCATCAACTATTTATGAGGTTCCTCATGGGGATTTTCTCTGCTCTCAAGGATGGTTTTTCTAGGGTCATGTTAGACTTGTTGGGGGATCACATTATGGGTTGTTTTTCATCTTTATAGACTCGATGTGTTTGTCTAGTAACTTGATGTGTATGTGATTATCTATGTTAGGTATGAGTTTCCTAGCTATCCTGACATAGTTTAATATTTTGAATGATGTTACCAATTCTTATTCTTTTTGTTTGTACTATTTGATTTGAACTTCCATGGATTTGATATGATATTTGATGCATGCTTTGTTTTGACATGATATATTCACTGTGATATATGGATTTGAAATAAATTGAAACTGATTCACCTAATTTATTTGGAACTGAATAAAAATTGTAAATAAAACTATTTTACCATTCTTTTGATATAAAAAATATTGAACTTTTATCATTTCTTATTTTTTTTAAAGTTAATCATTATGGACTATTGTCCAAATAATTGATATGGAACATCAGGGTAGAACCCTATTGATCCTGTTAGATCACACCCTGTATACCCCTTACAATGTGTATAGACCTAGTTATTTATTTTGATGAAGGGAAAGGGAAGGTGTCATAGTGAGGTCGTGAGGTATTCTGTTAGCTGGGTTTCAGGAAACGGGTGGTAAGATGGTAGGAGTTTTCCTACATTATTACATGGATCTATTGGAGTAGATTTTTGGTTTTTCATTATTTTTATGTTTTACTTGTCACTATGATATTTTTTTCAACCTTTTTTAGTTGTATCACTTCCATTGTTATTTATTTGTTTTTTCATATTGTTTAATCTTCCACTATTTCTCTCTGTTATGTGCATATATTCCATGTTGTTTCTTCAAGATGAGTGAACTCATTATCTATGTTGTTTGATAATCGGGTGTTAGTCTCCTTCCTGTGGGGATTGGTAACTTCCTTTGGGTATGTAAAAGATTCAGTTAGGTACAAGTTTGGGAGGGTATTCAGGTCGGTTCATTAAATAGGAAATCTATTGTAAGTATTGACAAAAATAAACTATGTTGGAACAAACAAGTATGTGTAAATATCGTGAATAAGATATTTCACAATCTATCATTCAAGAAACTTTAGTTTGAAATTAGTGTATAACTTAATCCATCAGTTTAAATAGGATGGAATATTTCTAATCTCCACATTCCGAAAAAAAAATCTAATTATTTTTGTTGTGGTATATGATTAATTTGGAGATATTACCATTGGATGTTATCCGATTACAATAGGATATCATGATGATTAATAAAAATATACTCATTCTTTTAAATAATTAAAATTTAACATTATAGGTGAGATTTTTTGGAAGATAATGTAAATAAAGTGGTGACACTCAATTTGTGTAGAATAACATTGTTTTCCATTGATTGGTTATATTTTTGAAATTCTCTCTTCAAATGGGGGTACACAGTAAGAATGAAAAGGGGATTTTTTGGATTGAATAATTTAAGTATGTATTTAATTAACTATGGATCTCCTTTTTTTATAAACCAATAATTGATCACATTGAATTAATGGTTTAGTTTTATCTTATCCCTACTTTCTGGAAGAAGTAATATGTTTTTTTGGAATTGAATTTCACTTTGAATTTATAATAAACCCAAAGGGGGTGAATGTTGGAAAAAAAATTATCAAAATTGTTATTTAGTGTTTTGTTTTTTTCTATCAATTTCAAATATGAATTTTTATATAATTATAAAGGGAGAATACTAATTGGAAATTTAAAATTGATAGAGTAAATATAGATGTTTTTCATATTAAATGAAATGTTAATTTAGATGTAAAATTTGGATATTCCCACAAAACAAAAAAAATTAAAATCCTTATTATTTATTGAAAATTTTAGTGCATTAATTGAAATTATATTTATTCTTTTTAGTCATTAATATGTTAATATATGTTTATTTTATCAAACATTGTGTATTATCGGAGTTACACATGATTAATGAAACATGGAGTGTTATGACACATAGAGTGTTCTGAGGGAGGTAATGCAATGTCACTAAATTCATACTAAATATAATGAACTGGGTACCAATACATCATAGATAAATATTTTATCCACAAAAATAGTAAATATTAGTGGATTCTAGTATAAATAATAACACTATTTATGATCCTCAGATAAACCCTAATGGTGAACCATGTAAAAGCTATATTTCCATATATTTAATTTCATTATTTCATTTTGGAGTATTTATATAAAAACATGATTGGTTCAAGGAGTTTGTAAAAATATGGGGATAAGATCCAAATAAATAGAAATAAAATCATGAATTTTTGATTCACCCTTCCCCTCTCAGGGCATCTTTGGTTCAATAAATCAAAATCTGTTATTTCATAGATTCATGTGTTTAGTGGTGAACTACTTGTTATGGATTACTTAAGAAACAAATGTGTTCCAGGATAACACTATATGCATCATAATTAGTTATTGAAAATAATTATTTTCTTTAACTATCCCTATGAATCAAAAATATTAGTCAAGGGAGTGACTGTGTTTCTATAAATTTGAAACAAATCCCTTTCTATGAATGTATGGGAATTCTAGAAAATGATGAAGGAATGGATTTAGAAGGAAATTGTAACATCCAATGTTTTTTTATATTTAAATAATACTAACTGAATAGATTATTTCACACATGATATAATACAAAAATTAAAATGGGTTCATTTTATTGATAACAAATTCTATAATGCGTGATAATTGTTAATAAAATAAGAAAATAAAAAAATAAAATTTCATTAAGAAAAATTGAAGTGTAATAAATCCAATTGTAAATAAAACTTAAATGATCACACAACAATTATCTACGGGGATTTCTATAATTATCATCATAATGATTGAAATTATATAAGTAAGAATATAAATCAAAAATAAAATAAAAATATTTAGAGATAACTATATTTTATTAATGATTCTAAAATTATAATTTTGATTATATATAGGATTATAATATGAATGATATATATTGGGTAATTACAAATACGTTCCTTTGATATATGATCATTGCAAATATGGTTTTTTTATATTTTTTACTTGAGTATATCCAATGGGAATGTTGAGCAATAGAAGTAAAATAATTCACAAATTCTAAATAATGAAATAAAAAAGATAAAATATTAGAATAGTTTACTACATGGTTTGTTTTATAAATTACATATTAGGTTCATTATAATTAAATAGTGATATACTTGAAGTGAATTTTTAAAAATGTATGATTTTTATGGTTGATATATATCTTCCTAGAAATTATTTATTAATTATAAGGAATAATAATCTATTTATTCATGGTCAATTAAATATGATTTTTTAAAATATATATATAATATATATTCTTATTTAAAATATAAATATTAAATTTATAACGATATTTAATGATGTTAATGGTTTATATATATATATATACATATTAAAATTAATTCCCATTCATGGAATGATTTTTAATTGGTTATATATAATAATAATGGATTTTCATGTTAAAATGATATATTTTACAAATAATTATTTTTTTCATAAGTGGTTTGTATTTTAAATATAATATATTAAATAGATCAAAATTATTTGTGAATATAATATTATTTTTCAATGAATATGTATATACATTAACACTCATTTACACTTATAATTTATAAGAAATAAGAAAAATACCTCATAAATTTTAAGATAAATATGTCCTATTTATAATTATTAATTATACTAAATGTGGTGTAAATATGTAATCATGATGTAAAAAATGGGTTTTTGGTGCCATGTTATATTTCTAAGAATGAATTAATAACCATCTTGATAAATTTAACAATGTTGAAAGTGTTAAAAAGAGGTAAAATAAAGAGGATTTAATTTTTTAATACATATATTGATATTTATTCATTTTAAAATTAAAATTTTAAATTATGGATCCAAAGATAAATATTTTACCCACACTTCCTCACTCCCCTAACATCCACATGATTCTAACTGTACCCATTTCCATACATAACTTTCCAATGAAATATCCCACATTTTCAAAAATGTAAAAAAATTATAACTAAAGTGATGGTTGTTGTTAAATTGCATCAAACACGCTCATCATGGATTCGATTTTCATAAACCACAATGATAATTTCATTAAAATGGTCATAGATAAAAATAAATCACCATCATAATATGATTCAAATTTATTATCTTGTAGATAATGATTATCATGGTATAGATGATTGGGAACTAACATCACTATTGTGAGACACTAAAAAAATTACTAACACATGAGGTTGAAAAAAATTAATAACCTATATCTGTGTAATAAATAATTATAATTAAAGAATATTAATAGTAATAAATATTATTATGGTCTTAAAATATATTACTAAAAAAAATTTACTATAAATGAGGTCATTGTGATTCTATGAATGGCAAGTGTAATTGTAAGGGGTTTCTCTCAAATTAAATTTCATATTAGAGACTGATATGACTAAAATATTATCTTTTTAAATTATATTACATTAATCTATAAAACCACCATGATATTCCTATCCACTATTAATTCATGTGGTTTTTCATGTCCCTATACTTTTACTTCCCATTTTATAGGTTAGTAATTTATACAAAATGACGATTATAAGAGAAAATGATTTTACATCCTCTTTTCTATTGGAAATATTTTTCCTCCATCAACATATTCATTATTTTTCTATATGGATGTCATTATTTATATATATATATATATATGATTAATCAAATACCTTTTCAATGTTAATCAATTTTTTTACTAAGAGAATCCTCTTTTAGAATTTAATGTGTGGTTATTTTTAGCAACCACTAACTCCAATTACCAATGTGTGAAATGAGTTTTCTTTATTAAAAATTTCTATATGAACTCATTTTCCCGCAGTTAAAAGGATTTTTTAAAATGAAGTTTCCCCTCCAGGTCATCACGGTTTTCCAAGATAATATCAATTCCATTTTTTGAGACATTTTTATTATCATTTAAAAATTCTAACAATAAATGTATATTCTACATATTTTTCAAAACAAACTATGCTCGTATAAATGAGTTTTTCATATATGTTAATAACAGTTAATATTTCTTATGATTCACTATTGATTTTTAGTTATGATATCATCTACCATATTTCATTCTATGAATTATGATGATGTAATGTTGACATTTTCATGATACCCATTTATTATTTTCATAAATTTATTATACAGTGAATGAATTATATATTTTTTCATTATCATATTCCATCTATATATATGGTTTATAATTATCTAGAAGGTGGGACTATAAAATCCATCAAATGAATTAGGTAGTGTTCAATGTGTCATTATTTGAATAGGGTACATGAATTCCTAACCCATATACAAGGTTATATGGGTGGATTGCCTAATCCGAAGCCTATATAAGTGGTCATCCTAACACTAAGGGTATAAATGGAATCATCCCAAGCCTAAGGATTTATTTTCAGTCAGCCTATTACTATGGTAAAAGGGGTTGTATTCTCAATTCCAAGAATTTACATGGGTGGTAATCCCAAGCATACTATAATACTGAAATATTAAAGAACGTGAACATTATGGGATGAATATTCTATGGTTAATTTAAACACCCAATCTTGTGCTTTCAGATTCAGTGCTAAAAATAGTGTGTATATTTTTTTTATAATATATACCTAAAAACACACAATACACAAAAAATTCAAGAACTTTTTCAAACTAGGTTCTGGATAATTATATAAAAAATATACAATTGTTCAGATTTGTACAAAAATAAAATAAAATATTTATTCACCTCGCATGTGCTAACTTAAAAAATGAAGTTATCCATCTTATAACATCTAAAATACATGTGAAAATATATTTAAAACATGGGATGAAAATAAAACTTCACATTAAGAGATTTTAAAACCACTGAAAAATGATTTTATAAAAAATATTTTCAAAAATATTTAATAAAATTTAATATCAAATATAAATATTTGATATATATATATATATTACTATTCAAAAACATTTCAAAATGCTTTATTTTTTGAAAATTCTTTACAAAAATGCTTATTTGAAAGAACTTGGATTTATATTTTGTAATAATTTTACAAAATAATAATTTTCTTTAATGGTTAGTTTGATACATGGAAAATATTATGAAATATATATGGCCAACAACAATAAAATTGGTCGTACAATGTCCGGTGAGGTCATGAGATCACTCCTCATTCCCCATTCTCTCATTTGATACACAAGTGACGAATTTAATTTTGAAGAAAACATTTTAAAGATCAACCGTTCTAAATTAAATCCCATTAAAAACATTTAAAAATAATTCGTAAATTATTTTCTTAGATGAAAAAAAAAATTGTAAATCCTTCACATGATAAAAACATGATTTTAAGAGAAATCTCTATTTCAAAAATAAATACTTACATTTAAATCTTCTAAACATAGAAAATAGACTCATTAAAAAATTCATGTATATAGATGATGACCATAACTGTAAACATACATGAAATTATAGGAAATAGAAACCATGTTACACACCAAATGATATAATTTAACTTTAGAAATTATAGTGAAAATTTTAATAAAACTAAATTCCTTTAAAACTAAAAATATAAAGAAATCTTGTTTTTTTAAATCCAAAATAAAACTTTGAAATTAAAAAATTAAAAATTTGTAAAAATAATTCACTTCTCACATAATTTTGATTATATTAGCATACTTGTAATTTTAATATATATATAATTCATTAAAAAGGTTTTTAAAAAGAACAAAGGGTTATCATAACATTGATTATTCCTCATTACAATTTTCAAACATATTATATATTTAAAAAATATAGTACATACTCAAACAAAATTTCATTTTTATGATTAAAAAAACAATTTATGTTGTATTTGAAAATATATAAGTAATTAAGAAGAAATATAAAAACAAATTTTAAAATAAATCTCTTATTATAATAAAATTTCATTGAAATAAATATTTGAAAATAAACGTTTCCCCTAACATTAAATTGAAACATTGAAGAGAAGCCTACTTCCAAAGCAATAAAGTATCTATGAAACATTTTTATGTAATTTTGGTTGCACATAATAGATGAAATGTGGTCTTTTGGACATTTAATATATAGAATATAAGAAAAAAAATGAAAAAGTTTTGGATAAAAGAACTTTTCAAGACAGAGAAACTATTAGCTATTTAGATCAGTTTCTTTTTACACTTCATATAGTGAAAAAATGCTCAATTTTCATCTAAAAAAGAGTGGATACATAAAATAATGGTTCTTTGGTTCGAAATATGGATAATCATTTAAACTCTTCTAAGATGGATATTGACAAAGAATCAAAATGAAGCACATTGTGAGTGATGATCAGTAGGGTACGTTGAATTAAAAATTATGGACATGAAATAACTTTTTGAGCTAGCTTATATATAATTGTGACTCAACCGATTAGATTTGACATCATAAATTAATTCAGAGTATGGAAAATAGAAAACAGTGACCGAGAACCAGCCTCATGCTCAATGAATAAATGTAAATTTTTTCCAGTCCAAATCTCAACCAACAATAGGTTTATAAAATGTATGAAGCACAGATAAGATGAAAAACATATAATTATATATGAATGTGGAAAAATATTATGTTTCGTTAATATTAATCAAAGGATGAAAAATAAATAGATCAATAGTAAGGTCTACCAATATTGAATAAATTGGTTCAAATTTTTAAAAAAAGAATTAATAAAATAATGAATGGGTCAACAAAAACGGTTGGAGAAAGAAGATCTGAAATAAAAAATTAATGAACCTAAAACAAAGGATTCTGATAGCTACCTATAGTAAATCTACAAATTGATCCACCTTCGGTAGCTGACAATGCTTGAAAACCTCATTTTCTTCAACAAATCAATCCTTACTTGGCTAGAATCCTTTTTTTGTATTTTCAAATGGCACTTTTGAAGGAAAAGTGTGAACCCAAACAACTTAAACCAATTTAAAAAATGTAAAATAATCGTCATCCCAGATAGAAACTACATGAACTACCCCTCCCCAGCGACTACATCATTATGAAAAACCTCCACCATCGCATGACCACTCGGCTAGCTGTCTCGTGAAGGGTTGCATGGGCCTGGTACCGATGGAAAAATCCATACCCTATCATCCATCAAAATCCAGATGCCCAAGCACAGGTGAAAACTTCTTGTTCTAACTCCTCATCAAGAGATGTTCCTCACATAGTGTTGTTGATGCTCCTTTCCATCACAAATTCTAACAACTAAAAAAGGGAAATACCTTAATCCAAAGTGATTCATCCTTTGAAGAAACATCAAAAATCGATCAAGGCATGAAGAAGGATTTCCTCCCACTTGGGCCGCGCAAGTTTCATCATGGTCGCACAAGTATACTTGTGCGCCCCATAGTGGTCATGCAGGTGACTTGCGCGCCCTCTTTGATTTTTGTCCAGGGTCTTCAACAGCCTATAAATACCCCTTGTGGGCCCCCCATTTGATGACGGAAAAATTCCAAAACTCAGATTTGAGCTCCTGGCACCCTAGTCTCTTCTGGAAGTCTTCTGAACACTTCTAAGGTGATTTCTTTCCTAGAATGGAAGCTCTAAACATGGGAAACAAGGCCTAAGTGTTGAAACTCATCAACACTTGCGCGCCTAAGTGGCCAGCCCTTAATGGAAATGGCCAAACATGCGCGCCGCCTTATACCTTCAATAAAACTTGTGCACCACTCTTTTAGAATCCTTTAGGGATAATACTAAGGGCTTGAGCCAAGTCTCGCCCAAGTATTACCCTAAGGGTTGACTGTCACGCAAGTACCCATGTGTCGTGAAAGTATACTTGCGCGACTAGGACTTGCGTGCCCACGCAGGACTTGCACGCCTCTCTCTTTTTGGGTGCCCCTTTTTCCTATTCACTTGCTTTCTTCAAATCCACCTCTCCTCTTCAAAATTTATCCTTCAGAACCCTCTTCAAATCCATTTATGGCATGGTTAATTTGTTCGAATCCTTATATGAAAGGAATTCAGTGGAACATTTTTCAAAACCTAGTGATTTACATATCTTTATGTCACTAAGGTTAGAGATTTCATTCATCCAATCTCATCCTTTAAAGATGAGAGGATCTTTGATTTGGGCCACCTTCTCAGAAGTAATTCCCAGTCTCAAAATCCCAAATTTGGGCATCCTCCTTAGGAGTAAGCCCCAATTCCCCTAACCTGGGCCTCCTTTTCAGGTGTAAGCCCCAGTCTTCAAGTTCCCTTAATTTTGGGAATCCTCCTCAGGAGTAATCCCCAACCATAATTCTTTTAATTTAGGCATCCTCCTTAGGAGTAAGCCCCAAGTTCCCAAAATCCAAATTCCCTTAACCTGGGCTTCCTTTTCAGGCTTAAGCCCCAGTCATAATTCCTCTTAACTAGTCTTAATTTACTTTTTATTTGGGCTTCATTATCAGGAGTAAAACCCAATCATAAGTCCTCTCTAATTTGGGCATCCTTATTAGGATTAAGTCCTAAGTTAAGTATCCAAATCTCCATAAAGCACATATACCTTTATGGACCTTGTTCCTAGGTTTCTTTCCTGAAGTAAATCTGAATCTTCATCTATCTGGGCAGTCATACATACATAAGCCCCACATCATTTCTTATAATTGCATATTTCATGGAACAATTGTCTGGTTTTACCAATACCTCTTGTTTCTCACACCGAGCATGACTCACATGATCTTAGAGTGTAAAAGTAATTATGACATCTTTCTTTAAGCCATCAATCATACATAAACCTCATACTTCTTTACTCGAACTACATGGGTTCTGATTCCTTTTCTAAAATAAAGGATACATAGGTAGCCCATCTGTGGGTACGATCTCAACTCTGAAATAATCTATGTCCTTAGGAATGACAATAAACTTCAAGTGCCCCGCTGAGTGGCTTTAAAACCAGTATGGTTATCATAATGACCAGGATATTTATATATAATGTGTCGAAGGATAGCATTGACTAAGAATCTCTAACAAATACAGATGATTCTCTATCGATGAAGAACCTCGAATATATATAAAAGATTCTCTAAATCTCATAAATATTAATCATTGATTGTCAGATCTAAAGGAAAGATCATTTTCATACTTGGTAATTTAATAAGGATTCACGAACATAACTTAAATCTATAAAGAGAGTCCCGGAGTAGACAATAATTCCCCTCAAAAATTTGTGATGAGTCTGACCTCTCATCCTCTCAACCAATGCAAATCCTTAAACCTCATCGGTTCACAACTAATGAGCACCTACCTTTGGAAAGTAGGTCCAAATGGATATGGAATCATTGGATGTTTCCGGTTCTATGAAAAAACCCGTTAGAAACTGCTTGGAATGTTTGAACCTTAAATCAATGAGGTCATTCCCATTTCCAGAGGAAACAAAAAATGGTGAACCAGAAGTGAATCCTTAACCAAGTTAAAATGATGTTTTACTTATTTTTTAGGCCCCTATTTAACATAATGTGAGGGCCAACAAATCAATCAATAACATATGTGCTCATCCAAAAGATGTAGTATCCGAAATTATCTTGATTATATTTGTTATATCAAACAGGCACTCTTTTCCAAGATCTTCTGCGTTATAGAAATGGCTTCTCTTAAATTCACGCCTGTGAATACCTCTGTTGTGAATGACTCTGTTGCTACTCCTGCTAGATCTTCGTCCGCTCTGAGGACGACATCACCAACTCAGAGTCTTCAACGTTGGGTATCAAATGTGCTGGTTAAGGAATTCCATCAAAATTGTACTATTCCGACTCTGGAGGCCGCTCGACAAGACCTTCAAGTCAATAATTCACCCTGGTCGTTTGAACAGCGATGACCAGTGATCAAGAAGTAGGTGGTTCCAACCACCATTTCCAACCGTTTCAGGTCGTTATCCCCATA
The DNA here is from genome assembly GCA_963277665.1 of Viscum album. Taxonomy (NCBI): domain Eukaryota; kingdom Viridiplantae; phylum Streptophyta; class Magnoliopsida; order Santalales; family Viscaceae; genus Viscum; species Viscum album. The sequence goes on along the minus strand of CAUJRU010000385.1, from coordinate 195,125 downwards.
ACGCAATCACCAGTCCCTCCCATATTCTAGGGAGGTGAATGAGAAGGTCATTGAAGTCCTTAATTCAAGGAAACATGAGTCCTTCCCAAGGGCTCCCACCAACAATCACGGTCAGACTCATGCGACAGTGCGCCCTCAACATGATGAGGGTATCACCTTCAGGGCTTTGTCTCAGGTCCCTCAGACCCGAGCACGCAAGATGAACTGCCAGAGGTGAAATCCGGTCAATATTGATCAGGTTCTTATCTCTACCATTTCCGGAGAAGTCCACCAACCTAACTTGGTGGAAAGTAACGACTGGGCACACACACCCGTCCGTTTTAATTCCGTTGTCCAGCAGACTCATCTGGAAACAACACGCCAATCCCGCCAGGAAATTCCGGTAGAGTACTATAGATAGAAACATACACCTATTTATAAGTCATCATCTAGTCAATAGGCTCGTCTGACTACATATGATGAAGCCCTCCAACCCAATGTGTTGACAATTGGTAAACAGGAACATACACTTGCTTACACTCATCAATCCTGCCAGTAGCCTCATCTGTCAGTATTGAAGAAAGATTGTTAACCACGTTCGGTGGAGTGCAATCAGTAGGCACATACACCTACCAGTATTGATCAAGCCTACCAACAGTCTCGTTTGTTAGTGTTCGGAGAATTCAGTTAGAAAGCTCTGGCGACAAACAGGAGGCTGACTCAACTCTCTACCCCCACAATTGAGTGCTATCAAAATTAACTAACAGGAAAAGAAGGACATTAGCAGGAACATAAACCTACTCCAAGCATGAAATGGACATATATTCCTATTTCGGTAGCTGAAGTCACCAAGCATATTCTGTCAATGGTGAAATAGCATAAGCAAATCCCTGCTCATATTCTGGATGCCTGCCAGAATATTATAACAACTTCAGTATCATCACAGAGAAATAAATGCAAATATATCTCTATCAGTGGAGTAACACATCAATATTTTACTCCTTAACATACACACACCTCTGTTCCAGTCCAAGAGGGTTGTGGGGTGTACTCCCCCATATCATACGGACAACCAAGTCAGGCACATACACCTGATTTGAGTGGAGATAATTAGCCTAACCTGATATTTTCTCCTAAGCAGGAACATACACCTGGACATAATAACCACTTTCTTCAACAATTGGTTCCCAAAGTGAGTAAGAAGGCGTCTAAGAAAAAGACCCGTCCAGCATAGTCAAGAAATCAAGGGCTAATATGTAACAAGGCCTTGCTTGATGCTGGAGTTTTTGATGCACTCAGACAATTATCTGTTGCAACTAAAGATTCTACTCTATTAGTTCCCAATATTGGGAACATTAATTCTGAATTTCTACATCAGATACTTCCTCATAAAGGCTTTCTTCATGACAGTTCGGTCGATCTCGAAGTTTCATCTTCAGATGAGAGCCACAAGAACCCTCTGTGTGGCTAGAAGACCAAGGACCAAAATGTTTTATCTTTTTCTGTAACCCACCATGGTGGTCCTCCCCATGATGATGAATTTAGTTGCGAAAGTCCTCTCCAAATTAGTAATTCACATTTCCTGGAAAATGATACAATAGACAATGTAGTGATAAAAAAGACCTCTTATATTGAGGCACTTGCAAATGTGAAGCCAGTCATGTCTGATGCTTTACCACTAGCAGGTGAAATAATTTCTCAATCAGAAGATATCCTGGGGTATAGGTCATTCTCCGAACCACCCCTGGGTCGTTCATATTCTAGTTTGATCAGTGAATTCTCTACCGATCTTGTTGAATCTGATGAAGCAACAAGGAAGCACCATCTTTGGTCTAATCAGGTAGAATAATATTCATTGAATGATAAAGTGTAAGTACTGAATATGAGAAAAAAACTAGCGAAAGGTGAAGTTCTAGTTATGTTTTTGGCCTTTGGCTGACTCTCAGTATGACATTCTAGAGATGTTGACGGAAGACCGTATTCAAGATATTCGTCTCAACATATGTAAAACTCTTTATCAGTTGAAAAGGAAAATATTATCTTATGATGAATATGAAAATCATGTAAAGATAATAGAAGGGTTACAATGCCAAATTTATTTGGCTTCTCTCTCAGTTTCTCGATATCCGAAGGCTGAAAAGCAACAGAGAGCCCTTCAGCGTTCATGCCTTGGCGCACTAAGAAGGTTGCACCAGTTAATTTCTAATTCCCCATCTGGTATTCATACCAGGGGATGGGGTGTCCATGGAGCACTACATTTCACTGTACTCTCCATTCAAAAAAGCCCGCCGAAAATGGTTTCATTCAATGTTATTTCCCATGGCCGGCCACATCCAATTGGCTTTGTTTGTAATCAAAGGCTTGCTCAAGAACAAGCCTCAACTAGTTCTTCTCAAAATAAAGCATACAGAAAACAAGTTGTTGAATTACTCCTGCATCAAGAAAACGAGAATATTGAATAGGCTTCTCATTTGGATCATGCACATCATCAAGTGACAGTAGTTTCAGAAATCATCCAACGGTCTTTTGAGCCGGGTGATAAGAGTGGATGTAGGTTGATGCATCCAGCCAATTTCCGGACTAAAGTCTGCAAGATCATGAGAACTTTCAAGAAAGTCTCAGATATAAAAACTCAAGAACCACCCCAGCTTTCCAGACTGGGGACTCTTTTAACCCAACCCTTAGAATCAAAAAATAGGATTCGAGGAGTTGAGTAGAAACCGCAGGAACAGCCCCAATCCACAGGACTGGGGACTTTTTCAAATCCTCAATCTCTCCCTCAGAGAAATTCAGTCTTCTCTCGATTAGGGAAGAAGCCAAAAGAGGAACAAGGAGCCGAATTATCAGGAGATTCCCTCCACATTACAGTTCATAAAGAAGCTCCTGAGAAATCGAATCAACAAAAGGCAATGTCTTATCAAGGACATAGAAGAAGACAATATCACATAAATGTTGATAGAAGGGATGAAATGCATTATGAATCAATAAATGTCATCAATGTTATTGTTTCTGATCCCCCGGATGAGGCTCACTCAGAGGGATTAGATAAGGAAGCTCCTGCTCAAGAGGTTGTACGCACATAAACAAATGAAGAAGGTGTGCATACATGAAATCAAAGGATTACCCAGAATCTAGGTAATAGTTCAAGTAACCTGCTTCCCTCTCTCCTAAAGGTGTCCAATAAGGGGAAAGGAAAGAATCAGGTTACATACCCTTCCTCTAGAGAAGGCCAATTTCTCTCATTAGAGTAAAGATTTTCACAACAAGAGGAAGAAATGAATGAATTAAGGAGGTTGAATGCAGAACTACTTCAAGGTAGTCTTCCTCCTAAGCGTGCTGAAGTCAGTCAGCCAAGGGAATTTTTTGCGGCTACTGAGATGGATCAAGAATATCCTCCTTTATCAGTACACCCTTATAGTTATAATCCTATGGGTCAGGTGCAACAACAACCGGTGGTGTTATCGTCAGTTGTAGTACCAGCCACCACATCTGTCCAAGCTCCAGTTATTGCACCTGCTCAGGTCCAAGCTCAACCGGATGTTTCTCAAAATTTAATAACTACTATTGAGTCATTAACTAGTCAGTTGGAATCTATGGAGGGAAAACAAGCTCAAATTCAACCAAAAAAGAGAGCTTACCCTAAATGGGTTGATAAAATTCCTCCCCCATCAAATTTTGCAAGTACCACATTCCCAATATTTAATAGTTAGGGAGACCCAGAGAAACACTTAACATATTTTGTTTCTCATTGTGATCCTATGATGGGAACCCCTCAGCAACAAGAAGCAGTTAAGTTCAGGTGTTTTGTACAGTCATTACAAGGGTCTGCCTTTGTCTGGTATACAAGCTTGCAATCTCGGTCAATTACCAGGTGGGAGGATCTCCGTCAATGATCCCTTCTTCAATTCAGCTCAACTTTACCAAAGACAACATTTTTTGATCTTAAAAATTGTAAGAAAAGGGAGAATGAAAGGGTTTCAGATTTCATTGCTCGCTAGAAGGGATTAACATATTCTCTGATCTTAGCACTCCCTAAAGAAGAATTGTTTCCAATTTGTGTGGCAAATTTTCATGATGAGTTGCGCACACCATTGATCCCTGTGAAAGACACAGGAGGGTTTCGAGACCTTAATTAAATCTCTCAACAGATTGAAGACTCTCTTATGAAGACTAAGGATAAAACTCATGTAATTCCATCAGCTCCAAGAAGGAGAATGGGTAAAGCAGAGAATGCTACAGTTACGCTTAAACAAGCACCTGTACCTGATTCTACTTCAAAACCTTCATCTTATCGAAGGGTTCCACCTCCTGAGCATCAACAACAGAAGTCATTTCGTCAAGATGATTAAAGAGATCAAAGACGGAAACAATTTGAGGATCTGAAGAGCAAAGTTTACTCTTTCCAAAATTAACAAGTTCCTGGTTACTTCATTTCATCTCTGGAAAATAATTTGTTTCAATTTCCAAGGCCTAAGAGGCTGAAAAAGGAAGGAGATTAAGACCATCCCAATTATTTCCCATTTCATCAGATGTTGGGGCATCCCATTCAGGAGTGTTTTGTCTTCAAAGACCTCCTGCAAAAAATGGTGGACTCGGGACAAGTCAAGTTGAAAGGTTCTTCAGCTCAGGTAGCATGTGTAATTGCTACAAATCCAAGGGAAGAAGGTGAGTGGAAAGAAGTCAAGAACAAAAATGCACAAAAATATGATGATTGGATGGTCAGAAAAACGATCAACCGAACTCATGCCATTTTTCAAACACAATTGAAGAAACCAATTGTGTCTTATGCTATGAATTCCACAGCAAACCCCCCTTCATCAGAGGGAAAATCCTCAAAGAAACGGAATAATTCAAAGAAAGAAGAGCAATCAGAAGAAGATGAGATCGTGTCAAATCCCAAATTGTCTTTGACTCTGGAAGATTTTATGTCATCTAATTCAAAGAAACGGGCACCGCCCCACCAAACGGCATAGCCTAAATTGGCTAATCAAGAAGAGTCTTTATCGGATGAATTGATCTTTGGTTCTATTAATATGATTCATTTAACAGATCCTTATGCCAATCGCAGTTTTGATTTTGATGAGCCTGAATTCCCTGTATCAAATAGAGGAATTAGAGGGAGTTACAGAGGTCTGGGATACAGAGGAAGACATGGATATCCTAGAATCCACTATTCCAATTCTACCCCTGCTAGAACTATGTATGAAGCAGAAACTCGTGGCAGAGCCCTTCAACGGGCTCAACAAGAATAAGCAAATTCTTCCACCAATTGCAGACTCAGTCCTGGCACAGTTATTCTGGAGGATCGGTTAGAGATTCCACCTTCTTCCTCTCAGCAAGTAAATAAACCTATTCGGTCTAATCTTCCAAATCCAGGAGTATTTCCAACTCCTACCCTGATACAAGATACATCTACTTCCAAAGTATCAATTTATAAGGTACCTGCAAATCACATGTTCCTGTTGGGAAACGTAGACCTTTGGATCAAAAGTATGATGTATTGAAACACTTGGCCCAAGTACCGTCCAAGTTATAAATTTTGGATGCCTTAAATTTATCAAAGGATCTTTAGGAGGCACTCATCGAGGCTTTGTCAAGTCCTCGGGAATTTGAAACTGAAATTGCTGCAGCTGAAGTCTACTATGTAGAGAATAATCCTACATAATTCCATGCAGTAATATCTTTCACATATGAGGATGAAGATGATGTTTTGCATGGACATATTAGACCTTTTTATTTATCTGGCAAGGTCAATGGTGTAGACGTTCAAAGAGATTTCATTGATAATGGTTCAGGAGTCAACCTCATCCCCATTCGTACACTTCATCTATTGGGCCTCACAGAATCTGATTTATCTCCTTCTACTTTGATGTTATAAGGATATGATAAAAATGAACAAGAACCACTGGGTGAGATTACACTCAGAACTCAGTTTGGAGATCTTTTATCCAATTCATATTTCATGGTTGTTGATCATGACACAGCCTTCAACATCTTGCTTGCAAGACCCTGGCTACATCAACATGCGGCTATCCCTTCATCATACCATCAATGTCTCAAATATTGTTTCAATGGTTAAATTGGGACATTTTATGATGATAAAGCCCCATTAAAAACATGTGAATCTCAATACATTGAGGCGGAATTCTATCACAAGAAGGGTAAGGACAAATCCATAGCAAGGGAGGTTACCAAGTTTAATTCTCCATTTGGTTTGTAAAAGATTCCATTAAATCCATTTACACATGTGAGTGTAGATTATGTGTTTCCTATTAGTCAAATTGACATGATAGACCCAAATCAAAATATTCTTATGGAAACCTCCATAATGTCAATTATGGCAATTAAGCCAGACAACCTGGGAGAAATTGGTGATTCATCAAGCAATGATGAAAGCTCAAATGGGGATGTCTTCATTTCATCTGCTGAAATATAGCAAGTCTATACTTCACCAATCAGGCCAGAAGAAGTTATAGCAATGTCAAAGGTGAATGATGATGTCAATTATCAATCCATCATCTCCTCTTTATTACCCAAGGAAGACCCTTCATCATCAATCAGGTCTTAAATGGAAGCTTCTTCTTCAAGATGTTCAAATTTTAACATCTCTTCTTATCATAGAAATTCTACTTCATCATCTACTATGCAGGTAGAAGTAGAAGAAATAACACCTGTTGAAAAAGAAGAGGAAGATCTCAGGGATGCTCCTCCAGTATTTGAAGAGGGTATCTCTACCACTGTGGATGAACTCAGAGAAATAAATCTGGGTACAAAAGAAGATCCATGCCCTACTTTAATTAGTGCGTCCATGAATCCTAAAGAGTAAGAAATGTATGTTTCATTTTTAAAGAAAAATAGAGATATATTTGCTTGGAACTATACAAAGATTCCAGGGCTTGATCCTGATGTTTCTAATCACCGTTTGGGTTTTCCAGAAGAACATCAAGGATTTAAGCAAGCTGCTAGAAGAACACACCCAACCTATGCTTCCAAAATTAAAGCTGAAGTGGATAAGCTTATCAAAGCTAACTTTGTCAGAGAAGTTCAATATCCCAAGTGGTTGGAAAATATTGTCCCAGTGAAAAAGAAGAATGTAAAAATTAGAGTTTGCATTGATTTCAGAGATCTTAATCAGCATTGTCCTAAAGATGATTTTCCAGTTTCGATTACAGAACTCTTAATTGATGCAAAAGCTGGCTATGAAGAAATTTCATTCATGGATGGATATTCTGGATATAATCAAATCTGAATGGCTCCAAAAGATGAGGAATCTATATCCTTCAGGGCCCCTCAGGGTGTGTTTTTCTATCAGGTAATTCCCTTTGGCCTAAAGAATGCTGGCGCAACATATTAGCGTGCCATGCACTGTATCTTCAAACCCTTTTTAGGGAAATTTTTTGAATGTTATATGGACGATTTGGTGGTTAAATCCAAACAAATTTCTAATCACTTGTCTGATTTGGAAGTCATATTCCACAAACTTCGACAACATAATTTGAAGATAAACCCCTTAAAAGGTGATTTTTGGGTAACCTCAGGAAAATTTCTCGGCTTTATTGTACGTCATCGTGGTATCGAAGTCGATCCTAAGAAGACAAAGTCAATCCTTGGTATGTCACCTCCTTGGAATTTGAAAGAATTGAGAGTAATTCAAGGACACTTAGCCTATATTCGGCGTTTCATCTCCAATTTGGCAGGAAAAAGTTTACCCTTCACCAAATTGATGAAGAAGGGAGTCACTTACCAGTGGACTGAAGAATGTCAAGAAGCATTCGATATTCTCAAGAAATATATCTTGATTCCATCGGTGTTAATGACACCTATTGAAGGAAGACCACTTATCCTATATGTGACAGCTTTATAGTGATCATTGGGTTCCTTTCTTGCTCAGAAGAATGATGCTGGGAATGAAAATAGCATCTACTATCTCAGTCGGACTATGCTTGAAGCAGAAACCCAATATTCAAATATTGAGAAGTGCTGCTTAGCGTTAATCTTTGCAGTTCAGAAGTTGAGACATTATCCGAAACATCACGAGGTCCAATTGGTATCTCGCAATAGCCCACTCAAATTCATCCTTATTCTTCCAATTCTTACAGGACGTCTAGAAAGGTGGGTAGTTATTTTGCAGCAATTTAATATCCAGTATGTGTCTCAAAAGGCAATAAAGGGCCAAGATCTGGTTGATTTCTTTGCTGAAAACCCTTCAGCAGAAGATACATCTTTAGATATTGAACTTCCTGATGAATAAGTCTTTTATATTCAAGATAATATTCAAACATGGGAAATTTACTTTGATGGTGCTTCCAGAAGTCCAACAGGGAAGAAAATGAAAGATCCTAAATTCAACAAAGTTGGATTAGGAATTTTACTTATTTACCTGGAAAAGGCAGTGCTACCTTATTCCTTCTCATTATTGGGAGGTGGTGCAAATAATGAAGCAAAATACCAAGCTCTCATCATAGGATTGGAGTTGGCGCTTCAAGCACAAGTGAATCACTTAAAGGTGAAAGGTGATTCTGACCTGGTAATCAAACAAGTCAATGGGTATTATGCCATTAGAAAAGAAGAACTAATCCCTTTGTATGATTACTTCAGAGAGTTAATGGTGGAATTTCCTTCAGAACTGAAATTTTCTTATGTCCCAAGATCACAAAATGTCCAAGATGATGCGCTGGCTAATATAGCTACAGCTCTGGAAGATCCAAATCGGGACGAGACAAGCATCAGTATTGCCCACCGTTGTACAATTTCACCTTATGTTCAAATCAAAACAGAGGAAATCAATGAAATTAGTCCCATTCCTAAACCATATGGTCATACTACAGGATGGATGACACCTATCAGGGAATACCTTCAAAATGGAACACTTCTACCTGATAGAGCTAGGAAAGAACAAATCTGGCGACGTGTGGTCAATTTTACTCTTTATGATAGCCCAGATCACCTAGAGAAAATTCTCTACAAAAGAGGTTTTGATGGAGTTCTCTTCAGATTCATTGATGGTGAAGAGACAATGGTTGTCATGAAAGAAGTACATGTAGAAATATGTGGTGCCCATTAGTCTGGACACAGACTATCTGATCAAATTCGAAGGCTTGGATATTTTTGGCCTTCAATGATAAAAGATTGTGTTGATTTCATAAATAAGTGTCATTATTTCCAAGTACATGCCAACTTCATTCATCACCCCCCAGAGTTGCTTCATACAGCTAAATACTCATGGCCAATTGCCACATGGAGAATGGATGTAGTGGGACCTTATCCTTCGGCTACATCCAAGCAGTTTAAGTATATTCTTACTACTACTGACTTCTTTTGAAAATGGGCAGAGGCAATACCCCTCAAAGAAGTCAGTTCTAAAAGCATTGTTAGCTTCATCAAGTCTAACATCATTACCAGATTTGGTGTCCCTCATACCATATTAGTGGACAATGGCACCAACTTATGTTCATCTGAGGTGAGGAAGTTGTATCAAGAATACAACATCAAATCCAATCATTCATCTCGGTATCATGCAGTGGCCAATGGCCAGATAGAAGCTTTCAACAAGACTCTTTCAAACATACTGCAAAAGATGGTGGATAAAGAAAAGAAATCATTTCCTGATAAACTCTTTCATGCTTTATGGGCTTATCGGACCACCACTCGCACTACAATGCGGTCAACTCCATATTCATTGGTATATGGAACAGAAGCAGTCTTGACCATTGAGGTTCAATTAACCTCGCTCAGAGTAGACATTTGTGATCATTCATCTACAGATGAACAATCTCAAAAGCGATTGGATGAATTGGAACAGTTATGTGAGAAAAGATTGTGCACCCTGCACCACTTGGAAGTCTATCAGAATTGAATAGCACGAGCTTTCAACAAAAAAGGTCGTCTTTGTTCATTTGTTCAGGGAGAATTGTTATTGGTTCTTAGAACTCCAATGATACCAAGAAAGAAACCTCCCAAGATGGAGCCAAAATGGGAAGGACCTTATTCAATACATAAGGTCTACTCCAATGGAGCTTATTCTTTAATCCCAATGGATGGATAACTCATCACTACTCCAACCAATTCCATATTTCTGAAGAAGTATTTTGTATAAATAGGAAATACATCCACCTTCCATGCATATGACCTTAAATATTTGCATCCATATCATCCAACATGACGTTAAATTGTTTTGTCCTTACTGCAAGACTTTAAACTGCATAGTCCCTTACGTCCAGCAAGACGTTAAACTGCATCATCCTCGGTCTATGAATATGACCTTAAATTATTCGCACCATCGTCCAACATGACGTTAAACTGTGTTATCCTTACTTCATGACATTAAACTGCACAGTCCCCCTTTTGTCCAACATGACATTAAACTGTGATGTCCTAGCTACATGATGCTAAACTGTACAGAAGTACCTTACGTCCAGCAAGACGTTAAACTGTGTTTTCCCCATCGTCTTAGCTACAGGACGCTAAACTGTACAGCACCCTTATTGTCCAACATGACGCAAAACTGTGTTCACGTCTAACATGACGTTAAACTGTGTCCCTATATTTGTCCTACATGATGTAAAACTGAACAAAGTCCCTTAATACATCCTACATGATGTTAAACTATATTTTGTTCTTACTACATGACACTAAACTGTGCATCACCAATAGTCTTCACTACAAGACTTCAAATCACATAATCCCTTCATATGTCCTACATGACATTAAATTGTGCATCGTTAAGGTTGTTGCTACCTCTTGTTTCTCACACCGAGTATGACTCACGTGAACTTAGAGTAAACTTCAACCATAACACCCTCTTTGGGCCGCTAACCATGTGTAAGTCCTAATACCATTTTTAGGTTGTCGTTCTCAAAAACAACTTGATTACAAATTTATTCTTTAATTGAACTATGCAGACTTTGATCCTTTCCTTTTAGGCTGGGTACGTAGGCAATATTCTGAGGTTAAAGCCCAAAATCATTCTCTTCACATCGGTTCACCTCCATCTCATATGATATTGATCCATGAAGTAACCCCCAGAACCAATATTTTTACATTGGTTCACCACGGTCCATGCATATGACCTTAAACTATTTCGCACTTTTGTCCTGTATGAAAATAAACTACAACATTCTTTGACACCCTCACCTGAGAGGGAATCATTATTTACATTGATCTCCAATCATGTTATATTCTAAATACTACGTGCATACATGAAAATTCCCAAACCTTTTATCTTGGGTCAAACCATCATTGCACTAAAGTCCCCTTTTCACCCTTCATATGTACGAACCAAATCTATACATAGGGTATTTCAAGAACTACGTGCAGCTTGATTCTCATCCTTATGGGATACGTAGGAACGTTCGAACATCCCTCTAATCCAGCCCCAAGTCTTTGGGCCTAACCCCAAATTCCACTTTCAGTCCCCTGGCTAAAAAGTCCCTATGAAAACACACACAGTGTATTCATTATTAGGGTCTGAGCTTTATGACCCTAGACTAAGATTTCCTATACTCTCGTCCCACATGAAGTTAAACTGTATTTCAAGAAATATGTATGGATTGATTCCTATCCTTATAGGATACGTAGTGAAGTCCAACATTTCAATTCAGGACCCAGCCACAACATGATTATGGTTAGCATTGGTCTGTGTATCTCTACATGCATTGAACAAATGCCCATTTTTATGTGTCATACTCCTAACCTTAAATACTTCCAGATCTCCATAAGCCTTTTCTTGACATCTGGTCACAAAATGTTTGATACTTGAGAGTTCTTTTTCCTGACTATGCAGCACGTTCCCTTAGGAGTCCTTACATAAGTAGTCTACATAATGGACCTGTCATCCAAAAGATGATATTATTTGACTATGCAGCCAATGCTCTTAGGTGGACCTGCATAATTCAACCCCCAAACGGGTTTTTCAAATAATGGTAACTTCATTCTTGGGAGGAAAAACTTTTTTCCCTTAGTTTTCTTAACGACAATATGTAGAGATCCGCAAAAAAATAGCCATCCTTAACATATTTTTCCCATACTATTTTTTATGATCTGAAAGTATTAAAGTCTATGGTTTATATTTCCCTTCCCTACGTTTGGGTCTGACCTTCATAGGAGTGACATTCATCCAATTCTTAGACAATCTTGTTTGGAAATATCTTCTCCATATTCAAGTACTTATTTCCATACAGAAGACTCTGTGATTTAGAAAATTTGAATCTCTATAAACTTCCACTGGCTTTTTAGCAGTAGAAAAGTAAATTTCTGAGATTTCTTTTGGCTGACTATGCAGCATGTGCCCTTAGGTGGACTTGCATAAGTAGTCTACATAACAGACCTGTCAGCCAAAAGATGTTATTATTTGACTATACATCCAATGCCCTTAGGTGGCCCTGCATAATTCAACCCCCTAACGGGTTTGTTAAATAGTGGTAACTTCATTCTTGGGAACTACTTCTTCTAATGCCTTTTATCCATTTTTTCATATCATTCCTCAGATTCAAAATTTCTTAAGTCATCGTTTACATATTTTTCCTCATACTTGAACATGGTAATATTTTTTCAGATAAATTATCAAGGAATTGAGTCAATGTTAACCCATTCAGTCAAATCTATTTCGACCTTAAACATTAGCCTTTTTATGTCTGACACGCATGACTTTAAACTGCCCAAAAAAATGACAAGGGAACTCTGAACAAAATTCAAGTCCCGGATCACTAAACATACATTTCATATGACTTAGGTAATATTGAATAATTAAAAGATTCAAAGTTTGTAGGGTTATTTATAATAATCCTAGAAAAAATCAAACTATGCTTACTAGGCCCATTGGATTAGGTAAAAATTTAAAGCAGGTAGCAAAATAAGGTATGAACAAATGACTGAGAATGAAAGTGTTTTTTATTTGATGCACAAAATTTAGAAGGACGTCCACATATTGGAGTCTCTTATCTTTTCCAATAATTACAAAAGGTTTTCAACATAAATCTTCATTTTATTTACAGCATCTCGAGCTTCATCAGCATCCACTTGATGCTCATGCACTCAACCAGCTTTACTCTTTTCAGCTTGATAGAGTGCTTTCTTGGCATCTGCAATGGCTTTCATACCATTTGTTTTAAATCCTTCCAATGAATTATTAAGATGGTCAAGTTCCCCAATAATATAATCCAACTGTTGTTGAAGGTGCATCTATTGGACAACCTTCTCCTTGATCTTATGCTTCATCTCCTTTAACTTGGAAGCATGATCAGCCTCAGCTCGGGATATCGCACCCCTGCGCGCCGAAGCCTGTGCGGCTCACCATTGTGCGATGCCATTTGCACACTCAACACTTGCACGCCGTATGTTCCTTGGTTTTATTCTTTACCTCTGAGTCACATCCTCATTTCTTTCGGATCCAACTCTGAGGGGGGACTTTTGTTGATGCTCCTTTCCGTTACAAAGTCTAACGACTCAAAAAGGGAAATACCTTAATCCAAAGTGATTCATACTTTGAAGAAACATCAAAAATCGACCAAGGCGTGAAGAAGGATTTCCTCCCACTTGGTTCGTGCAAGTTTCATCATGATCGTGCAAGTATACTTGTGCGCCGCATAGTGGTCGCACAGGTGACTTGCGTGCCCTCTTTTATTTTCACCCAGGGTCTTCAGCAGCTTATAAATACCCCTTGTGGGCCCCCCATTTGACGACGGAAAAATTCCAAAACTCAGATTCGAGCTCCTGGTGCCCTGGTCTCTTCTTGAAGTCTTCCGAACACTTCTAAGGTAATTTCTTACCTGGAATGGAAGCTCTAAACATGGGAAACAAGGCCTAAGTGTTGAAACTCATCAACACTTGCGCGCCTAAGTGGACAGCCCTTAAGGGAAATGGCCAAACTTGTGCGCCGCCTTATCCCTTCAATAAAACTTGTGCGCCACTCTTTTGGAAGCCTTTAGGGATAATACTAAGGGCTTGAGTTAAGTCTCTCCCAAGTATTACCCTAAGGGTAGATCGTCGCACAAGTACCCATGTGTCGCGCAAGTATACTTGCGCGACTAGGACTTGCGTGCCTCTATCTTTTTGGTTGCCCCTTCTGCCTATTCACTTGATTTCTTCAAATCCACCTCTCCTCTTCAAAATTTATCCTTCAGAACCCTCTTTAAAGCCATTTATGGCATAGTTCCTTTATTGGATTCCTTATCTGAAAGAAATTCTGTGGAACAATTTTCAAAACCTAGTGATTTACATATCTTTATTTCACTAAGTTTATAGATTTCATTCATTAAACCTCATCCTTTAAAGATGAGAGGATCTTTGATTTGGGCCTCCTTCTCAGGAGTAAGTCCCAATTTCAAAATCCCAAATTTGGGCGTCCTCCTTAGGAGTAAGCCCCAAGTCCCCTAACCTGGGCCTCCTTTTTAGGAGTAAGCCCCAGTCTTCAAGTTCCCTTAATTTTGGGCATCCTCCTTATGATTAATCCCCAACCATAATTCTTTTAATATGGGCATCCTCCTTAGGAGTAATCCCCAAGTTCCCAAAATCCAAATTCCCTTAACCTGGGCTTCCTTTTCAAGAGTAATCCCCAGTCATAATTCCTCTTAACCAGTCTTAATTTACTTTTTATTTGGGATTCCTTCTCAGGAGTAAAACCCAATAATAAGTCCTCTCTAATTTGGGCATCCTTCTCAGGATTAAGTCCTAAGTTAAGTATCTAAATCTCTATAAAGCACATATACCTTTATGGACCTTGTTCCCGGGTTTCTTCCCTAAAGTAAATCCTAATCTTCATCTATCTAGGCAGTCATACATACATAAGCCCCACATAATTTCTTATAATTGCATCTTTCATGGCACAATTGTATGGTTTTACCAATACCTCTTGTTTCTCACACCGAGTATGACTCACGTGAGCTTAGAGTGTAAAAGTAATTATGACATCTTTCTTTAAGCCATCAATCATGCATAAACCTCATACTTATTTACTCAAACTGCGTGGGTTCTGATTCCTTTTCTAAAATAAAGGATACGTAGGTAGCCCATCTGCGGGTACAATCCCAACTCTGAAATAATATATGTCCTTCTGAATGACAATAAACTTCAAGTGCCCCGCTGAGTGGCTTTAAAACCAGTATGGTTATCATAATGACCAAGAGATTTCTATATAATGTGTTGAAGGATACCATTGACTAAGAATATCTAACAAATACATATGATTCTCTATCGATGAAGAACCTCGAATACATATAAAAGATTCTCTAAATCTCATAAATATTAATCATTGATTTTCAGATCTAAAGGAAAGCTCATTTTCATACTTGGTAATTTAATAAGGATTCACGAACATAACTTAAATCTATAAAGAGAGTCCCAGATTAGACAATAATTCCCTTCAAAAAGGTGTGATGAGTCTGATCTCCCATCCTCTCGACCAATGCAAATTCTTAAGCCTCATCGGTTCACAACTAATGAGCACCTACCTTTGGAAATTAGGTCCAATGGATATGGAATCATTGGATGTTTTCGGTTCTACGAACAAACCTGTTAGAAACCGCTTGGAATGTTTGAACCTTAAATCAATGAGGTCATTCCCATTTCTAGAGGAAGCAAGTATCTAGATGCTTTTTTATACCAGAATAAAAAGTCATCGTAGAACATAACATCCTAGAAGTCATCATCCCCCAAAATCCAATAGAGACTGAACTACCACAAGACGCCTACAATCACTAGCCCTCACATGCCAAATCACCATGAAGACCACCACTCGGATCTGCCTCAGAGAGAGTGGTGAGGTCCTAGGGCCAAAGCAGATGAACCAGTGGCCAATACCCTCAACGGATCAAGTATACATGCCCCTCGAAGGCTAACAACCACCACCTAAGACAATGATGAATGAACAACATAAAACCTAAAAACCCAAACCCAACTCATCAGATCACTTAACATTTCACAGAAAAAACCTCAGAAATAACATTTCACCAATGGTTGTGGTCTCTCAACCTCACTTCCCAAAACACCATGAAAACCACCACTCAAATCTGCCTATAAGAGAGTGGTGAAGTCTTGAAGCAAGAGCATAAGAACAAGCTTCCAACAATCACGATCAGACACCCAAACCACTTCGAAAAAGGAATCCAAACTGGAATTCTTCTGAGTAGTAAATAAATGACATGAACAAAAAAGGATCCTTAAACATACCTAATTTTTTAAATGATCATTCTAAACTGCATTAGAAAATCATCTTCATCTTAGGAGAAATGATGCTTTAGGGTTTGAAAGGGCCGCTGATCTTTTTTTGCAGGAGTCAACAAGGCCACTGGAATCTTTTACACGCCATGGGTTATCTACGCAGTAGCCATTGACTTCGTAGGTGGGGTCGTTGTATGCAATGCGCCTATGACAAACCCTCATTACCACAGAAGAAATGATACCACTAGTAGACCCATGCTAAGATGACGTCACCTCGCTGGGGGAAAGACTTCGGAATTAGCATCTCGCATATGGCGTTTCCTTCATAGGTGAGGGTCTCTTTGAAAATAGCCACAGAAGAAATGCCACCGCTGGAGATCCAAGAAGAGATGATGTCGCCTCACTGGGTTATTGTCTGCAACACGTTGACACCAAACCCTCACTGCTACAGAATAAATGCCTCCGCTAGAGACCCGCGAACCAATAGGCCGACCCCACCTAGGTCTGGTCCGTTAAGGTTCATCCCAGTTCACTGGGTCCAGCCCATCGGGGTCGGCCTATTGGTTCGTGGGCCTGGGTCGCAGTTGGCCCAGCCCTCCGAGTAGGGCTCGGCCCACCAGCAGTGGCCTGCTGGGCTATGTGTCCGGCCCAGCCCATTGGCGGGTCTGGCCCAACCCGCTGGGCGGGTGCAACCCGCTCATTCAGCGCACGTCCGGCCCAGTCCGCCTTCTGAGGCACTGCCCCATAACATGAAACGGTCGGGTGTTTGGCTGACTGGCTTTCACCAATGAGGTGTGGCGCCTGCGAGCGTATCCCTTTTACCATGCGGTCGGCTCGGACCGGTCACCGCGAGCCTCCTCTGGCCACCGCTAGTTGCCGCTGGCATGGCTCGTCGACCATTTCTTCCATGGGCCACTGGATGCGCTTTGATGGTCTTTTTTTTGGTGTCGTCAGTGCCTATGAAGCTCTCGGGTCACCATCGTTGCTGCATGTTCTCCGGTTTCATCCTGCCGCTCCATTTGGAAAACCATTCCAGAAAAGACGAGACAAATACCGAAGAGGTGGAGGGTCCGGGCCTTGTTCATTTGTCCCAATCCCTCCGCATTAGCATCATATCAGGCGGTCAACAAGTTATCTCATAAAGATGAACTTTACAACAATCCCCCTACCCGGATAAGACGTCTGTTGATGACGATCAATGAAACTTCCTTCGTTGATGTCGTTGGTTCGTCATTCAGTGGCGTTTGTCACCACTAACTGAAACTGGTCTCTTCCTCCAGGTGGTTGGCGTCGTGGTACTTTTCCAAAGCTTTTTCGCTTGGTGAAGTCGTTCCAACACCTCTCCCTGAGCTCCATATAAATAATAGGGGGAAGAGGTTGTTAACGTTACAAGGAATTTATGAGGTTCATTTAATTAATGAACCTCCCAAATTCCAATGGTACAGTTACAAACAAGGAGGATTCAAGCCAATTAATGGATTGACATGTCTTCAGTCTCGCCATCACCGCTTATTCACTGGAGAAAACGAAAAGAAATAAAATAACATAACATGTTATTTTATTAATCTTTCAAAAGTATGAAAAATTAAATTTTTTACCCGACCGACTGTGCTCAAAGTGAAGCCTCTCTTAAATGAATCTCAGAGCTGCGGATTCAACTCTGCCCTAAGATTTTTAATCTGAGCACCGGTTCAAAAGATGTAAAATGTCACCTGTGTGTTTACTAAAATTACCTTACAGAATGTTCATAAATTTATTCCATTAACATTGGTCCTTAGAATCACATGCCGTCAATTTTTGCAGACTCATAATAATCCCAATTAATTTAAAAAAACTTACATGGAAAAATCTGGTTCTTTATAGATATTTTGGTTCATTTGAGATCTGAGCATGATTGAAAGCACCATTTGAGTTTGGGTTTTGAAATCCCAAGGAGTCACCATTATTATGAACATCTATATAAATGTACATTCTAGATTCAAGAAGTGATTTTATTAGGGAACATTATTTCTAAGAAGGTATTGTTATTTAATCTTGTGAAGATAAAGGTTGTTTTGACATATGATGAACCACAGAATGTATTTGAGAGTCATAGCTCCCTTGGTCTTTCTGGATGCTACTGATGGTTCATAAAGGATTTATCAAAGTTGGAATCACCCTTGATAGACCTTACCAAGAAATGGATGATATTGATATGGGATTCAATTTGTCATTATTCTTTTGATGAGTTCAAAAAACTTCTAACATTGGCTCCTATTGTGATCATATCTGAGCCTGGTAAGGTGTATGTGGTTTTCTATGATTCATTTGACACTATTTTTTTTTTTTGTGCTCATGTTAAATGATCATGTGTTAGCTCAAGTTTATCTTCATTTTAGGATTTATTAGAAGAATTAACCCCTCCTGATTTAGAGAATCATGCAGTTATGAATGTTCTTAAGTGTTGGAGGAATTATAATTTTGGGGAAACGTTCATAGTTTTTCTGGAAATAAGAGTTTGAGTTGTATCTTTTCTCAGAAATACTTGAATGTTAGATAGAGGTTGTGGGTGGAATACCTTTAGACATTTTACTTCAAAATTTCCTACACACTAAGGAAGGGAAATGTTTTCAAAGATTCTCTTAGAAGGAATGTTCCATTGCAATATGTTCTAGAATAAAAGGAGAAGTGGAAGCTTATGGGTCTTTTTTAACAGTTGAATCATGATGCTCAGGAGTATATTTAAGATTTGGTTTTTGGTAATGTTTAGCTATCATAATCTCTCTATGAGTCATTTCTAAGGATTCATAAATTGGTTGATGAGTTCAATGTAATTGAAGAAACCCTCTATGGTGTGGAGATAGTTTCTAGTTTTTATATATCTTTAGATGTTATTCTCATATTTAGGGATCATTTTTTCATCCGAATATCATTTAGGAGATCAGTTTTGTTTATTTTTCAAAGTTCATTATGGACCATTCATCTGGAACTATGAATAAGTACTATGATATGAGATAGAGATTCTGGTGGCCAGGTATGAATCTTTACATTTCTTATTATGTGTCCCACTATTATAGTTTCCAATAGTTAAATACAGAGCATATGAAACATTTGAGTTTTCTAAATCCTCTTCTATTTTTGGTGTGGAATTAGTTTATGGTATCCATGTATTTTTTTGTTGGATTACCATCGAAAAATTAAGGAATTGATTCTATCTATGTTGCAATTGATTGATTGACAATGCCATCTCATTTCATTCTAGTGAAATTCAATTCTAAAGATAAAGTCCAGGGTAACATATATATACAAAAAAATTTGAGGTCACTTGGTGTTCCTTCTACTTTTATTTTAGATAGGGATACTAGGTTTACTTTGTGATTATAGAGTAGTCCCTAGGAGTCAATGTGGACTCATGTATGATTTAGTAAAATTTTGTTGGAGTAGTTGGCCTAAAACCAACTACTTTTTACTTTATTCATTAATAAATACCTTATCACATCTTGATTGTTCTTCTATATGACAATGAATGTGATAATGTCCTAAGGATAGTTTTTTCACAAAAGGGTATTAGAAGATCCCTGCTATGATGAGAACCTGAAAGTGTCATGACACTATTCTTTAATATATTTTCTATGGCCAGATGATATTATTTGATGGAAACAAATAATACAACCCATTAGGGGTTAGGAATCATAAAACATTGAGGCGCCTTCTCATGGTGTGTGCCCTTGTTAATATCCTAGAGGATATTATGAGAATGAGACCCGCTAGTAGGATGTTCACATTTCATAATGTCATTTGATATACCTATATGCGAATGTGTGTATTGGTCCTTAGACTTTATGATTATTATTAATGGGTATTACAACTTGGGAAAATAGATGTATTGATGAAAACTATGATGACACATTGTTCACAGCGAGGTATGATATGTAAGGTGTGTCACGAGTAATACTACATTAATAGATAATTTGAGAAAGGATTTGTCCCTTCTGTTCCATAATGAAATTTGGAATCTCATGACCTTTGATAGAATTTATATATCCTAGATAAATCTATGTCCATGGTAAGTAATGGGAAAGTTCAATTCCAGGAATTCAAAGAAATAATAATCGAGCACATGGGTTGATGGAACTAACATGAAACATGCTTGATTTGAGATATCAAGACAAATGGGTTACATTACACAGTAAGAATTTCTCGGAGGTAACACATCATTGAGAATTAACTTATTTCTCTATGGTTTCTTTGGCATGTTTCTAGATGTTATCCTTGGACTTTAGGCAGGCTCTGCCTAAAGACACTAAAAAAGGCTCAGAGGGTCACACACAAAGTGTGTCCAAGCATCTCAATTAAATATTAATTTAACAGCTAAATAAAGATTAATCCCGATTATGGTTTAATAATTATTCAAGTATGTCTGGTCGCATTTATTTTGACACTAGTTATTTGAGAGAATATATTTTGGGAGAAATAATATATTTATTAGCGAGTAATGCAGTGATATTTATTTGAGAAATAAATAGTCATTATTCAATTTCTAATAAATGTGGTGGAGGAAATAAAGAAAATGGAAAAATAAAAGTACACACCATGTATATTAATATATACAAGGTGTATAGTTTTTCTGGGGATTTGTGAGAAATAATATTATTTATTTAATTAATTAATATTAGGTGCAATTCTCAAGGCGCATGTCAAGTGATAATAATAGTCAACAATTATAATTAGACATGGGGTCTTACTAAGAATTAAATGAAATGAATAAATGCTTTCGGGTAATTAATTCATTTTATTATTCTAAGTAATAAAATCCCAATTACATTATTCTACTTAGACCTAGCCATTTTTGTGGTTGTGCACAAAGGATTTGGAAAAATTTCTTAAGCCATGAGATAATTCCTTTCCTCCAAGAATTCTCTCAAGTTACAAGAGAGATCCTCCTCCACTTGATCAAGGAGAGTGCTTTGGAAGCGTCTCTCAAGGCGATTGAAGGAGAACATCACAAGTAAATTCTCTTCCATACTAGAACTCAGAGATCCATTCGGCAAAATCCAAGGATATATGGATCATGTGTGGTTTACTGCTAGAGGAATCCTATAATTGGCTTCTATGATGCAATGATAGATCACATCAGATCATGACCAAAAACATCAATGAAGAGATAATTCCATCAAAGTAATTCTTGTATTTTAATTAAATTAATTATAACCAACATATGATGATCCTCTCTATGGTTCTGGAAATCCCCTATTTTATTTTGTTGTTTGTTCTATTCTGAAGATTCGGTGTTTTATTTTCATGATGGATCTCAAATTGATCATTATTAACTGCAAAATTACAGTTAGGTACACCCATCCATGCACTTCTATTGCACCCGGAAACTACAAGTGGTATCAGAGTGGTCATATCGTTGATTATAATTATTTATTTTTTCGTTGATGATTTAATCATTTAATGATTTAGTTGTTTCAATTCAAGTTAATCATTTTGTAAATATGAATCTCGAGATATGTTCCTCCTCTTTCATTTCTCATTCACCTTATAGAAATGATTTTTTTTATTTTAATTTTAATTAAAATAAAATAGAGTATATCATCCAGATGAGCCAAAGGTTCCTATCCGTACAACACCAGAACACACGGCATGTAATTGGCTATACAGAAAGTGTAGTCAATGTTCAATGCACCAGGACTGATTCACCAAACCAAGTTGTGTGTTGGAGTTTATCTAAGTCTTAAATGACTCTGTGTGTTGACTAGGAATAGGTGGCATGGAGTTTTTGAATTACACACCATGTGGCCCACAGGACACATCTTGTAGTCCCTTCAGGTTAGGGTTGGACAGTGTACCTCATACACAGCTTGCCTTTCTAGAGACCATGTAATGTGGACACTACAAGGCGTGTGGCCCACTGGACACTTCATGTACTCTGATTATTTCCAAAGTACATCTACACGCCATTTCCCCAGGCATGTACTTTGGATGTAAGGTGAATGATAGTACATGCAGGGTAGTCAGAACTACACACCGTATACTTATCCAAATTACACAGATTTATTAAAATTTATTGTTATATTATACAAACCCTTGAAACGTATACTATGGTGCTGGCGTAAAGCTAAGGCACAACATGTGATAGCTGTTTTATATATATGAGTTTAATTTAGCATTTGTGTAATGTTTATTTCTACTCATTGGGTAGTTATGAATGGGAATTCACCGGTTTTCCTCCAAGGTAGAGGTTACGTACAAATAAAATTTTAAATGTATTTATTTGTTTAAAATTATGATTGATGAGAATCTTAAGGAAATTCAGAGAAGGGTTTAAGATAAAAGGATTTATTAATTAAAGATAATTAATTGATTCGAGTGTGATTTATCTTAAATAAGAATGATTAAATAATTGAATGTTAGTTTTATTTATGCTTAAATATTGTTACATGCATGGATGATCATTAGCACCAACGAGCCCGTACCCGAGTGGTAAGGGCTCCTACTTGGCATCCAAGAGACCCGGGTTCAAAACTAGGTGAAGGAGAATTTCTAGGTTATTGTAGCAGTACTAAATCAGTACTGTAGCAGTCACTGTAGCATTCACTGTAGTAGTTACTGTTCGGTACTATATCAGCCAGAACTATTCACCCTATTTGGGCCTTCGGGCCACCATTTTGGGCCTACGGGCCTCCAGGGCCTTTGGGTCATCAAAGGCCTTCGGGCCACAGGGCCTTCAGGTCACATAGACCATGGAGTAGCCCAGTTCACACAAAACAGGCCCCATAAGAGGATCAGAGCAACAGGAGTAGCAGCCACTAGATGCAGATCTAACCGGATTGGAAGAATGAGAGGGTATGGCAGCCGCCATCGGGACCAGGCACCGTGCAACTTTGCACGGGGCAATGCTAGCCGATCAGAAATGAAAGGTGGGAGCTAGGTAATCAATTATGCAGAAATCTGGGGAGGGTCAGTTCAATTGGGTTGGGCCTACGGGTCATGTATTAGGCATGGTATGCCTCTGGGCCTTCGAGTCATGTATTGCGGGTTTGTCGGGCCTTGTGCCTTGGGCCTACGGGTTATGTACGGGTTCCCCTTCAACCCTTAAAAGGGGGATTATCCATAATAAAATAAAAAAGAATGACTTTAGGCTATTCAGGCATGGATGATCATTTTCTAGACCAGGACCTTTGTATGTGGATGGTTTCTTTTAATTTATTTATTTAAATTAAATTTCTTGGTCTGCGAGAATTATCCTCATTAATATGTAGGGAATACGTGCCTTTGGTTTATTTTATGTAAAATCCCATTTTACCCCTCACCTGCAAATGAGATAAAAGAATATGTAATGGATGGATCACCCAATCTAGTGAAGGTTTCTGAAGTTAAGAGACAAGGTGAAACCAGTCTAAGGAGATACAAAGGTGGATAGGTGGAAAGCTATAAACATGAACCCAAAAATGTTAAAGGTGTTTCTCCCATAGGTATTGGATTAGTTTATAAGCCACTAGATAAACTAACCAATATGACAATCTCATGATCATGCCATTTGTTTTATTTATGTGCATTTCATGGTCTATTTATTTTGGTATTGTTGTCACGATCGCACAATTAATGAATTAAACAAGTATACAAGATGGTACTAAAATAAGATTGTATTATGCAAAAATATTATCTAATACATGGTCAATCACTTAAGTATATCCCACATAATATTAACAATCATGTCATAAAGATAATAAAATGGAAATATATGTATAAGGATAATATCCCTCAATGAAATATTAAGTCGGTATAGCCTTCTATAATCTTGGTTAGAATCGAACCATAGTTCATAGTGCTTGACCAACCCTAGTTGGGGTACTTTCAATTATTAGAGAATTATAATTCAAGGTTTTGTGTTTACTTGACTTGGTTCACATCAAGGGTTGACTGCCACATCTCAAACATGGTGTGACCAAGAGGCAAAATTTGACAAAATCCAAAATAAAAAGGATTTTGGTATTGGGGATTCCACTCAGCAGATCAAGAAGCTACGAGTTAATACGGTTATAATTTTGAATGCCTACCTAAAACCATTCAAGTTGCTTTACCAACCCTAGTTTGGGTAATGATAAGGGAAAATTGGATTTTTTTTTTCCACTAGAATATTCAGGCAACATAATATTCTAATGTTAATGGTGAGGGTTATTGGATTTTGATAAAATAGTGGGATACTAATAAGTATTAATTTATTTATTTGTCTTAGTTTTATCATGATATGGTACTAAATTATTTTCTCATATTAATTTTTAATAAAAAAAAGAAAAATTACTTCAAACATATCATTGAAAACCATACGTGAGAAGGAAAACCTTTTCACTGACACCAATTTTTAGGAGTGGCAGAGGAGTTTACGCATCATCCTACGCCACAAGAGGAAATTGTATGTGATGGAGGATCCTATTCTAGTTGTGACTGGAAAAGAGGCCAATGGAAAGGAAATATCTCTCTATATAAAACATTTTTATGATTCCAAATAGGTTCAATGTTTCTTGCTATCATCCATATCTAATGAGCTCTTGAAGCAACATGAAAATATGGATGTGTATATCATGATGTCTCAGCTTAAGGATCTATATCAAGAGAAGGCGAGACAAGAGAGATATTATATCTCTAATGCTTTTTTCATAACTAATCTTTGAGAGTCTTCACCAACTGGGACTCGTGTATTCAAGCTTATTGGCTACATTGAACGCCTGGACATCTTAGGGATTAAGTTCCCAAATGAGTTGTGTACGTATCTCATCCTATCATCACTGCTCAAGACCTTCTCTAGATTTATTTTCAACTACAACATGATCAACAATGAGAAGATTCTATCAGAATTTATAACCTTAATTCTACAAGTAGATAAGGACATGGGGTTTGACAAACCTGTAGTCCTTATGGTGAATAAGAAATAGAAGGAAAAGGAAAAGGGGACAAGGATTTATAAACAGTTTGAATCCCCAAGAACTATCCCTACAATAAGTGGAAGATCCATAGGCATGGCAAGGAATGGGGGGAAGTATGTTTTTCTTGTGGAAAGTCAGGTCACTAAAAGAGGAAATGCACCCAGAAGCATGGGGATGCTAAAGGTGTGTTCTCTATTGAGTGTAATCTTTCCACTTCTACACATTGTGTATTAGATACATCTTGTAGGGATCACATCTATATTCAAATGTAGGAACCAAGTAAGTTTAGAAATATTTCTAGAGGATAGGTGGATCTTTGGGTTTCCAATGGCACAAGGATGGATGCATTGGCCATTGGTGATTACCATCTCTCATTGCCAACTGGGATGCTTTTAGTTTAACATAACTTTTATTATGTGCCTAGTGTTAATAAGAACATAATTTGTGTATCATGTTTGGATATGGATGGATTTATTTTCATGTTTGGAAATGATGGTTGTTTATTTTATAAGAACAACATATGTTATGGTATGGAGCATTTAAATAATGGTTTGTATGTATAAAATTATGAAAAAAAAAGTGTTGGAAATAAATAATGAAACAAACTCATGTGACTCATACAACACCCAGTTGTGGAATCACCGTCTTGGTCATGTTAAATAGAAGTGCTTTATGAAGCTCTTCCAAGATGGTTATTTAGACTTTACTAAGTTAAACCCACTTTATAGATATCGTGCTTGTTTACAAGGTAAAATGATCAAGCCTCCTTTCAGTGGACAGTGTGAAAGGGCCATAGAGTTTCTAGGATTGGTTCACATGGATGTGTGTGGACCATTTTCAGTAGAAGTTAGAGGTGGATATTCTTGAATCATTAATTTTTCTGATGATTTTAGTAGATATGGATATATCAACATGATGAGGTATAAGTCAAAGTCCTTGGATAAATTTAAGGAATTAAAGAACTAAGTAGAGAATCAGTTTGGTAAGAAGATAAATAAGCTTCGATCAGATCAAGGTGGATAATATATAAACCAAGAGTTCATTGACCTTCTATGAGATTCTAGGATTCTTTCTCAACTCACTCATCCTTATACACCACAGTGGAATGGTTTTAGTGAAAAGAGGAACTGCACCTTTTTGGACATGGTGAGGTCGATGATTAGTCATGCAAATCATCCATTATCCTTTTGGGGGTATGTATTGTAAAATACAGCATATACATTAAATCGAGTATCAAACAAAGGCATAGAATGGAATTCCCTCTGATTTATGTAATGGAAAGAAACACATTTTGTTGCACACACGTTCATGGGGATGCGATGAATTTTTTAAGGCCTTCGTAGGCAACAAACTAGAACCCCAGGGCACAAGGTGTATCTTTATAGGATATCCCAAGGAAATGAAAGGATATTACCTATATAACCCTTCACACAAGAATGTGATTGTTACCAGACCAGCTGTATTTCTTAAGAGGAAGAACATCCTCAAAAATGATAGTGGGAGAAATATTGACTTCAATGAAGTTGATGCTCAAGATACACAAGAGTTGGTACAGGAACAAGTTCCAAAGGTCCCCATAGAAGTGGTTCTAGAAACACAAGTATTGCGTAGGAGATCAAGAGAGATAAGAGAACTATAGAGATTCGGTTTCCTAGTCACCGATGATGGTGATTCATTATTGTTGGACAATGATGAACCTATCTCCTACAAGGAAGTAGTAGAGAGCTCAAAAGCTACAAGATGGCTAGAAGCTATGAATTCTGAGATGGATTCCATGTATCAGAACCAAGTCTGGGTACTGGTCGATGATCCAATTGATGTAAAGCCTACTGGATGCAAATGGGTATTCAAGAGAAATATGGACATGGAAGGTTAAGTTAGAACCTATAAAGAAAGACTAGTGGATAAAGTATTTATACAACATGAAGAAATTGACTATGATGAAACTTTTTCACCAGTTTCCATGTTTAAATACATAAGAATTATATATTCCATAGCAGCTTACCATGACTACGATATTTAGAAAATGGATGTCAAAATAGCATTCCTTAACGGGAACCTTCAGAAAGATGTCTATATGATACAACCAGATGGGTTTGTGACACCATGTGGATCCAAATGAGTTTGAAAGTGTCATAAATCCATTTATGGATTAAAGAAAGAATCTAGTTCATGGAACATTTGATTTGATGAATCCATAATAGATTTTGGTTTCATTAAGAACGCATGTGTGCCATGTGTTTATAAGTGGTTTAATGGGAATATGGTCATTATCTGAGTTGTATATGTTGATGACATATTACTTATTGAAAATGATATACCAGTCCTACAATCAGTTAAAGACTGGTTGAACAAGTGTTTATCTATAAAGGACTTAGGTGAAGCAGCCTACATTCTAGGGATCAAGATCATTCGTGATTGATCTAAGAGGATTCATGGACTAAATCAGGGTACATACATTGACCTGATACTAAATATATTTAGTATGGAACAATCCAAGAGTGGATTAGTTCTAGTGTCACATGTACTACATATTTCTAAGAGAATGTTTCCTCAGACACAAAAAGAGAATGATAGGATGAGTAAGATATCATACGCTTTGGCTATAGGATCCATCATGTATTCCATGTTATCTACTAGGCTAGATGTTTCCTATGCACTAATCATGGTAGGAAGATATCAAGAAGATCTAGGAGAACAACATTGAACTACTATTAAGATTATCCTTAATTATCTGAGATGAACTAAGGATATGTTCCTAGTGTATGGAGGAGATGAGGATCTTGTCATCAGAGGGTATGCTGATACTGGTTTTTAGACAGATCATAATGATTTGAAGTTGCATTCTAGATATGTTTTATGTCTCAATAAAGGATTTGTGAGCAGGAAGAGTTCAAACCATCTAGTTATCGCTGATTCTACAGTGGAGTCCAAATATATAGCAAATTTTGATGCAGCCAAGGAAGCTATCTAGATTCAGAACATTGTCTATGATCTTGATTTGGTGCCTAAAAGTAGAGACCCTATCACTTTGTATTTTGATAATACTACAGCGTCTTGAAAAAGAACCAAGGACACATCAACAGACAAAGAAAATTCTATGAAAATATCACCTCTTGGGGGATTTCTATCAAAGGGGTGAAGTTTGAGTGAGCAGAGTGTCCACAGAAGAGAATGTGGTGGAACCCATGGCTAAAGGCATATCTCAACAGAAGCATGAATATAATGTGAGAGCTAGCAGGTTAAAGGTTGTTAGAAGTTGGCTATAGTCCAAGTGGGAATCTTTTGGAGTTGGTGGCATAGAACCAACTACTATACCTTATTGATTAATAAGTACCTTATCACATATTGATTGTTCTTCTATATGACAAAGCATGTGATAATGTACTAAGGATAG
Organism: Viscum album; assembly: GCA_963277665.1. NCBI lineage: Eukaryota > Viridiplantae > Streptophyta > Magnoliopsida > Santalales > Viscaceae > Viscum > Viscum album. Next base: position 166,685 of record CAUJRU010000385.1, on the reverse strand, counting down.
TAGTTTCACCAAAGGGTCATAGAGCTGGAGTCATTCACGCTGTTGAGTTTGCGCTTCAAAGAGGATGGAGAAAGCTTTGGATTGAAATCGATTCTACCACCATCATTCATGCCATCTGGAATGGCATCATTCATCTGTTCTGGCCGCTCACTACACGCTGGATGAATTGATTGAAGATGCTCCATGGGATTGATTACATTGCTACTCATGCCTATCGTGAAGCGAATGTTGTTGCTGATGCTCTTGCTAACAAATGAGTTCATCAGAGCATGACTTGGCTAGACTCTCTGTCAGCTGATTTATCTTATCTTTTCGATAGAGATTGTAAAAAAATCCCATATTTCAGACTCTTGTAACCTTTTTAATTAATAAATTGTGCTTTGATCTTTAAAAAAAACCAAAGGGTCATAGAGGATCCCTACTATGATGAGAACTCAGATGTGCCATAACACTATTCATGAATATATGTTCAATGGCCGTATAATGTTATTTTATGGACACAAATAATACAGGCCATTAGATGTGAGGACTTATAAAACATTAAGTCACATTCTCATGGTGTGCGCTCTTGGTAATATATAGGAGGATATTATGTGAACGAGACCCAGCAGCAGGAAATCCAAATTTCATAGTGTCCTTGGATGTTTCTATCTGCGAACATGTGTATTATTCCTTAGAATTTAAGATTATTATTAATGTTTATTACAACTCGCTCACTTATATGTACTGATAAAAAATGTGACAACACACTATTCACAGTGAGGTAGGATATGTTGGGTGTGTCATGAGTAATACTTCATTAATAGATAATGTGGGAAAGGATTAGTCCTTTATGTACCATAACATAAGTTGATGTCTCAAGACCTTTGATGGAATAGATATAGCCTAAATAAATCCAAGGCCATGGTGGGGAATGGTCAAGTTCAATTCTTGGATTTCAAAGAAAGAATAATCATGAACATGGATTGATGGCACTAGCATGCAACTCGCTTGATTAGAGATATCAAGAAAAAGGGATCACATTACACGATAAGCGTTCGTAGGAGGTGACACGTCATTATGGTGTTAACTTCTTTCTTTATGGATGCCTTGTCATGTTTCTAGATGTTAACCTTGTACATTAGGTAGGCTCTGCCTAATGCCACTGAGAAAGAGTCCTAGTGGGTTACACACTAAGTGTGTCCAATTATCTCAGTTAAATATTCATTTAACAAGATAAATAAAGATTAATCCCGATTGTGGTTTAATAATTATTCATCGATGTATGATCGCATTTATTTCAACACTAGTTATTTGAGAGAGTATATTGTGGGAGAAATAATATATTTATTAACGAGTAATGCAGTGATATTTATTTAAAAAATTAATAGTCATTATTCAAGGTCTAATAAATGTGGTGGAGGAAATAAATAAAATGGACAAACAAAAGTACACACTGTGTATAATACTATATATACAACGTGTAGTTTTTTTTTTAGTATTTGTGAGAAATAATATTATTTATTTAATTATATAATATTAGGTGTAATTTGCTGGGAGAATGTCAAGTGATAATAATAGTCAACTGTTATTATTAGACATGGGGTCTTACTAAGAATTAAATTAAATGAATAAATGCTTTCGTGTGATTAATTCATTTTATTATTCTAAGTAATAAAATAACAATTAAATTGTTCTCATTAGACCTTTCCATTTTTGTGGTTATGCACAATGGATATGAAGAAATCTCTCAATCCAAAAGAGTACTCCTTTCCTCCAAGAATGCTCTCAAGTTACGAGAGTGATCCTCTTCCACCGGATCAATGAGAGTGCTTTAGAAGTGGCTCTCAAGAAGATCGAAGGCGTATATCATAAGCAAAGGCTCATCCATACTATAACTTGTAGATCCCTTTGGCGAAATCCAAAGATACATGGAGCGCGTGTGGATCACCACTAGAGGAAGCCTACACTTGGCTTCTACGACGCAATGATAGATCACATCGGATCATGACTGGAAACATCAATGAAGTGAAAATTCCATCAAGGTAATTTTTGTCTTTTAATTAAATTAAGTATAACCAACATATGATGATCCTCTCTATGGTTCTGGGACTCCCATATTTTCTTTCATTCTTAATTCTATTCCAAATATTCAGTGTTTTATTATCGTGATGGATCTCAGATTGATCATTTTTAATGACAAAATTTATGTTGGGTACACCCATCTATGTGCTTCCGATGTGCCTGGAACCTACAAACATTTCATCTAAAAATAGATAGTTATATGGAGAATTTTATTAAGATCCTAGAGGATATTCTATGTTCTTGTGTCTTGGATTTTACAGGATCAAGGGATAAAAATTTGGACATTTTTCATTTCAATTATAATAGAAATTATAATTCATCAATAAAAATGGCTCCTTTTGAGGATTTGTATGGTCACCCGTGTAGATCTCCTCTTTATTGGGTAGAGGCGCGAAAAGATTATTTGGTGGGATCGAGTTTGGTTTAGGATACATCTATGAGGATTCATGTTATACGTCAGCATATAGTTATAATAATGATTCGATAGAATTCTTATGTGGATCAATGACATCATCCTTTTGAGTTTTTCATAGGTGACTGGGGTTTCTTGTATGTTTCTCCCTAGTTCAGTCACTTCCGTCTTTGAAAATAGGAAATGTTGGATCTGAGATATGTTGGACCATTTGAGGTTAATAAGATGATTCGATAGGTTGTTTATTGGATGGAATTGTTGGTTTAGTTGACTTACATTTTTGATGTTTTAAACATATCATGTATCATGAAATACCATCTTGATCCCTCTCACATAATGAGTTGGAAATATATTGAGTTAGAGAAAATTTATTATGTTGTTGAGAATCCAGTTGAAATAGTTGACTCTCAAGTTATAATATTGCATGGAATGTCGATTCTATTGGTTAAAGTGTTATGGAGAAAAATATCAGATTCTTCTAAGACATGGGACCACAATTCATGTGTGAGGGAGCAGTGGCCTCATCACTTTACCAGACTTCATTCATCTATATGAATTCACAGGGATGGAATGACCTATTGTGGGGTGTTTGTAACATCCTGTTACTCACTTTTAATCATTTCCATTATATTTTCTTGTCATACTCTTTAATTGAGTTTTTCATGGGACTCCAAAGGATGGGAAATAGTTTCTGAGTAAAATGATGTAAAATTAAAGTATATATGTATATTTTAATTAATATGTTATAGGTAAAAAAATAATGTTTTTAGGGTTATTTTCATGCTTGGAGAACACCTGAGTTGGATTAATTTTTTTCAAAGAATCTAGAATTTTTTAGGTCTGATGGAGAAATACATGTTGTGTAATGTGAGTACACAATGTGTGAATTATGTAAAAAATATCCCATGATCCTACTCACAATGTGAAGGGATTACACTCATTGTAAGGGTTACAAGACATTTAATGATAAAAGATTGGATGTTTATGAAAATGTCAATGTGTTTTTTAGCATATGTGATCCTCGTGGATTACAGGATGTGTAAAGGGTTTACATTCCATTTAAATGTAATAGAATGATATTTTAGGGCACCAAATCGGTTGATTGATATTTCATTCTTCCACATCCTACATCCCTCCCAAACTATAGATATTTCCAGTGATTTGGGGATCCTCTATTTGATCTATAATGATTCGTTCAGTGATTGGTCATTGTTACAGTTCTATTTCATCTCTCTGAGTGAATAATACCTTCCTATTCATCATTTATTTTATTATGGTATAACTATTTCATTGAGTTACTAGATCCATTGACTTGTAGTGTTGATTCTTTTGGATTATCTCTAGATCCATTGTGTGATCTTATTTTGGAGGTTATTTCCTTTGTTGGTTTTGGTGCGACGGGTGTACATTTTTTAGGTATGTGTTTTTTCCTATTCTCTATAGACCCTTTTGTAAAATTTAAAAAATTCTGAGATGTGAGGATTAGTTATAGGGCCTCATTTGTTATATTTTATGTATTCTTTCTGGTAGAGTTTTTTGTGGGTGTTTGCGACCTGAGTTTTGAGGTAGGTGGTTTCATCTTTATCTTGTGCTGGTGAACGACATGTCTCAGGTTTTGATAAGTTGTTTTGTTAAATGAAATGGCATGATATTACTTATTTCTTTTTGTGTGTGGAACTAGGTTTTTATTAAAATATGGTTTTCCCCAAGTTATTTTTAAATGGAAAGGGTTTTTAAATCATTGGGAAATGGTTTTCTGAAATGGTTTTCAAATCATAATATGATGGAATGGTGGGATGAATTGATTTAGAAAATAGAGAACTAGGGAAGCCTTAGGTACTTAGGTGGAGGATATAATTATATGTCTCATCAACTGTTTAAGATCTTCCTCATGGGGATTTCCTCTTCTCTTGTGGATGGTTTTTCTAGGGTTATGTTAGACTTGTTGGGGGATCACATTATGGGTTGTTATGCATCTTTATACACTCTATGTGTATGTTAAGTGACTTAATGTGTATGTGATTATCTATTATAGGTATGAGTTTCCTAGATATCCTGATCTAATTTTATATTTTGAATGATGTTACCTATTCTTCTTCTTTTGGTTTGTACTTTATGATTTGAAATTCCATGGATTTGATATGATATTTGATGCATGATTTGTTTTGAAATGATATATTCGTTGTGATATATGGATTTGAAATGAATTGAAACTAATTCACCAACATTATTTGGAAATGAGGAAAAATTGGAAATAAAACTGTTTTACCATTCTTTTGATATAAAAAAATATTGAACTTTTATCATTTCTCCATCCATCCAACGGCCCTAAGGCCTTCAATTTTTTATTTTAAATCAAAGCAGTCCCCTTTTAAGGGAAGAAGGGGGGAACCCGAATAGAAATCATCGACATAAAACATTCACAACCTGAAGGTCAGGTGAGATAAACCAAACTAACTACATGAAGCAAACCCTCCCAGCAAACGATCATGAAAAACTCTCCACCGGTGCAAGGCTGAACGGTAAGCAAGTGTCATGTGTCAAAGCACAGGCCTGATCCGATGGCTTGCGCCATACCCTCTCAAACATCCAAATCCATAAAACACTGCAACGATGAACAAAAATATCTAGAACCTCCTCTAGGGCCTGCTCCACGTGGTCGAGTCTAGAAGCAACACCAAACCAACAGGTCTCGCAAACCCTTCCACCATTCAGAAAAGACAAAACCATTGAACCCCGATCATCGACCATCCTGGGCCAACCCCGTTGTCCTACTCAAAACACTCCCACCACCATAGCCACAGAGGACCAGAAGAATGTTCAAACACCATGAGATCAAGCCATTGTCACCTAGAACTGGATGACTCAACCCCGCGCTAAGGGAACGCCATCGATAAGAGAATCAAGGTCTTACTGAAATAGAAACGCTGCTCTGGGCATGGATCTGCATCGATCAGAACCACGATGAACCCTTACCAGGTTCCAAAAAAAGCCTCACGATGAAAGGAGCGCAGAGAAGAGCCAATGATGTTGAACCAGGACCGCCACAAACCATATCCATCCAGAAAACCAGAATCATCCAGAAAACAAGATCACTGAATCACCGAATAAACAAAATATCAAAACTCATAGGATCTGAGAAGGAAAACCTCCCCCCTCCGTAGCACGATAGATCTGGCCGAGCCGCACGCCTGTAAAGATCGTCGAAACACCGCCCAAAACGCCGAACGCCACCACGCGAGACTCCGGCCTGACCTTCAAAACACCGTTGAGAATCGAGGCACCTAACCCCGAAGCCCCGCTGAGAATCAGGAATGTCGACCGAGTCACACCGTCGGTCCCGCATCGAGCCGTCCTCCGAAGAACCACCGAGAACCGCCGCTTCTACAGAAGAAACGAAGCCCCGCCGAAAGAGGAAGTCGACCACCGCATGCCATCAGACCCGCGTTGAGCCGTCAGCATAAGCACCACCGAGGGACAGCGTCGGCGCACCAGTGAGGTATTTTGTTAGCTGGGTTTCAGGTAACTGGTGGTGAGATGGTAGGAGTTTTCCCACATTGTCGCATGGAGCTGTTGGTGTAGATTTTTTGTTTTTGATTATTTTTATGTTTTAATTGACCTATGAGATTGTTTTCAACCTTTTTTAGTTGTATCACTTCCATTTTTATTTATCTATTTTGTCAGATTGTATAATCTTCCACTGTTTCTCTTTGTTATGTGCATATATTCCATGTTATTGCTTCAGGATGGTTGAACTTGTTCTCTATGTTGTTTGATACCTAGGTGTTAGTCTCTTTCCATGGGGATTGGGAACTCCCTTTGTGTATGTGGAAGATTCGGTTGGGTATAAGTTTGGGAGGGTATTCAGGTCGGTTCATTAAAGAGGAAATGTTTTGTAAGGATTGAAAAAAATAAAATAGGTTGGAACAAACAAGTAAGTGTAAATATCGTGAATAAGATATTTCACAATCTATCATTCAAGAAAAATTAGTTTGAAATTAGTGTATAGTTTTCTCCATCAGTTTAAATAGGATTTAATATTTCCAATCTCCACATTCAGTAAAATTTTTCTAATTATTTTTGTTGTGGTATATTATTAATTTGGGGATATTACCATTGGATGTTATCTGATTAATATAGGATATCATGATGATTAATAAAAATATACTCATTCTTTTAAATAATGAAATTTTAATATTCTAGATGAATTTTTTTGGAAGATAATGTGAATAAAGTGGTGAAACTCAATTTTTGTAGAATAAAATTGTTTTCCATTGAGTGGTTTTATTTCTAAAATTCTCTCTTCAATTGGGGGTACATAGTATGAATGAAAAGGGTATTTTTTGGATTGAATAATTTAAGTATGTATTTAATTAACTTTGGATCTCCTTTTTTTATAAACCAATAATTGATCATAGTGAATTAATGGTTTAGTTTTATCATATCCCTACTTTCTGGAAGAAGTAATATGTTTGTGTGGAATTGAATTTCACTTTGGATTTTAATAAACCCAAAGGGGGTGAAATTTGGAACCAAAATTTCTCAAAATTGTTATATTTATGTGACTAATGGGGATTGTTTATAAATATCATCAATAACCCACCCATTAGGATCTAATAATGATTTAGTGGAGGATTGGTGGATCTATTTTTTGGGTAGTTATACCTTGTTAAGTCTATTTTTTGCCAAAAATATTTCAAACAATGTTGATGGGAAAAAGGTGTATCTTGTGAGGGATGATATACAGAACATTATAATTGAAAGGGTGTTAGGTGAGAAATGTTCAGTGAACATTCCTATGATAAAGGATGTTATAATATATATTTTACAAAAAAAATAATTATCAAAGGAAGAAAATTGAAGGTAATAGTGTCATAATTTGACCATTAATAGTTTATTGTGAAGGAGTTTCACAAAAAAAATATAGGTTCACTCACCATAGTGAAGGGAGTTACATGAAATATAGTTGCGTTAAAGGAAATATTTGAGAGATGTTAAAATTTATATTAGATGAAATCATTCATATAATCATTATTAAAATTGAATAATACATTTTTGATGGTAAGGATGTGACATACAAGTTGTTAAATCAGGAGAAATTGATCTGATGTGGATTGCTAGGGATGTTCAATGGATCTGATCTGAGGGAGGTAATGCAATATCACTAAATTCATACTAAATATAATGAACTGAGTACCAAGACACCATGGATATATATTTTATCCACAAAACTAGTAAATATTAGTGGATTCAAGTATAAATCATAACACTTTGTGTGCTCCTTAGATAATCCCTAATGGCAAACCATGTTAAAGCTATATTTCCATATATTTAATTTCATCATTTCATTTTGGAGGATGTGTATAAAAACATGATTGGTTTTAGGATTTTGTAAAAATATGAGGATAAGATCCAAATAAATAGAAATAAGATCATGAATCCTTGATTCACCCTTCCCCTCTCAGGGCATCATTGGTTCAATAAAAAAATTCATTATATCATAGATTCACGTGTTTAGTGGTGAACTACTTGTTAAGGATTACTTAGGAAACAACTGTGTTCTAGGAAAACACTATATGAATCATAATTAATTATTGAAAATAATTATTTTTTTAACTATCCCAATGAATCAAAAATATTAGTCCTGAGAGTGATTGTGTTTCTATAAATTTGGAACAAATATCTTTTTGTGAATGTATGGGAATTTTAGAAAATGATGAATGAAAGGATTTAGATGGAAATTGTAACATCCAATGATTTTGATTTTTTTTCATATTTAAATAATACTGGCTGAATAGATTATTTCAGACATGATATAATAAGAAAATGAAAATGGATGCATTTTATTGATAACAAATTCTATAACGCATGATAATCATTAATAAAACAAGAAAATAAAAAATAAAATTTCATTAAGAAAAATAGAAGTGTAATAAATCCAATAGTATATAAAACTGAAAAGATCATACAATAATTATCTATGGGGATTTCTATAATTATCATCATCATGATTGAAACTATATAAGTAAGAATATGAATCAGAAATATTATAAAAATATTTAGCGATAACTATATTTTATGAATGATTCTAAAATTATAATTTTGATTATATATAGGATTTGAATTTGAATTTTATATATTGGGTAATTAGAAATATGTTTCTTTGATATATGATCATTGTAAATATAGTTTTTTTTATATTTTTTACTTGGGTATAGCCAATGGGAATGTTTAGTAATAGAAGTAAAATAATTCAAAAATTCTAAATAATGAAAAAAAAAGATAAAATATTAGAATAGTTTACTACATGAATTTTTTTTTATAAATTACATATTACATTCATTATACTTAAATAATGATATACTTAAAGTGAATTTTTAAAAATGTATGATTTTTATAGTTGATATATATCTTCCCTGAAATTATTAATGAATTGTAAGGAATAATGATCTATTTATTCATGGTCAATTAAATATGATTTTTAAAAAATATATATATATATAATATATATTCTTATTTAAAAGATAATATTATATTTTTAAATATATTTAATGATGTGAATGGTTTATATATATATAAAAAATATTAAAATTAATTCTCATTCATGGAATGATTTTTAATTGGTTATATATAATAATAATGGTTTTTCATGTTAAAATGATATATTTTACAAATAATTATTTTTTTTCATAAGTGGTGTGTATTTTAAATATAATATATTAAATAGATAAAAATTATTTGTGAATATAATATTATTTTTCAATGAATATTTATATAAATTAACACTCATTTACACTTATAATTTATAAGAAATAAGAAAAATACCTTATAAAGTTTAAGATAAATATATCCTATTTATAATTATTAATTATAATAAATGTGGTGTAAATATGTAATCATGATGTAAAAAATGGGTTTTTGGTGCCATGTTATATTTCTGAAAATGAATTAATAACCATCTTGATAAATTTAACAATGTTGAAAGTGGTAAAAATAGGTAAAATAAAGAGGATTGAATTTTTAATACATATCATGATATTTATTCATTTTATAATTAAATTTTTTACATTGTGGAGCCAAAGATAAATATTTTACCCACATTTCCTCACCAAACTCCCCTAACTTCCACATGATTCTATCTATACCCATTTCTATACATAATTTTCAAATGAAATATCCCACATTTTCAAAAATGTAAAAAAAATATAACTGAAGTGGTGGTTGTTGTTAAATTGCATCAAACATGCTCATCGTGGATTCAATTGTCATAAACCACAATGATAATTTCATTACAATGGTCATAGATATAAATAAATCACCATCACAAAATGATTCAAATACATTAGCTTGTCTGATAATGATTATGACTGTATAGATGACTGGGAACTAAGATCACTATTGTGAGACACTAAAAAAATTACTAACAGATGATGTTGAAAAAATTAATAACTTATATATGTGTAATAAATAATTATAATTAAAGACTATTAATAGTAATAAATATTATTGTCTTTAAATATATTACTAAAAATATTTTTTTACTATAAATGGGGAAATTGTGATTCTATGAATGGAAAGTGTAAATGTAAGGAGTTTCTCGCAAATAAAATTTCATATTAAAGACTGATATGAATAAAATATTATCTTTGTAAATTATATTACATTAATCTATAAAATCACCATGATTTCCCTATCCAATGTTAATTCATGGTTTTTTTCATGTCCCTATACTTTTACTTCCCTTTTTTAGTTTAGTAATTTAGACAAAGTGGTGATTATAAGAGAAAATGATTTTACATCCTCTCTTCTATTGGGAATCTTTTTCTTCCATCAATATATTCATTATTTTTCTACAAAGATTTCACTGTTTATATATATATATATATATATATATGATTAATCAAAGACCTTTTCAATGTTCATCAATTTGTTTACTAAAAGAATCCTCTTTTAGAATTTCATGTGTGGTTATTTTTAGCAACCACCGACTCTAATTACCAATGTGTAAAATGGGTTTTCTTTATTAATGATTTCAATATGAACTCATTTTCCCATAGTTAAAGGATTTTTTAAAATGAAGTTTCCCCTCCAGGTCATCACGGTTTTCCAAGATAATATAAATTCTATTTTTTTGAGACATTTTCATTATCATGTAAAAATTCTAACAATAAATGTATATTCTACATATTTTTCAAAAAATAATTATGCTCTTATAAATGAGTTTTTCATATATGTTGATAACAATTACTATTTATTATGATTCACTATTGATTTTTTGTTGTGATATCATCTACCATATTTCATTCTATGGCTTATGATGATGTACTGTTGACATTCTCATGATACCCATTCTTATTTTCATAGATTAATTATACAGTGAATAAAGTATATATTTTTTCATTATCATATGCCATTTATATATAGGGTTTATAATTATCTAGAAGGTGGGACTATCAGATCCATCAAATGAATTAGGTAGTGTTCAATGTATCATTATCTGAATAGGGTACATGAATGCCTAACCCACATACAAGGTTGTATGGGTTGTTTGCCTAAGCTTAAGCCTATATAAGTGGTAATCCCTAGACTAAGGGTATAAATGGAATCATCCCAAGCCTAAGGATATATTTTTAGTCACCCTATTACTATGGGAAAAAGGGTTGTATTCCCAAATCCAAGAATGTACATGGGTGGTTATCCCAATCATACTATAATGTTGAATGATTAAAGAATATGAACATTATGGTATGAATATTCTATGGTTAATTTAAACACCCAATCTTGTGCTTTCAAATTCAATGCTAAAAATAAAGTGTGTGTTTTTTTCATAATATATACCTAAAAATACACAATACACAAACATTTTAGAAAAAATTTCAGACTAGGTTCTAGATAGTTACATAAAAAAATATACAATTATTCAGATTTGTAAAAAAATAAAATAAAATATCTAGTTCGCCTTGAATGCGCTAATGCAAAAAAGCAAAGTCGTTCATCTCAGAACATCTAAAATACATGTGAAAATATATTTAAAACATGGGATGAAAATAAAATTTCATAGTAATGGATTTTAAAACCACTAAAATATGATTTTATAAAAATGATTTTCAAAAATATTTAATAAAAATTAATATCAAATAGAAATATTCAATATATATATATATATATATTACTATTCAAAAATATTTCAAAATACTTATTATTTTGATAATTCTTTTCAAAAATGATTATTTGAAAGAGCATGGATTTCTATTTTGAAATAATTTTGAAAAATAATAATTTTCTTTAATGGTTAAATTGATACATAATATATTCTGAAATCCATGTGGCCAATAACAATATAATTGGTCGTACAATGTCTGGTGAGGTCAAGGGATCACTCCCCATTCCTCATTCTCTCGTTTGATACCCAAGTGACAAAATTATTTTTTAAGAAAACATTTTGATGATCCGCCATTCTAAATCAAAACTCATTAAAAACATTTAAAAGCTATTCATAAATTATTTTCTTAGATGAAAATTAATTTATAAATCCTTCAAACGAGAAAAACATAATTTTAAGGGAAATCTCTTTTTATGAAATAAATACTTATATTTAAAGCTCGTAAACATAGAAAATAGACTCATTAAAAAATCATGTATATAGATGATGACCATAACTGTAAACATACATGAAATTATAGAAAATAGAAACCATGTTACAAACAAAATGATATAATTTAACTTTAGAAATTACATTGATGATTTTAATAAAACTAAATTCCTTTAAAACTAAAAATATAACGAAATCAAGTTTTCTTACTATTTTAAAATCCAAAATAAAACTTTGAAATTTAAAAATTAAAACTTTGTAAAAATAATTCACTTCTTAAATAATTTTTATTATATTAGCATAATTGTAATTTTAATATATATATATAATACATTAAAGAGGTTTTTAAAATGAACAAATGGTTATAATAACATTGATTATTCCTCCTTACCGTTTTCAAACATATTATATATTTAAAAAATATAGAGCATACTCAAACATAATTTCATTTTTTATACATAAAAAAATAATTTCTGTTGTATTTGAAAATATATAAGTAATTTTGAAGATATACAAAAATAAATTTTAAAATAAATATCTTATGATAATAAAATTTCATTGAAATAAATATTTGAAAATAATTGTTTCCCCATTCATTAAATTGAAAGATGGAATAGAAGCCTACTTCCAGAGCAATAATGTAGCTAGGAAACCTTTTACTGTAATGTTGGTCGCACATTACATATGAAATGTGGGCTTTTGGACATTGAATATATAGAATAGAAGAGAATAAATTGCAAGAGTATTGGATAAATGAATTTTCAAGATAGAGAAACTGTTAGCTATTTAGAGTAGTTTCTTTTTACCCTTCATAGAGTGAAAAAACACTCAATTTTCTTCTCAAAATAGTGGATACATAAAATAATGGTTCTTTGGTTCGAAATATGGCTGATCATTTACACACTCCTGACATGGATATTGAAAAAAAATCAAAATAATGCACATTGTGAATGATGATCAGTAGGGTGCGGTGAATTAAAAATTATGGATATCAAATACCTTTTTATGGTAGCTAATATATAATTGTGGCTCGACCGATTAGCTTTGACATCATAAATTAATTCAGAGTATGCTAAATAGAAAACGCTGACCGAGAACCAGTCTCATGCTCAATGAATAAATGTAATTTTTTTCCAGTCCAAATCATAACCAACAATTGGTTTATAAAATGTATGAAGCACAGATAAGATGAAAATCATATAATTATATATGAATGTTGAAAAAGATTATGTTTCATTAATATTAATCAAAGGATTAAAATTAAATAGATCAATAGTAAGATCCACTAATATTGAAAAAATTGGTTCAAAATTTTAAAAAAGCCATTAATAAAATAATAAATGTGTCAACAAAAACGGCAGTAGGAGGAAGAAGATCTGAAATACAGAATTAATGAACCTAAAACAAAGGAATTTGATAGCTACCTATAGTAGATCTACAAATTGAACCTCCTTTGGTAGCTGACTACACTCGAAAACCTCATTTTATCCAACAAATCGATCCTGACTCGGCCAAAATCCATTTTTTTTTTTTTTGTATTTTCAAATAGAACTTTTAAAGGGTAAGTGTGAACCCAAACAACTTCAACCAATTAAAAAACATAAAAGGAAAGTCATTCCACACAGAAACTACAGGAACTCAACTACATCATTATGAAAAACTTCCACCATCGCATGACCGCTCAGCTAGCATCCCGTGAAGGGTTGCACGGGCCTGGTACCGATGGCAAAATTCATACTTTCATCCATCCAAATCCGAATGGCCAATCGCGGGTGAAAATTTCCTGCTCTGGCTCCTCATCTGGAGCTATTCCTCACAAATTGTCTAGGTGCTTTCCCATACCAGAATCAAAAGTCATTGTAGAACATTACATCCTCGACGTCGTCATCCCCTGAAAGCCAGTAGAGACAGAACTACCACAAGATGTCTGCAATCACTCGCCCACAAATGTCAATTAACCATGAAGACCACCACTCCAGTGTTGTCAAAGGCGCGCGGCGCAATAAGGCGCAAATGCCGCTTGGGGATGCGGCGTGAGGCGCAATTAAGGCGCATGCGCATATAATTAAATATGTAAAGTTTTCAACAATATTTTAAATTAAAAAAAACTTAATTCAATCAAAATAATACAAATTAAAATACATACCGACAATTTTTAACCAAATCATAATCAATCATTGAGAACCTAAACATAAAAATCATCATCAATGGAAGTTTCATCATTAATGAAAAGCTTCATCATCACCGCATGTCATCGAATGCCTACTATTACGCGTCGTCGGATGCCTGCTGTTACGCGTCGTCGGATGCCTGTTGTTACGCGTCGTCGGATGCCTGCTGGTGTTGCAGCGTGATTTGTATTTTAGACACTATATTTTGGACGTGATGATTTTAATTTTATAGAGTTGGGTTCAATTATTTTATTAGTATATTAAATAATATATTTAACCCTATATTATACCTGCTCATTTTTCAAAAAAAAATACACCTGATTTCGAGTATACTTACGATTTCTGCTAGCACCCTCACCGCTGCACCCTAATTTCCATCCTTCCCACCCATGATTTCCACGATCGCCCTCTGCTACACCCCTGATTTACATCCTTCCCTCCTACGCACGATTTTCACAATCTCCCTCACCGTTGCACTACACCCCGAATTTCCCTCGCCACCCCGATTTCCATTCGCCCACGATTTTCGCCCCACGATTTCCCTCTGTTCCCCTCGATTTCTGCACCAACAACAATTGGTTTCCCCTGATTTCCGCAACAAAAGCAACTAGTGCGCCTCTACGGCGCCTTGTGCTTCACCACCTCATGGGTTGGCGCATGAGGCGCGCGCCTTTGGCGCGCCTCAGTGAGGTCGCCTCGCCTCACCGATAATGAGGCGCCCTGGGTGCGCCTCGCCTCGCCTCACGCCAAGGCGCGCTGAGGCGCGCGCCTTTGACAACACTGCACCACTCGGATCCGCCTCGAAGAGCGTGGTGGGATCCTAGGGCCAGAGCATAGGAACGGGCAGCCAATTCCCTCAATGGATCAAGTCTACATGTCCCCCCAATGGCGATAACCACCACCTAAGACAAAGATGAATGAACAACACAGAACCTAAAAACCCAATCCAAACTCATCCAACTCATCAGATGACTTAACCATTCACAGAAAAAACCTCAGAAACAACATTTCAGCAATGCCTGTGGTCTCTAAACCTCACTTCCCAAAACAACATGAAAACCACCACTCAAATACGCCTCCAAGAGAGTGGCAGAGTGTCTTGGAGAAAGAGCATAGGAACAAGCTTCCAGCAGTCACGAGCCGAGACCCAAACCACTTCGAACAAGGAATCCAAACTAGCGGTCTTCTGAGCAGTAACAACATGACACGAACAAAAAAGGATCCTTAAACATACCTGATTTCTGAAACGACCATTCTAAACTGCATCAGCGAATCATCTTCATCTTAGGCGAAATGATGCTTTAGGGTTCGAAAGGATCGCTGATCTTTTCTTCGCAGGAGTCAACAAGGCCGCCGGAATCTTGCACACGCCATGGGTCATCTTCGCAGCAGTCATTGACATCGCAGGCGGGGTCGCTGTATGCAATGCGCCGATGCCAAACCCTCATCGCCGCAGAAGAAATGCTGCCACCGGTAAACCCGTGCCGAGACGACGCCGCCTCGCTGGGGGAAAGCCGCCGGAATCAGCATCTCGCATATGGCGTTGTCTTCACAGGCGAGGGTCTCTCTGCAAACCGCCACAGAAGAAATGCCACCGCTGGAGATCCGAGCAGAGACGATGCCGCCTCGCTGGGTCGCTGTCTGCAACACGCCGACGCCAAACCCTCACCGCCGCAGAAGAAATGCCTCCGCCAGAGACCCGTGCGGAGACGACGCCGCCTCGCTAGGGGAGACAAGCCGTCAAACTCTCGTCCGCGCCAAACTTCCCTCCAGTAACTCCCAGATCCTGGTCGTCTGCCGCCCTGTATCCACCTCGCCAAAACCACCTCCGCCGCTGGAAACCCGCCATCCGCGCCGTCTGCCCAGCGAAAACCCTTGGGCGCCCCCGAGAGCAGGGAGCTCCCGAGAGTGCCCTAAATCAATCTAACTTGATTCTTATGAATATTAATTAATTCATATTAAATAATAATAATAATAATAATAATAATAATAATAATAATAATAATAATAATAATAATAATAATAATAATAATAATAATAATAATAAACGTTAGTTTGAATATCTCAATTCTTAATTCATTTTCTTTTTTCAAACTAACGTTTATTATTATTATTATTATTATTATTATTATTATTATTATTATTATTATTATTATTATTATTATTATTATTATTATTATTATTATTATTATTATTATTATTATTATTATTACTATTATTATTATTATTATTATTATTATTATTTAATATAAATTAATTAATATTCATAAAATAATATTTATATTTAGGTTAAATAAAAATTTAATAATAATTTACATAATTTATAATTCCATAAATGTTATTATAAATAATTACCTTTAATTCATAATTTGAAATGAAGATTAATTTATATGAATTATAAATCATTTAACTCTTTTTAAGAAATTTTATTAATATTCATTCTTAAAAAAAATAATTTATAATAAAATATATTCACTTAATATTCATAACTATGAATACTCAAATTTTTTTTTAATATTTTAATAATTTCACAATAATAATAATTTCATAAAAATTTTAATTTCAAATAATAATATTTCTTACCCATTTATCACAATGTTATTATTTTTACAAGAATTTACCTTTAATATCAAATAAAAACATAATTTATAAAATATTATTTAATAAATTCTCATTTTTATAGTGTCATTATAATTTATTTATTTATTTTTATTACAAATCAATTATTACTACCAGGTTAAATTATATATTCTTATTTAAGTTATAACAATTATAATTGGATTTATTTTAACTTGATTTATTTTCAATGTTTATTATTTTCAAGGAAAATCAATTCCCAAAATGTATTGGTTTGTTTCGATTATAAATTATTCCATTTAATAAAATATTTATAAAAAAAGCTTATAATTTCTTGGATGTTACAATTAACATTGATATATATTATTAGTTTCATGCCCGTATTAATTCCTCATTTTTAGGTTATGAATTGTTCCTATTTCAAGATCATATATTATTGATTAA
The DNA here is from genome assembly GCA_963277665.1 of Viscum album. Taxonomy (NCBI): domain Eukaryota; kingdom Viridiplantae; phylum Streptophyta; class Magnoliopsida; order Santalales; family Viscaceae; genus Viscum; species Viscum album. The sequence goes on along the minus strand of CAUJRU010000385.1, from coordinate 149,425 downwards.
TGAATATTTTTTTACACATAATTACATTTGTCACTATCAATGATTTATAATCCAAAATTAATTTGGTATGAGTTCCTTTATGATAGTTCTTTGTACATTTATTATGTTTTCATACCAAAATTCTTATCAAATACTCACTTATGATATTTGATTTATGACATTCATGTTTACCCTGATTGCGAATATAAGGTCATCATTTTATTATATTTCTATTCTATAGGTAATGATGAAGAATATTATGTATGATAGGTATGGATGAGTACAATATATGGAAAATAAATCTGGGAGATTTTAAATAGATTTTATAAAATGCATTTGTTGTGTAACAAGTTTTGAGAGACACTAAACATGTTGGTTAAATGGAGTGACCTTTTAGGAGAAATAAATGTTATTAATGTAAACTAATGTAATATGTATTGATTTTATCATTCGGTTTCCTTATTTGGTGTCATATTATATTTATTTTATTTATTTATCACATTGGATATTTTAGGGCATGTTTTGTAAAGACCTGAATTTTTTCATGTATTTTTTTATTATATAGAAATATTACGAGTCAGTGAAAATTAACGGCGTGTGATTCCGAGCCCCGGTGTGCCCGGAATGAATTTCTGAACTTTTTTTCGAGTACGATCAATAAACGCATGAGTGGCGTTTTGTAACTTTTGAACCGGTGCCCGTAATTGAAATATGAGGGTGTCGTTGAACTCGCAGCACCGAAATTCACTTAAGGGAGGTTTAACCTCGACCATAGTGGGTCAAGAGAAGAAGTTGGTTTTTGCGTTTTTCGTAGAGGATTAAATAAAATAAATATAATTTATTTTAAAAATGTATCCTCCCACCTCTCCTTTGAAATTCTGGTAGCGAGGACCACCTGAGGAAGGTCAGACATTTAATGATGGGCATTAAATGTCCGGTTACACAAAATGTGTAACCACAATTTCCTTTAATTAATAGGATTCATTAATTCTAAATTAATGAATCAACTTGTTAATTAAGAGTTATTTTAACTCTTATTGAGAGGATTGGGGGGTTAGTTTTCCGTTGGCGAAAGGGAGAGGAGGATCTTGAGGCTCCTGACGAAGAATAGATCCACCAAACAAGGTCGGAGGATCGTCGTTCGAGCGGCGTCATTGGCGGCTTGTTGCGGGGACGACGAACACCGACACCACCTCTAATCGCAGGTGTTCTCCAATGATCAAACGAGGTAGTGAAATTGTTTCTATCGTTCTTCGTGAAGAATCGTTGTTTCTAATCTATGAACCGTCTGCTATTGATTTAACGCAGAGGGTGCGAGTCAAACGAACACGGTCTGATCCCTCCGCTACCTCATTGTTGACGTGTTCTTCGTGGGCGGATCGACATGTTGAGCGGAACCCGACCACGTCGCTGACGACAGATGCCGGTAGGGTATAGGCGGCGGTCGACACACCGGCTGACCGCGATGGTGGCGGCGGTGCAACCGTGCAGCCGAAGGAGGCTGCAACCTGTCGGCCGAGGTGGAGGAGGGAGGTGGCCGGCATGCCGGCCGACCGCGTGGTAGTAGGGCGGCGCGCATCCGCGCCGCCGGAAGTGGTGGAGGACGCGACTGTTGAGTCGCGGCAGCGCACCAGGGCGGCCGACACCCGACCGACCGCGAGAGGAGCGGCACCGTTGCGCCGCTGGATGGGAGCCCGTCGGAACCCCGACTGTTCACGTCACGCCGAGCAGGACCCGCTCCAGCGGGTCACGCGTGCCAGTAGGCGGCCCCACAGGGCGCTGCCGGGTTGGTCAAACCCAAACGGTCCAACTAGACCGTTCAGAATTCCAGGGGCGCCTCCCCCTGGGTAGCGGCTAAGGTGGGCCCCGCCACGACGGACCGCACCCAGTCGAGCGGGACAAGCCCTGCGGGCCGCCCCCTTAGTGGGTCGGGTCGGGTCGGGTCGACCCAGGTCGGGCCGGGCCGGGTCAGACCGGACCCGGGCCCATCTGGACCCAGGTACGCCTTTTTGGCCATATCTTGAGAACCGAGAGTCTGTTTGACGAACCGTCTGCGGCTTCAGAATCCTTGGATTGAGATGGTCCTTTTGGTATACTACACTTAAGTTTTGGATAAATTTGGAGTATGGTTGGGTTGGATCGAACCCGAATCCAACCAGGCCCTCGGAACAGAAACACTGATAACTTGCAGACCGGGTGTCCGATTGACACGCCATCCATCGCGTTGGGTCCCTTATGACATAACAGACCTTCGTGATACTTCTTCGTGGGACTTCATGGCAGTTGAAGTATCGAACGATGACTTGAGGAGCGGATTCTCCCAGAATCAAGCGTGCTTAGTGCGAGAACCCTGTGGCTGGCTGTACTTGGAGAATCTTCGGATCCTGTGTGGGTCAGCATCTACTGATCCTGTGTGGGTCATCTCCAGATCCTGTGTGGGTCATCTACTGATCCTATGTTGGTCATCTTTAAATCCTGTGTGGGCCATCTTCAGATCCTGTGTGGGTCATCCTCGATCCTGTGTGGGCCAACAGCAGAGCTTCTTGACGAAGTAAGATGATATAACAATACAGATAATCATCTATACTTCTGTACTTAAGTTATACTTAGTGTGAGATGAGTCTTTACCTTTGTGGTACACTCTTGGGTGGTGATACCTTCGTGGTATTCTTCTGTGTGGCGTTATCTTTTTGGTACTTACCTTCGTGGTGTTACCTTCGTGGTATTCTTTCCTTCATGGAACAATTGAGCTTTTGGCTAAAGAGTTGAGCCTTGTGTTTCCTCATGAACGAGATGGGTTTACTTAATAAATTAGGTATATGTATGGGCATATACCTAAGTAGGGATGATTGTTGCTCTGTGCTTGTAATTACGGTATCACTTGTGTTTTATCCTTCGTGGATTCTGAGAGACCTTCGGGATCTCGGGGTCCCTACAGAGTATTGTTATAATCACCCCTGCATGGGCTATGCCCGCACCTTGCTGTGTCTTCTACAGCCGACAGACAACATTAATCGAGGCTGAGGGTACTAGGACTAGAGGCTGCTCAGAGGTGGACCATTAGACAAAACGTACCGCAAAGACATCCGTTCGAGAGCTGTACCTATCCTTCAAGTAGGATCCTTGGCGGGTGTTCACAGGAGTTGTTTCCAGTTTTACTTGTACTTTCCAGTTGGGCTTATATTTAGACCCTTTTACTTACTATAATCACTCTTTTTACTCTATAGTTTACCTTGTTCTTGTATCTTTCCCTGTGCTTGGATTGTGTGATTTTGTAGGTTAAAAGGCAATGCCTTCCTGGTTTTAGGGATATGCCTTTCCGGTGCTAGTCTCCAGCCCCTGGCCTATGGAAGGCGGGCTTGGGGTAGTCACGACATGGGCCTTAGGGGACGGTTCGTGACAAATTGGTATCAGAGGAGTCGGTTCTACTGAAGAAATTGGACTCTGATCTTTTAATCAGTAATAACGTTAATTGTTGTGAGTGTGGTTATCAGTTTGGGGAATCCAGTGTTGGTGCAACAACTGACGTATCCATACACTAGGACCCTGACTCCTGATTTCTGACTCAGTGCACAAAAACACTGATTGCGCGTGTGTTTTTGGAAAAGTTTTTTTTGCGGTCTCTTTGAGTCATCTCACCAGGTATAACTTATTGACCGTGGAGCACCTGTTTCCTTTCAGGATGCCTCCACGCAGACATCCATCCAGGGTTCCAGGTAGAGTATGCGATGACGGCCCACCGAGTGACAAGGCTTCGGTGTATGGACCACTTACGACAGAGGTACCGGCAGCATCACTACCCGTTGGGCCACTGTTGCCACCTGCTTCAGCAGAAGATGGTGCACACCGCTTGAGCGCGTTTCATGAGTTTCAGCGCCAGAGGCCACCGAGGTTCCGGGGAGAGACAGATCCACAGGCGGCTGAGGACTAGCTTGAGATCGTGGTTAGAGTTTTTCGACTAGTAGGGACACCAGCTGATCTCATAGTGATCCTTTCCACCAGTCTTTTTCAGGCAGCAATGGGCAGATAATGGAGCTTAATGCTTTAGGTTCACGACAAGGTGACTCTCCTCTGGGTAGACTTTGAGAGCCTATTCAGGGCAGAGTTCGTCCTAGTGACTTTACGCACAATGCGTATATAGGAGCTTCTCCACTTACAGCAGGACAACATGATTGTGGCTCTGTATTCAGCGAGGTTCACTGACCTCTCGTACTACTCCACTGACATGGTGTGGGACACTTTCTTCAGGGTCCAGACCTTTGAGCAAGTGCTCAGACGGGAGATTATAGCTTTGATGATTTCTCTCAGCATCCCGATGTAGGCGGGGGTGTTAGAGCGAACACTCTTAGTAGAGAGCTTCTTTGCTGAGCAGTCACCATAATGAGACCCACCACCGAACTTCACATAGCAGAGTCATCTACAGCTTGCAGCATACAAATGACGCAGAGGTCCAAGAGGACCAGACCTCCAGGTGGTCCACCCCGACTACAGGGAGCAGGTGGATGGGGATGAGCTCAGCTCTAGGAAGCTGAGTCCTACGACCACGACACTCCAAAAATGATTCGAGGTACGATTTGTGTCTACTCCACCTTAGATGTAGTACTTATAGACATAGGTGTCAGTCACTCTTTTATTGCCACAACCCTTGTTCGGAGCTCGGAGATTCCAGTGGAGCCATTAGCTCGATCCTTACGGCTAGAGACTCCTACGGGAGAGGATTCGACGATTACACACTGGTGTCGGTAGTGTGAGTTTACTCTAGGAGGTGATAGATTTGGATGGGATCTTCTAGTAGTGGCATCGAGGCCTTACAATGTCATCTTGAGTATGGATTGTTTATCTACAGTCCATGCTCAGATCGACTGTATTAGGTGCAAAGTACGGTGTGTCCGTGCGGATGAGACCAGGTTTTCCTTCACCAGAGAGAAGGGAACCTTTGCAGCACAGGATGGACTTACCTGGAAGAGGGTACAACCGATCACATATCAGTTGGCTAGCCTTACCCTCGAAGCGGTTGGTGTTGAGAGTCTGATCTATCCTGTAGCGGTGGACCAGTACGCTGATGTTTTCCCTGATGATGTTCTGGGTCTACCTACTCGTAGAGATGTGGACTTTAATATCGACTTGTATCTCGGGACGACACCGATATCTACACCAGCATATCGGATGGCTCCCATGGAGCTTCGAGAGCTGTGAGTACAACTGAAGGACTTACAGATCAAGGGGTTCATTAGGCCCAGTGTTTCTCCTTGGACAACCCCAATTTTGTTTGCCAAGAATGCAGATGAGAGTTTGAGAATCTGTGTGGACTATTGGTGCCTGAACGAGGTGACCATGAAGAACAAGTACCCACTACCGATGATTGACGATCTTTTTGATTAGATGAAGGGAGTGCGGTAGTTTTCAAAGATAGACCTCATATCAGGCTATCACCAGCTCAGGGTACGAGACGAGGATGTGTAGAAGACGGACTTTAGATGTAGGTATGACCATTATGAGTTCTTGGTTATGCCATTTGGCATGACCAACACCCCAACAGTGTTCATAGGACTCATGAACAGAATCTTTTAGCCATACCTCGATCACTTTGTGGTAGTCTTCATCGACGACATCCGAATTTACTCAGCTACAGAGGAGAAGCATGCCTATTATCTACAGATAGTTCTGGGCACACTCTGAGAGCACCAGCTTTATGGTAAGCTCTCAAAGTTCCAGTTCTAGATTCGAGAGGTTCACTTCTTGGGACACGTCATATCGAAGGCTGGAGTTGTGGTGGATCCAGTGAAGATCGAGGTTTTCCTTGCTTGGGAACCACCCAGGAGTGTGATGGAGGTGCGGAGTTTCCTGGGTCTGGCCGATTACTACCAGAGGTTTGTGCTTGAATTTTCTAGAGTTGAAACACCCTTATCAGCATTGGCGAAGAAGGGGAAACCCTTCATGTGGTCAGAGAGATGCCAATGGAGTTTCTAGGAGCTGAGGCAGTGACTGATGAGTGCCCTCATCTTGAGGCTACCAGAGGAGGGCATTAGGTACGTAGTCTACTACGACGCATCAGGGACCGGGCTCAGATGTGTCCTGATGAAGGAGCGAGCAGTGATCACGTATGGTTCTCAACAGCTGAGACATCAACGTTGGCTTGAGTTCCTCTAGGACTACGACTTTGAGATAGTCTATACTCCTGGGAAGGGGAACATTGTAGCAGATGCACTCAGAAGAAGATTTGGTATACAGTTATTAAGTGAGGAAACAGAGTAGCTAGCCTCTTTGAGGATATCCTATGTAGATCAAGATGGAGGAGCTTATCTTCAGTCTCTCATAGTCACTCCCCCACTCCTACAATGAGTCAGGGAGGCGCAGCTTGGGGACACTGATTGTGAGGCACGACATGCTCAGATATCCATAGGACATGCAACTGATGGATTTTATGAAGGTGGGGAGCACGTCATCCTCTTGAGAGGGCATACTATGGTACCAGTGGTTCTACGAGAGGAAGTGTTTAGGGAGTTACATATATACCCTTTAGCAGTATATCCAGGAGTGACGAAGATGTACCAGGACCTCCGGCATCAGCACTAGTGGTCGGGAATGAAGAAAGCAGTGGCAGGGTTTGTCTCACGGTGCCTCACTTGTCAGTAAGTGAAGGCAGAACATCAGGTTCCAGCGGGCTTAGTTCATCTACTAGAGGTTACAGAGTGGAAGTGAGATGGTATTTCCATGGACTTCATGACAAGACTTTCACACACGTCCAAGGGTCATGATTCTATCTGGGTGATCGTTGACCGACTCACCAAGTTGACCAACGTCCTACCTATTAGAGAGCAAGGATCAATAGAGGGCTTGGGATGCCTCTATGTATAGAAGATTATACAGATTCATGGAGTGACTTCAATGATTGTCTCTGATCGTGATGCACGTTTTACTTCCTGGCTATGGAAGGGGTTGCAGGAGACGTTCAGGACTCAGCTTTGATTGAGCATCACCTTCCATCCTTAGACATGTGATCAGACAGAGCGAACCATTCAGACTCTCAAGGACATGCTGCGTGCTTGCATCCTTGATTTTGGACGTAGCTGGTAGGATCACTTTCCCTTGGTGGAGTTTGAATACAACAACATATATCACTCCACCATCAGCATGACACCATTTGAGGCATTGTACGGTCGACCTTGCAGATCACCTCTGTGCTGGACTGACCCAGGGGAGTCAACACTCATGGCACCAGAGATGGTACAGACTACCACAGAGATGTTACAAATCATCTAGGAGAGGATGAAGACTACACGGAGCAGGCATAAGTCTTATGCTGACAGGAGACAGAGACCTCTCAAGTTTGAGGATGGTGACCATGTCTTCCTATGGGTCTCACCTCGACGAGGTTTGTAGAGATTTGTCTGGAGTGTCAAGTTATCTCCAAGGTTCATCAGACCCTTTCAGGTCCTCAACAGAGTTGGAGAGGTGGCGTACCACCCAGCCCTTTCCCGTTAGTTGCACCGGGTGCATGACGTTTTCCATGTGTCCTAGCTAAGGAGATACATACATGATCCTTCACACATCATTGAATGGGGAGAACTAGATATCGATGTTGGGGCTACGTTTTCAGAGGTTTCATTAGAGATTGAGAATCGACAAGATCAGGTCCTTCGTGGGAAGTCGATACCTCTGCTGCGCGTATGTTGGCAACACGAGAACCTTCAGGAGATCACATGGGAGTGTGAGGCTCAGATTCGTGCTCAGTACCCCCACTTGCTTCCCTAGTTTGTGTTGTGGCTTTTAGGGATGCAAATCCCTGAGGTGGGGATAATGTAAAGACCTAAATTTTTCTATGTAATTTTTTTTATTATATGGAAATATTACAAGTCAGTGAAAATTAACGGCGTGTGATTCTGAGGCCCGGTGTGCCCGGAATGAATTTCTGAACTTTTTTTCGGGTATGATCAGTAAACGCATGAGCGACGTTTGGTAACTTTTGAACTAGTGCTTGGAATTTAAATATGAGGGTACTGTTGAACTCGCAGTGCTGGGATTCGCTTAAGGGAGGTTTAACCTTGACCACATTGGGTCGAGAAAAGAAGTTGGTTTTTGCGTTTTTTATAGAGTATTAAATAAAATAAATATAATTTATTTTAAAAATGTATCCTCCCACCTCTCCATTGAAATTATGGTAGCGGGGACCACCTGAGGAAGGTTAGACATTTAATACTAGGCATTAAATGTCCAGTTACACAAAATGTGTAACCACAATTTCCTTTAATTAATAGGATTCATTAATTCTAAACTAATGAATCAACTTGTTAATTAAGAGTTATTTTAACTCTTCTTGAGGGGATTGGGGGTTTGGTTTTCTGTTGGCGAAAGGGAGAAGAGGATCTTGAGGCTCCTGACGAAGAACAGATCCACCAAGCAAGGTCGGAGAATCATCATTCGAGTGACATCATTGGCGGCTTGTTGCGGGGACGACGAACACTAACACCACCTCTAATCGCGAGCGTTCTCCAATGATCAAACGAGGCAGGGAAATTGTTTGTATCATTCTTTGTGAAGAATCATTGTTTCAAATCTACAAACCACCTGCTATTGATTTAACGCAGAGGGTGCGGGCCAAACGAACATGACCCGATCCCTCCGCTACCTCATTGTTGATGTGTTCTTCGCGGGCGGATCGACGGGTTGAGCAGAACCCAATCACGTCGCCGGCGACCGACGCCGATAGGGTATAGGCGGCGACCGACACACTAGCCAACTATGATGGTGGCGTTGGTGTAACCACACCGCCGAAGGAGACCGCGGCCCGTCAGCCGCGACAGAGAAGGGTGGCGGCCGACACGCCGATCAACCACGTGGTAATTGGGCGGCGCGTGTCCGCGCTGCCAGAAGTGGAGGAGGCCGTGACTGTCGAACTGCAACGACGCACCAGGCTGGTTGGCACCTGGTCAGCTGCGGGAGGAGCAGCGCCATCACACTGCTGGATGGGAGCAGACTGGAACCCCGGCCGACCACGTCATACCGAGCAGGACCCGCTCCGACGGGTCCCGCGTGCCAGCAGGCGGTGCCACATGGCATCATCGGGTTTTCCAAACCTGAATGGTCCAATGGGACCATTTCAAATTCCGGGGGGCGCCTCCCCCCAGGTAGAGGCTAGGGCGGGCCCCGCCACGGCGGACTGCACCCAGTCGAGTGGGCTGCGCCCAGCGGTCCGGGCCAGACCGCGGCCCAGCGGGTCGGGCCCACCATGGACCAGCCCATTCGAGTCAGACCTGGGTCAGGTTAGGTCGACCCAAACCGGGTCGGGTCGGTCCGACTGGGTCGGACCGGACCCCGTCCCATCTGGACCCAGATATGCCGTTTTGGCCATATCTTGAGAACCGGGCATCTGTTTGACGAACCGTCTACGGCGTCAAAATACTTGGATCGAGGTGGTACTTTTGGTATACTACACTTGAGTTTTGGATAAAGTTAGAGTACAACCGGGTTTGATCGAACCTTAATCCAACCGGGCCCTCGGAACGGAAATGCTGATAACTTGCAGACCGGGCGTCCGATTGACACGCCGTCAGTCGCGTTGGGTCCCTTATGATGTAACAGACTTTCGTGATACTTCTTCGTGGGAATTCATGGCAGTTGAAGTATCAATCAATGGCTTGAGGAGTATATTCTCCCGGAATCAAGCGTGCTTAGTGCAGGAACCCTGTGGCTGGTTGTACTTGGAGAATTTTTGGATCCTATGTGGGTCAACATCTGACGATCCTGTGTGGGTCATCTCCAGATCTTGTGTGGGTCATCTACTGATCCTATGTGGGTCATCTTCAGATCCTGTGTGGGTCATCTTCGGATCCTGTGCGGGCCATCCTCGATCCAGTGTGGGTCAACAGCAGAGCTTCTCGATGAAGTAAGACACTACTACAAAAACAGGCAAGGGAAGCGCTACCCTTTTATCAGTGCTAAAAAAATGTGCTGATAAAGGGGGTCTTTATCATCACTAAAAAAAGCACTGATAAAGGGGGGGGGGGCTTTAACAGCGCTAAAAAATGCGCTGTTAAAAGTGACTCTTTATCAACGATTTTTTTAGTGCTGATAAAGGCCCCCCCTTTATCAACGCTTTTTTTAGCACTGTTAAAGGGGACCCCTTTATTAGTGATTTTTTTAGTAGCAATGATAAAGGGGGGATTTATCAGTGCCTTTTCCTAGCACTGATAAATTTTATGTTTAAAAAAAAATAAATTTTCATGAAAAATAATATATTATTATATAAGTATATTTATATTGATATAAATATAATATATATTTTTTAAATATGTTTTAGATAAGTATAAATAGACTATTACATTTAATATATAAGAAATTTAGTTAAAATAGATTTAAAAAATTTTAGAAAATATTATTAATTAATAATTTTCTAATTATTATTGATTAAAAATCATTTAATAACAATTCTAAGACACAAAAAATCAAAACAATTAATAAAAGATCTAAAATAAGTTGAAAATGTAACTCAAACTTCAAACGACTATAACTTTTGATCTGGGTATCCGTTTGATCTCTACAGCATATCAAATCAAAGTCTGTGATGAGCTCTACATTCCTATGACCCAGGAAAATCCTCTATCATATTTTCCAGCCCAAAAAAGGCCTAGAAGGGCTCTAAAACTGAGTTTTTAGTCGGGATACCTCGATTTGTTAACATTAAAACAAGTATAACTTATGATCCGGATCTCCATTAGGCATGTACCAAATATCATATTGAATATTGTTTTATTTTATTTAATTTTAATGGTTGTGGAGTTGAAAACAACTTCTGGATTAGAAGTTATGGCCATTTTAACATTCTATGGATTTTCAAATACACATATATAGATGTATTTATTCGTAAATATATATATATATATGTGTGTGTGTGTGTCTTTGTGTGTGTTGTATATATGTATGTATGCATTTATTTATTTATTTATAAACACACATAAAAAACATATTTTATAAATGTATTTAAAACTAATCTTATAAATGTATATTATTATACAAATAAATATATGGATAAAAATTATAACTAAAAAATATATATAAATAAATATAAATATAAATTAATATATGAATAAATATATATATACTAATATATGAATAAATATATATGTATTAATATAACTAAATATATTTATATTAATATGAATCTATATTATTATACGAATAAATATAACTATAAATATATAAATAAATAAATATTAATATTAATATATGAATAAATATATATGTATTAATATAACTAAATATATTTATATTAACATGAATCTATATTAATATACGAATAAATATAACTATATATATATATAAATAAATAGATATATCATTAAATAGAAAAAAACGAAATGACTTAGTGGTAAAGGTGCAGGCGCGCAAGGGGGAGGTTGCGGGTTCGAGTTCTGGTGGAAGCAAGGAGGTGCGCGTGAGGGACATGTGATGGATGCATGGGAAAGGGAAGCGCACTGGAGTGGTCCACCTAGCACTGATAAAGGGGGCCAAGCACTGTTAAAAGCCCCCTAATTATATATTCTTTTTTATTTTTTTTTATTTTTTTTGACTTTTATCAATGTTTTTTAAAAGAGCTGATAAAAGGGACCCCCCATTTATCTTCGCATCGATTAATAACACTTTTTTAGCGCTGTTAATGCCCTTTTCTAGTGCTGATAAAAGCCATATTTGTAGTAGTGAGATGATCTAGTAATACAGCTAATCATCTATACTTCCAAGCTTAAGTTATACCTGGTGTGAGATGAGTCTTTACCTTTGTGGTACGCTCCTAAGTGGTGATACCTTCGTGGTATTCTTTAGTGTGGCATTACCTTTGTGGTACTTACCTTCGTGGTGTTACCTTCGTGGTATTCTTTCCTTCTTGGAACAGTTGAGCTTTTGGCTAAAGAGTTGGGCCTTGTGTTTCCTCATGAACGAAATGGGTTTACTTAATAACTTAGGTATATGTACAGGCATATACCTAAGTAGGGATGATTGTTTCTCTGTGATTATAATTATGGTATCACTTGTGGTTTATCCTTCATGGATTCTGGGAGACCTTTGGGGTCTCAGGGTCCCTACTGAGTATTGTTATACTCACCCCTGCATGGGCTATGCCAGCACCTTGTTGTGTCTTGTGTAGAGGACATACAACATTGATCGAGGATGAGGGTACCAAGACTAGAGGCTGCTCGGAGGTAGACCATTAGATGAGACGTACCGTAAAGATGACCGTTCGAGAGCTGTACCTACCCTTTAGGTAGGATCCTTGGCAGGTGTTCACAGGAGCTGTTTCCAGTTTTACTTGTACTTTCCAGTTGGGCTTGTATTCCAGCCCCTTTACTTATTTTACTCACTCTTTTTACTATATAGTTTACCTTGTGCTTGTATCTTTCTGTGTGCTTGGATTGTGTGAGTTTGTAGGTTAAAAGGAAATTCCTTCCTGGTTTTAGGGACATGCCTTTCCGGTGCTAGTCTTTCGCCCCTGGCCTATGGAAGGTGAGCTTCGGGTAGTCATGACACGGGCCCCAGGGGACGGGTCGTGACATGTTTGGGAATATTTAGTGTGTATTATGTATGGATTTAGTTTTTAAGGGGATCTTTTTATGATGAATTAGTGAATATAAAATAAAATTTCATATGAAAAAATAATGTAGATGTAGGAAAAACTAATATATCATATGATGAAATTAATTTATTATTATTTAGTACTTCTAAGGAAGGATTTTATTTATTATGTGATTTCACACATTAATTATTATTTTTTATAATAACATCAATATTATTGATTTTTTCAATGACTTGAACAAGGATGAATCAAAATAACAAGGATTATGATTTTCAATACAAATTTTGTACCAATTAGAAATATAATGGGATGGAAAACATTGAGAAAAATCATGAGACTATTTGCACTAAAATATATTATGTGATGAATAGAAACACAAATCATTTTGAACTACCAAACATGAAATTGAAGTAAAAACTCATCATTGATTCCATATTTAGGTAATGACTACCCTGTATTAGTTTTTTGTCTAATCTTATAATATATGAATAATTAATTAGTGTAATTTAAAATATATTTTCTATAATATGGTGCTGAAAACATGAAACAGTTCTTTTGGTAATTTACTACTTGGATATAAAAATTGATCAGTGACGGACTGTCATTTTAAATACAAGATAATAGAAAGAAAATATTTTATTGAATTAGAGTTGTTTAAGAAGATCTTTTACAACTCATATTTTCCCCCATATCAGTAAACAAACATTTATAGATAATTCATTATGTTAAAAATAAGGATGAAAAATCAATTGGTTCTTATTAATAAAACATCATAAGAAATTTGAGTTACACTTTTAGTTTTATCATTGACCTTGAAAGTAAAATAAATAATTTATTTAGTGGCATAAAACCATGTCACTGAATGTAATTTCTTATAAGGGACATTGGAAACAATAACAAATTTGACTGATGTCAATCCATTGTAGAAATTAAAATTAAAGAATCACATTATTCTCATTGTTTAGGTATATGAAGTAATTTTTTTATAACGACTTCTATGTGATAAATCCCATAAAGTAAATAAAATATATCATCATACATTTTGAAAATTTTGGATGAAGTATGTGGGTAAAATTCTCAATGGAACATGAAAATGATTTAAGTGTAAAGGATAATCTCATCGAGTACATGAATATCAAAGAGATATAAGGAGGGAAACTAATGATATTTTTTAAAATAATATTCAATATAATGTATCACTACACTCTAATTATTCAATTGTATATAGTATGATAATTACACCAACTGGTGCACAATTTAATGGGTTAATGATTGAATCCACCATCAAAAACCTCATAGGACTTAAGATAAAGTGAAATCCTATGATTCCATGGAAACTAATATTTTCACAACCCCCGCTCTCCAATAGAACCCCTAAAGGGATGAAAATTGGAGATAGGATATGATGAAACATGAAACCCACCAACAAAAGGACAATGGTTAGCGAAAAGCATCAAGGGTTTATTATATAAAAAAATGGGAGGCATTACACTCTAAGAGAAAATTAGGAATGAGAGATACCATAAAAAACAAAACACATCATCAATATAATAAAGGTAAAATACCATAATACATTCATTTAATGTCATAAAATTGGAACAAATAGATTGAATCTACATGTACAAGAAGAAAAATCATGGATGTAACCATAAATCCCAACATATATTGAAAAAATATCTGATTAAGTAATTTACTTCTCAATCACCATAAAATTCACATGGTATTGAAAAATAATTTATATACATTGAGTGATAATAACATGTATACATAGTAGGATACTCAATGGATCTTATCATGATAAGATAAAAATGCATACTAAAGCCTAGTAAAAATACTAATAAATCTAACTCATCACTAAAACCTGTCTATTATATTCTGCTCCTTATTAAAGATCTCTTACCCAATATAATATTGATATAATATCCACTATAATATCAATTGAATTTACTCTATAACCACTTATCCACTATTTTTTTCTTCTCTAATGTTACACATCCTAATATGTATCTGTAAAAATTAAAATTTTAGACAAAAACACCAAGGTAATTGTAACATAACATTCACCTTGTGCATCACATTATCTCATTATCAACATCCATATCTCTAGACATTAACATGGTAGTTTCTGAGTGAAAAAAAGAACCATATGTTGTTTATTATAACTCTATCCATCACAACCCATACAAAACATACAAGAAATAGTTTTTTGAATATTATATCCATATATAGATGCAAGTGAAACAATAAAATCCAATAAAAATATATAGAAACATATATGAGAAAGGTAACCATCCTTATGACTAGCACAATATAATACTAAGATAAGAGAACGAGGAAATAGGGGGTATTCAACCATATATTCCTCGCAAACAAAGATGATGAGGAAAACTCCATCGATTTTCCAATGGTGCAAATCACCATTCCAACATGAGTTTGGATGAGTATAAAATAAAAAAATAATAATATTTATAGGTAGGTTATAAACCCCACAATAGGTGACCACCTATAATTATACTCAACTGTAGTTATCGACACATGGATACCCAGATGCTGTCAATAATGAATGAATATCCTATAATCACACATAGACATATGGATACTTTATGTAAATTCTATCCATTAAAATTTTCATAATTATGTTAATATCCATTTGAAAAATATTACCTCATGGAATAACCAACCCTCTTCCAAGATTCCCCAACATTTATCATTGTTTTAGAATTCCATCAGGATTCAAATCCCATGGATTAATCTATTTCACCATCATTACCATTACATAATTAAAGATACTTTGGGAATATTCCAAAGCTAACATAAAAGATTCATAATCCAAGTACAACCATATGCGTGAAGTTGTAGGGAAAATATTTCATAAACTAGTAACCTAGACATTTGGGATTAAAATAATATTCATTACCAATAATGAATAAAAGATTTCAGAAGAATAAATAATGAGAAAACCATAATTTAACTCATCCATTAATCTTGATTCCATCCGTATCTACACAATTCATACCTCTAGCCATCCCGCAATCACAGGAACCAACTGCTACAAAAAACAAGGGCCTCCCCACTATTGTTTCTAATGCATCCACTACCCCAGTCTCACAATATATGTCACGAACCGAATTCGGTCGCTGCCAAAACTGACACCAAACCCAGCCCGTGACAAGGCCCGAAGGGCGTTCCCGATCCCCATGGGCTATAACAAGTTCCCGGGTATCATATAATGATAATTGGGAATGATTTACCCTATTTTATAAACATTAAACAACAAACAACCTCAATAAAACAAATCTGGATTTTTCAAACTAAAACCATCTTTTACAAAATTTCAGAACTGAATTACATAAGTTAAAATTACGTTTAAAGAACATTAAAAAGGTAAAAAAAATAAGTATAGCCCAATAACCCTCATGGCAAGGGGCACTGCCCTTAAGCCATCTCCACAAGACTTCACCACCAAGGACCTGCCAGAAACCTGAACCACTGGAACTAAAAACTACACCTAACCTGCGACAAAAAAAAAATAACCAAGTCTACTTACACACAAGGGTGTAAGTAGGGTGTGATCCAATGCCCAGTAGGATAAAACCACTAAGAGATTACATGTGATAAACTTTTAATGACTAAAAGCATGCAAGTTTTCAAAAACATGAGATGCTAGTTAAAATTTCTAAAATATGCAACATTAAATAAAAACAGTTTTCAGGTGGGTTAATTTAAAGAATAAGAACATTTAAAATAAATACCATAGCTACTGAATTTTCCAGCCTCTCATACCGTATTCCGACTGTAAGAACAAAATATCCAGTGAGCACAAGCAATGGGAAATAACCCCTAGGCACTAGCTAGTTGTGGGTCTCAGGTACCTCGTATCTCGGTGAGAGTAACCATCACAAATATCCATTATCATGCACGATCCACTAGTAGGGAACATACCCATAACCTAGTGGTCCCCAATAATCATCATCATAGTTTAGTTAGAGTTGTAATCTTCAATCTTTCTAAGTGAAACTGAGGCCAAACCCCACATATTCACTAACATACTAGTACACGTCCACCCACCTAGATACCCGGGTTTTCCCTTTGTGCTCAAACAAGTTCAACAAGTCAAGATATATCATTTGCACATGAAAATATCATTTCAATATCAAAAATTCACCAAACAACCCACATGTATACCACACAAGTCACAAAAGTACACTTTTCATTCAAATTGATTTTGAAATCCGACTCATACAAAAATAGCCCACAACACTATTCACATTACATTGACACTTCCAAAAATCCTTTAAACAATTTTTATAAACCATTACAAGACATTATAACTCACATAAAAACCCAATAAAATAACATATAATACCACTTTCATCAACAAAATTCAATTTTCACAACACACTCACACAAAACACCCCACAACCATGTTTTTCAGCTCTCTTTCCATTTTCTAAAACATTTAAGCACTTTATAAAACATTCTAAAAAAAATATTTGAAATCTTAAATAACCACCATACCTTTCAAAAACCCATATTAGGTGAACACACCCCCCAAACAGTACATATACACCCTTTTATCCACTTTTTTAACCAAACAAAACATTCACAATTTTCATAAAACAACTCAAGGGGTGAAGCTATGTCTTGCACACAAAACCCATTTCAAAACCCCCATTTAAGACCAAAACCATACCAATTCCTATCAAAAATAGAATTTTCAGCCCTAGATACATTTATAAAAACACATTCAAGTATTATAAAATAACCTTGAATAATACCACAAAAGATACAAATGAAAACACACATTTTCCTAAAATGACCTCAAGAAGTATAACAATGTTTTACACATCAAACCTATTAAAAAACCTTATTTTTAGGACCACATGACACTAGTAAATTAACAAACTAGAATTGGAAGTCCAAACAAGATTTAATAAACCAATTTCATAAGTTATAAACCACACCCAAATAAAACCCCATGAGTTACACATGAAAACACCCAATTTCATGTTAAAAAGCAACTATAAAATTTAACACATAACAAAATCAATCATAAACAGTTTTTGCACCACACCCAACATATGAGAAATATGAAAAATGGTTAAATACAAAAGGCTAACTCATCAATAATTGTTTACACATGGAACCACCTACCTTTTGAGTCAAAACCCTTGAATCTTGGTGCGAAACCTCAACCGCACCTCCGCCGCACCACAAGGATGTGAAAACAAACCCTAAACCATAATATTTCACCAAAAATACACCAAATAAAACCATAGGTATGAAAAATAACTTCTGGACACTCTATAAATTTATGAAAGTGGGAGGAAACCCTAAAGAGAAGGAAGGAATTGAAGAGAGAAACACATACCCAAAATAATATTGAAGAAAACGACCCAAAATCCACCAGAATCTGAATTTTAAAACATCCAACCATTCATGGGAGGTTCTAAAAAATATTAGGAGATCTTTTAGGAACTGGAATGGGGGAAAAAGAGTAAAAATAGAAGAAGTTATTAAAGGATCAATTTACCTCTCCAAATATGGATGATTTCTGAAATCCAGTGAATTTTCGACCATTTTAGTGATTCTATCGAGATCCAAATTGGGGCAGGAGGGAATGGGGGCGTGCCTTAGGTAAGTGGGCTCGGGTGAGAGTTGGAATAACCGAAAAATCCCAAATATTGAAGGAGATATTAAATAATTAAAATTTATTTTTAATGCAGAAAATTGGCTTTCGGGCAGGCCCAATCCCTTAAATAAAAACCCATATCCACCATCATTATGGATTCCTAAATGGTCCAAATTTATATGGTGGTGTTAATAGGTAAGGGGATGACAATTAGGAATTGTAATTGATGAAAAATGTTTAAAAATGAAGATGTTATAAAGGAATCAAAATGTATTTTTAAATCTGGAATTGGGCTCACTGTTTGGCCCAATTCATAAAAACTCACCCATTCCTCCATAAATGCTTGGAAAACCCTCAAAACAAAGAATTAATGGAAATTAAATGGAATTTAACATTAAAATAAGTAATTTATGTGACAATTATCCCCACCATGAAAATTTTCCGCCCCGGAAATTCACATTAAGGCCAAAGTGACAACCAATCCCAACTGAGAAACCAAGAGGTACTCCCTTGTCAGGTTTCACCCCCAAAGGCCAAAACACCTCCAGTGATCAATTAATGAAGGATTAATCTCACAACCAAAACTTACACCACTTTAATAAAATGATCAATCACATTCAACCTTTATCCCAAAATAAAACTCCTTAAGAACTATCCGAACAAGACTCAAGAAATTCACCCAAATGAACAACAACATCGAACAAGGTTACAATTACCTTTAACTAAGCCATTGGGAACTCTCCAATCCCAACGTTTACTCAAGGAATATGTTGGTAGCTAGATAGTTCTGAATAAGACTACCTACTTCCAAGCCAAGACCATGGATAAATCTGATTTATTGGTACGGGGGAACAAAAATAGGCTCCCCACCATAAGAGACAACCTATATTTTTCCCGAGATAGAATCAGGACACTAATAGGGGGAGGCCTGAACGGACTCCCCAGTACAATGAGTATAATTCCATCGGACCTTTACGAAAAAACTTACATAAGAATCATAGTGGGTCTCCCCACCATAAGAACTAACCATCATAACTGACCAGCATGGGCCAGTACAGAAAGACCCCAAAATTTGAAGAGTTTGGAAGGTCACATGGTTAGTCCGCACGATTTGGGAAACCATGCGCTAACAGTGTGGATCCTTCTATTCACATGGTTTTCTTGGGCATGGTCACTATTAACCAAGTGAAAACCGTGTTCTCAACCAGTCTATCCAAAATCCAAACCTTTCTCCAAAGACTCAGTGGAAACCAAAGGGGGAGGGAAAAAAATTGGGCGATGACATAGGTACATGGCCCTCCACCTATTTCCACCGAACATGAACAACAGAAGAAAGATGAGGACACCATAGGTTTAAACTCTTCATAACTTTCATACTAAGGATAGGACTTTGTACAAGGGTTTAAAAAACCCAGTGATTTCCCCTGACTACGAGCCAACTTCTCTCTGAGACCTATGGATGGAGCTCAAATGATTGAAGCATCTTCGACCTCACAGTTAGGCTTTGGAAACCCCATGAACGAGAATTATTCTTTTGGTGCAACCAACAACTACAACGCAATCCCTGATAATTTTTCCAAGACATAACACATCCCAGAATCACTTTACCCTAACTAGATATTTCACTGAAACAAGGGCTTATAAGATGCACACACATCACACCTTGTTTGTTCAGGTGAGAAATAATATAAGTAAAGAAAACCAATACTAAAATTCCTCTAAAATGGAATATTTTTATGTTTTTCCAAGGGATACATTCTCTCAAAATAATAGATACTCTCAGATGATTTCCCAACTTTCACCTTTACGGTCAATTGAGCACAGGACATCATAAGGCATCACCAAATATGACCATTGAGACTGATATAAACAATGCATGGAGAGGGACATTATACGACATCCCCAAACAACACACAATTCTAGAAAGTGGCTACAATATCCTATCGTGACAATATTTCCCACACCGGTGGTTTAACATGAACTCATGCTTCATAGAAAATTTGAATAACCCAAAGGCCCTCTTAGACACCATCGAGACACTCATCCACACTAACAACCCTAGACCACATCAACCTTCAACGAATCAGAAAACTTAAGAAACTAAGGTCTCTTTCAACCTTCCACAAGCACTCTCCCGTTACAAGAGGATCTAAAAATCAAATAAAGGAATGGGTGTAGACTCAATCTACAGATCTCGAGAAAAAAAATATTCCTTATATTGATCAACTGGATGATTTTTGAATGAAAAAAAAATCTGGGTTGCACTTCAGTTATGCATTAACCCTTAATGGGGGCATACCTTATCCAACAAGAGAACCTAAATACCCAACCAAGCTGGTCCATTGGTCAAAAAATGTAACAAACCAGATCCAAACACATGAAGGGATCCACCATAAAGGTGTCATGAAACATATCTAAGAGGAGACTACTAACCGGTCCTTCTACCTAGCTTACCGACCAAACACAAACTCAAAACATAGTTCGAATAGGAGGGGTTATTGGAATCAAAACATCCCACAACATCAACATTTTCCAAAAACACATAATATAAACCATCTCAAACAATTCATCAAGTCATCATGTTTCTCTTTAAAAACCTTTCTTTGAAAAAAAAATGGTTCAACGGTTAGCGCATCCACCAATGGTACCCCATGGGACTTACACATGCATGTTTTTGTGCCACACCGGGCACCCTCCTCATATCCATCCCGACACTCATCCAGTCATGTCATCAACCATCCATCTTCCCATATAACCCCATGCATGTGGTTTCTCATGAAAATACCAAAGGTTAAAACAAAAATTCTTTCCACTTTTCAAAACCAAAATGGTCAACCAACACATCCTTTTTCTCAAAACCGCTAACCACGAGATCAAAATCCCAACTCACATCTTACAAAACTTTTCAGAAAGACACAACCATTTAGAAAATAACTCACTTTCAAGATATTCAAATCAATTTCAAAACATCTCATCCCATTAAAACACCCTTTGATTGTTTAGAAAACTCTATTGGAAACACTTTTCAAAACCAACTTCAATATAGTTCCTGCTTTCAAAAGAGGTGTTAACACACCATTTTCCATTTCAAAACAATTATAAAAATTTAGTTCCGCCATTTCATAAATCAAACCATTGCCTATTTATTTGAAAATCATTTCAAAAAAACTTTACACTTCTTAAAACCAAAGTGCCAAGATTTCAAAACCTAAGAACAAAACAATGTGAGAGGAAACTAGTTTCAGTGGGTGATTTGGGAATATGGTTGGAATCCATACTCCAATCACTTCACTATCATAGAGAGTGTTCTAGGGAATATCCTTGGCTCCACAAGGATTTCCAGGCCTTGCGAGCTCACTAGGACCATTTACCCAACTCTCTTTTCATTTCCCCTAATCATCATCGAACCAAGAAAACCAAAGGACTTAGATAAATCCCAACCTCTCCTGGAAACTTGAATCCCATTATGAGGTGTGGTGATCAGGCACACTACCCATAACATGAATTCCATGTCTTAACAAACCTAACTCCAAACTATCCTGACTCTTCCCCAAATAACATGACTCAAAGAGTTAACCTGAACCTCCTCTGATACCATTTTGTCACAAACCGAATCTGGTCGCCGCCAAAACCGACACCAAACCCAGCCCGTGACAAGGTCTGAAGGGCATTACTGATCCCCACGGGCTTTTATAAGTGCCTGGGTATCATATAATGATAATTGGGAACGATTTACCTGATTTTATAAACATTAAACAACAAACAACCTCAATAAAACAAATCTGGATTTTTCAACTAAAACCATCTTTTAAAAAATTTCAGAACTGAATTACATAAGCTAAAACTATGTTTAAAGACCATTACAAAGGTAAAAAAAATAAGTATAGCCCAATAACCCTCATGGAAAGGGGCACCACCCTTAAGCCATCTCCACAAGACTTCACCACCAAGGACCTGCCATAAACTCGAACCACTGGAACTAAAAAATGCACCCAACCTACGACAACAAAAAATAACCAAGTCTACTTACACCCAAGGGTATAAGTAGGGTGTGAGCCAATTACCAGTAGGATACCACCACTAAGAGATTCCATTTGATAAACATTTAATGACGAAAAACATGTAAGTTTTCAAAAACATGAGATGCTAGTTAAAATTTCTAAAAGATGCAACATTAAATAAAAACAGTTTTCAGGTGGGTTAATTTAAAGAATAAAAACATTTAAAATAAATAACATAGCTACTGAATTTTCCAGCCTCTCATACCGTATGCCGATGGTAAGAACAAAATATCCAGTGAGCACAAGCAATGAGAAATAACCCCTAGGCACTAGCTAGCTGTGGGTCCCAGGTACCTCGTATCTCGGTGAGAGTAACCATCACAAATATCCATTATCGTGCACGATCCACTAGTAGGGAACTTACCCATAACCTAGTGGTCCCCAATAATCATCATCATAGTTTAGTTAGAGTTGTAAGCTTCAATCTTTCTAAGTGAAACTGAGGCCAAACCACACGGATTCACTAGCATACTAGTACACGTCCACCCACCTAGATACCCGGGTTTTCCCTTTGTGCTCAAACAAGTTCAACAAGTCAAGATATATACTTTTCACATGAAAATATCATTTCCATATCAAAAATTCACCAAACATCCCACATGTATACCACACAAGTCACAAAAGTACACTTTTCATTCAAATTGATTTTGAAATCCAACTCATACAAAAATAGCTCACAACACTATTCACATTACATTGACACTTCCAAAAATCCTTTAAACAATTTTTATAAACCATTAAAAGATATTATAACTCACATAACAGCCCAATAAAATAACATATAATACCACTTTCATCAACAAAATTCAATTTTCACAACACACTCACACAAAACAGCCCACAACCATGTTTTGCAGCTCTCTTTCCATTTTCTAAAACATTTAAGCACTTTATAAAACATTCTAAAAAAAATATTTGAAATATTAAATAACCACCATACCTTTAAAAAACCCATATTAGGTGAACACCCCCCCAAACAGTACATATACACCATTTTATCCACTTTGTTTAACCAAACAAAACATTCACAATTTTCATAAAAAAACTCAAGGGGTGTAGCTATGTCTTGCACACAAAACCCATTTCAAAACCCCCATTTAAGACCAAAACCATACCAATTCCTATCCAAAATAGAATTGGCAGCCCTATATACATTTATAAAAACACATTCAAGTATTATAAAATAACCTTGAATAATACCACAAAAGATACAAATGAAAACACACATTTTCCTAAAATGACCTCAAGAAGTATAACAATGTTTTACACATAAAACCTATTCAAAAACCTTATTTTTAGGACCACATGACACTAGTAAATTACCAAACTAGAATTGTTAGGCCAAACAAGATTTAATAAACCAATTTCATAAGTTATAAACCACACCCAAATAAAACCCCATGAGTTACACATGAAAACACCCAATTTCATGTTAAAAAGCGACTATAAAATTTAACACATAACCAAATCAATCATAAAAAGTTTTAGCACCACACCCAACATATGAGGAATATTAAAAATGGTTAAATACAACAGTCTAACTCATCAATAATTTTTTACACATGGAACCACCTACCTTTTGAGTCAAAACCCTTGAATCTTGGTGCAAAACCTCAACCGCACCTCCGCCGCACCACAAGGATGTGAAAAAAACCCTAAACCATAATATTTCACCAAAAATACACCAAATAAAACCATATGTATGAACAATAATTTCTGGAAACTCTATAAATTTATGAAAGTGGGAGGAAACCCTAAAGAGAAGGAAGGAATTGAAGAGAGAAACACATACCCAAAATAATATTGAATAAAACGACCCAAAATCCATAATCATCTGAATTTGAAAACATCAAACCATTCATGGGAGGTTCTAAAAAAGATTAGGATATATTTTAGGAACTGGAATGGGGGAAAAAGAGTAAAAATAGAAGAAGTTATTAAAGGATCAATTTACCTCTCCAAATATGGACAATTTCTGAAATCCAGTAAATTTTTGACCATTTTAGCGATTCTATCGAGCTCCAAATTGGGGCAGGAGGGAATGGGAGCGCGCCTTAGGTAAGTGGGCTCTGGTGAGAGTTGGAATCACCGAAAAAACCCAAATATTGAAGGATATATTAAAGAATTAAAATTTATTTTTAATGCAGAAAATTGGCTTTCAGGCAGGCCCAATCCCTTAAATAAAAACACATATCCACCATCATTATAGATTCCTAAATGGTCCAAATTTATATGGTGGTGTTAATAGGTAAGGTAATGACAATTAGGAATTGGAATGGATGATTTTTTTTTAAAAATTAAGGATTTATAAAGGAATAAAAATTTATTTTTAAACCTGGAATTGGGCTCACGGTTTGGCCCAATTCATAAAAACTCACCCATTCCTCCATAAATGCTTGGGAAACCCTCAAAACAAAGAATGAATGGAAATTAAATGGAATTTAACATTAAAATAAGTCATGTATGTGAAAATATAGTGGATATAAAGTCTACCTATATAGAGCAAAAAAATGGAAGCAATAAAACAATAGACAACGTGGACAAAATCTAGTCCTAAAAAATGGAATCCAACCTTTTTAAGTAGATGGGATCACTCATCACCAAACTATTATCTTTATAAAAGAAAATTTTTGTAACATTATTGAATTAATGGGTTCATTTATCATAGGGTAAAACCACATGCAGCCTAAAAAAATAAACTATAAAAAAATATTAGTTTATTAAAAATTCTTCAATCATCAATTTTATTTCTATCAAATGAAATAATGTTTTTTATAATTAAACATGCCTATTTAATATTTTACCGACATGAAATGGAATAATTACATTATTAATTAATATACCAAAGAAATAATGGGGTGTTTTTTTGGAGGAATTCACAACACCAACATAAGGGAACACCATGAATGGTTCGATAAATAGAAGAGACAACATACTCCTATGACCAAAACATCGCTTCCCATGATGAGGTGTTACCTTTAGGAATACATGATCTACAATATAAAAAACTAGATCTCTCCTATTATGGTTAGAACATGCAATATGATGATCTGGTGATCCCGTCATTATATCACGAATCACTTGAACCATATAAGTTTTAAATTAGACTAGTTTTAGTATAAGTATTAATAGAACTATGTACCGAGTCCAACAAAATAGATAATTGAAATATAAAAAATAAAATGAATCAAATAGTTCAACATAAATGGTGGATTGAAAATTAATGTTTTAAAAAACTATACCTATTTTAGGTTCCCCATATAGAATCCTCTAAAATTTAGGACACAAGAGTGAAAAATTTCTTCACCAATATAAATGGTCTACTTTGTCTGAACATCCGTCTTCAAAATAAAAGTTGCGCTAAGGCATAATTGAGAACCAATTGAAAGATAAAGATCTCTCAACACTATATCGAGGAAAAATAGTTTCATGATCAAATATGAACATACTTAGTATTCTCTAATAACTCACCACCACCTCTAGTAATAATCTTGATAAAACATCAACCATGTTTGACTCTGTAATATCAAAAGAGAAAACTATTTTTTTTTCAAACGGTACACTATTACCCAAATATCATCACATACTCTATGATATTGAGGTAATCCAGTGATGGATCCCATCAAAATTTCCTCCCACTTCATGTATAATAGATTTAATTTCTAGAGAATACCACCATCCACATGAACATCAACCATTACAATCTGGTATACTAAACATCTTTACAAGAACATGGCAACAAAAATCTTCAACCTAGGGTTTCAAAAATGACATCTCAGAGCATGGTGAATCCTTATCACATAGTTATGTAATGATAAATATGAGATGTGGAAATCGTAGATAACCACTCCTCACTTAAGGGACCCCCCAAATACATGATGTTGGTTATCCTTAGACCAATTATTAGGGGAATTGAAACAGAAAAATCAATCCTTCCAAACATCAACCGCATAATCCCCCATCTAGGAATTCTATACCTAATCTAATAAAGATGAATTTACCTTCACCTGAAAAAGTAATCAACTACCACTAACCACTCTAATATGAATATACTTCTTGGAGTGATCTTCCATCACTCTCTATGAATCTCTAGTATCATGAACTGCATCACTTCGTTCCTTTCATTGTAGTTCTTTTTCTACAACATTAGAATTTCTTGATATATATATATATATATAAAATATCAATTTCATAATCATATTTGAATTTCATTTCTTTTTTTTTCACATGATTAGGTCATGCTGGGAGAAATCATACCTCATTCTCTTATGATTGGTGAAATATTAATAGTGTTCACTGATGAGGCAGTGCTTCCACAACATCAAGAAAACCACATCTGCTACCAAATTGTGATCATGGGTAGAAAAGTCACATTCATGGGTTTGTACCTACTAATACCCATAAGAAATAACTAATATTTTTTACATAAATACACATCCCAAACTAATATACAAATCATAATATTAGAACTATAACTATCCAACTTATTCTAGAAAATGTTGAACTAAATCATTGATCAATAAATAAGTTAGATGCTAAAAATAGTCTGTCACTAGGCCATATAAAATAATTCCTGATATATTTTGTAAATTCCAGTAGAGGATTCACTTTTTAAGAGATGTTTCATAAAAATCTACTAACAAAGAATGCAAGGTCAAGAAAAATACACACAAATGCAATACTCATAGGGGATTCTCAAGAAATTACTTCCTTGATCATTGAAGGATACAAATCAACCCTACATTAGGACATCACATTCACTAATAAAAAACATCATGATACTGGATAACACGCTTCAATAGGTAACTAAATGGTTGCTGATAATGATGAACTCTTAGAACTGTATGCAGAATCTCTATGTGCTCTTCCTCAGGAGTCGAGTACACAAGGATGTCAAAAGTGAAAACCACCATAAATTAATATAAAAACTATTATAAAACCATATTTATCAATAATATTAATATATATGTTTTGTTAATTATAGATAAAAAATCAAAATTAATTTATAATTATCATAAAAAAATTATAAATTTGTACTCAATATATCACAATCCTTCACCCAAATATGATGATATCTTGATTACAGATAAAATTTTGAGAAACAAGTAGCTCATTTATGAAGATAAAATAAATCATAAATCTATAAATGTGGATAATATATATTCACTGTCTACTAATTCATGTGAGAATAATTGATACACAGTGGAATATTTCAATTTAGAATCTTCATGAACAAAACTAGTGCACCACAAGGTATCTTTCTTGACCAAAAAATTCTACACTGAAAGAGATAATTTGTCTCTATCTATAGATCCTAAAACAGGGATGGTTCCATCCTATAAGGATTCATATATATTTGATATTTCCATGTTTGTATATCTATATGAAACTCAATATCCCATCAAGGGGTAAAAAAAATACTCTTAAAATATATATGTGTATTCTTCCAAAACCATAGGAAACACATCCTACTAAACCCCTAATTAATGAAAATTAAAATAATACATCCAAGAATTTAATGAATAAACATAAATCCACCCCATAAGAGGGTCATATTCTCCAAAAAACATGGATGACTCCCCATCATCATTTTAGAACATAGTATTCCCTTAAATAAATCACTGATATCTTAAACAAATTACAACCAACCCTTATAAAAGATTACATCATTAATATGTATCTGCAACCATATATTTTTTGTCTAAGAGTGTATTTTCCCCATTAATATGTCATAGTATCTAAAACATTATTTATATAATCTTATCTTACAACTAGAATATCCATCACCAATAGAACTAGATATCCCTCTACTTCAAGTACCAAATCATGGACCAAGGTAGATGAAATAAAGGACTGTGTACCTCTTGAATAAAACAGACAATTAAACTATGTTGAAAATATGGAATGTTTACCTTGAATGATGTCTTACTTTACATGAGAAGGAAAATCCAAAGAATTCAGTTAATGATGACCTCATCCATGAGATCTCTAAACCATGATGATGACCACCTCAATTTTCATTCTCTGCTCACTGAGTATGAATAGAATCAATAGGTTTTCCTCTATCTTCCCCATATACTATTTTATAATCAAAATATAGAGAACCCTACTACTTATTACCTAGGTAAAACATTTGTTACAGAGAAACCTTAATTGGAACACAATCCACAAGCTTCTTACCCAGAATGTCTGATCACTCTAACCAGAGATTTCTATGTCCTCGACAATAAAAAAATATCTAATCCCTTGGAAGGTTCCTAATAGTCACCAACCCTATAGAAAACTGATGAAGAGGGTTTAAAAATACAAACATTTTTATGAAAACTCATCTTTCCATGAATCCAATGAAGCAAGAAAATATCTCTACTATGTGAGGAATCTTGATTACTCTCATCTTATAACAATATAGTTCTAGGAAGTGTCCTCTCAATAATAACTTCTCTCACTAGAACCATGAGATATGTCTTCATCATGAAATGTGTGACTTATAACATCATCTATGGATGCAAAGCATCTTCTAAATTCCTAAAATTGGACTCCACATATGGAATTGGGTCTGAAAAATATCATAGAAGGATCCTAAAATAAATTATGAACACTTATATATTGGATCATCCCTTTATAAGGGAAAGAATCAAAGGGTAACTAAACACCCTTGTAGTAAAAGAATGAATCTCAACTTGAAATTTATCCCATAACTTATCCCTTGAAATATACAACACCACACGATCCTCACGGATCATGAATCATCAATGCATGGCTACCCAACACAACATCGTCACCCCTAACAAAACACAGTTCACCTTCTATGAACCAATAAAATAGAATGTTATCTAATACTCATATAAAAAATTTAATATCAATAAATTTGACAAAATTCATTATACATTAATTGACTCTGGTGTTGAAAATCATCAAGTATCCTCCTCTACATATCATTCTTATTGACCTCAACATTGTGGTGACATATTGGCATGTAATACCAAACATCTTTGATGCCAACATAATGAGGACGTCGACCTGGATCCATACTTGGAGAGGAAAAAATGTTTATGGAAACCTAAAAACTGAATATGGAATATTTATGATTTAGTATTTAGTTAACGTTCTATATAATCATAGGTTCTACTCATTT
Source organism: Viscum album (assembly GCA_963277665.1). Lineage (NCBI taxonomy): Eukaryota > Viridiplantae > Streptophyta > Magnoliopsida > Santalales > Viscaceae > Viscum > Viscum album. The sequence continues at coordinate 120,050 of CAUJRU010000385.1, read as the reverse complement.
CAAGCATTGATTCAAAAAATAACGATACACGATCTTTTTTGAGGTATCTATACCTTAACTAGTATCACTTCACTTATTAGGATTAATTAAAATAAATTTCCTTGCATCAGATCATATGTGGCTATAATTACCCAGGTCCTAGTGACCCTCCCTTGTTTACATCGCATATTATGCTCAACATACATCGTTTCCCTAGTTTACCATGAATTTATCACTAGTACATTCCTAAAAAATTTATCATATCTATCAATAAGACCTTTAATACCACTCTTTAATGAACATGTCTCCCTAATGGTACCTCTCCTGATCCAAGAAAGTGGGAAGAGAGATAATTACACTCAAAACCCACCTCTAAAAGGCCATGAGGTGGTGATAATAATTTAGGGTACATTATACATAAAATTAGAGACATTACCCTTTAAAAGAACATGTGGAATAAGAGATAAGAAAAAACCACCCAAAAACCCTTGAGCATAATAAAGGTAAAAGATATCATTGCATGCATGTAATTTCATACAACTATAACAAATACAAATAATCATTAAGAATCAAAATAAAATATTTGTCAGTGGCTTAGACTGCAAAATTACTTCTTAAAGTTCTAGGAGATAGTAATGTCCTTCCTAATCACCAACAAGATCCATTAGTATTAGAAAACTATTTATATATATATGGTGATGAAAACAATTATACATATTAGGATCCTCCCTAGAGCCTCTAATGAATAATATAATGAAATCATACCAAAGACTAGTGAAGAAATAAGCGAAGACAACTATTCACCTTAAATAGTTTTTGACACTTCCCCACTCTGTCTCATTTAGAAAGTACCATATATAAGAAATAATATGATATCCCACAAAATATTATATGAAGGTAACCTGCTACCACTTCCAAAATAGTTTTTGACACTTCCCCAACACCTCACATGTTCATCTATCTATCTCAAAATATATAAGCCTTCTCGAAAAAACATCGTCAACTATATAATACACTTCACCTCATGGATCACATTATCTCTTAATCTAAACAAATATCTCAAAAAAATATCTAAGTAGTTTTTGGGAGCTACCATAACCTGTATTTCATGCTTAATGCCTTAATACTTCATGACCTATACACAAAAAACCTATAATAACACATAAGATACTATATCTAGAGATATATGTGTTTGAAATAAAAAAATAGGGGAAGAGGGATGTAAAATAGGGTGTAGTCACCACCTGTTCCACATCAACCTTGAAGTTAGGGAAAACACCATATAATGTCCACTTGTGTTAGTTGGAATGTAAAAATCAATGATTTATTATATGCAATTTAAAAAAATATAGAAGATATATATAAATATCTTAAAACTAAAATATCAAAAACTACCACTCCTTAACCTCAACATCATTTATTGTCACTTGTATAGAAATCTGTTACCTCTATATACTATATATCATATAATTAAAAAATTATTTTAAGATAAATTCAATTAATTATTTCTATTAAATAATACATATTTTCATTAATTACCATTAGAATCCCTTATACTCCAGGAATAATCCAATATCTTTGAAAGTTACTCAAGATTTAACATTGTCTCAATATTCCATCATGTCTCAAACACCAAGGGTCAAATTATTTAACATTCATTTTCATTCCATATTTCTAATAATTCTAGGAAATATTCGAGTATATAATAAAATATACATAATCCAAGAAATTTTTTTTCATTATGTAGTGGGGAATGAAATATGTAAACTATAATCCTATCCATACAACCTTTAAATTAGAATCATTATAAAAAAGTGCCCCATATTTTTTTACAACATAAAATAAGAAATCCTAACATCATCCCATTAATCATTCTTGGTTTCATCTGAGACAACACTATACACTCCATTATCTATTATTCCATTACAAGTGAAAACTATTACAACAAACCTAAGACTCCCTACCAATTCTAATGAAACCAACATCTATTCTAGGCTCACATGACATCATGTATAAAAGAACATAATCCAGAGAAATCACATAGGGAATCTTGAAAATAATAAATACTTAATTGGGGAACTAGGACCTAAAACCAAGGCATCCAACATTAATCAGAAATTGTTCTTTCTTTCCCCAAAATTTTTTATCTAATAGAAAACTACTTTTTTACTTTTGTGAATTAAATGATTAATTTATCATGGTTTATAACCATAGACAAAAAAGGAATCAGTTATAAATAGATATTGTTTAATTAATCATCGTTCAAGAATCAAACTTATTTTTATCAAATAAATGAAAAATGGAAATAACTAAACATTACTATTCAATATTTTAACTAACAATTATGGAAAACATTACATTATTTATCCAATTTCCAAGAACAATAAATATTTCAAACTATATTAGAATATATTATTGTAAATTATCTAGAAAATCATTATAACAAAATTAACATGACATAAAAAATATGATCACTCTAACAAGAATGAAAATTAATTCTTCAATCTAGTTAAATATAAATTAAGGTTATTTTCATAATTACCCATTAAGATACACTTTTATTGTCACATACATGACTTATTTTAAAGGTAAATTTCATTTAATTTCTATTCATTCTTTGTTTTGGGGGTTTCCTAAGTCTTTATGGAGGAATGATTGAGTTCTCATGAATTGGGCCAAACTGTGAGCCCAATTCCAATTTTAAAAATAAATTTTGTTTCTTTTATAACTCATTAATTTTCAAGATTTTTCATCCATTAAAATTCCTACTTGGCCTCCCCTGACCTATTAAGACCACCAAGTCAATTTGGATCCTTTAGAAATCTATAACCAAGGTTTATTTGGGTTTTTATTTAAGGGGTTGGGCCTGCCCAAAATCCCAATTATAGTTTTAAAAATGATTTTTTTTGTTTTATAAATTATTCAATTTTTGGGATTGTTCGGTGATTCTAAGTCTCACCCAATCCCATTGAACCCAGACACGCATCTAAACTCTCTCCCCCCTCTTTGGAGCTCTAGTTCATCGTGAATTGGTGCAGAACTCCATAGGGTTCCTCAAATTGTCCAGATTTGAATAAGTAACTTCTTTCTATCATAAATCTCTCAATTATTAATATTTTTCCTCCATTCTAGTTCCTAAATTTCCTACTAATTCTTGTTCGAATGAAGCCTGAATTGTGGCTGTTTTAAATTTCAGCTACTATTGTTTTGGAGTGATTACTTCAAGATACTTCAAGTAAGTGAGTCTATTTCTTTCCTCTTTCAAATTGCTTAGGGTTTCATTTATTTTTATTAGGGTTTATTCCCTCTTCCTTGAAGTCACAAATGACCAAAGGGTAGGGTTTCGAACCTAAGGTTTAACCTTGGGTTTTATTTTTCAATTCTTGTGGTTTTAGGTTTGTTCTAGGTCCTTATTGGTACGGTGGTGGTGCGAATTAATTTTTGCACGGTGATTCAAGGGTTTTCATTAATTTGGTAGGTAATTCAATTATGTGTGAAGTATTTGTGAATTGGATACTGTGTTTATGGTATTTTCATTCTTATTTAATTTTATTATTACTGAAAAAATAGTTTTAGTGGTGTTTTTATTTCAAATGAATCTTAAATGCCAATTTCATGTGAAATTGGGGTATTTTCATAGAAATGTTTTATTAGTTTATTTGGGGATAACCTAGAAGTAATTAGTTGATTTTATTGAACTGTAATAGGTCTGAAAATACTGTTTTGAATGATTATCCCTTGTGTTTGTTGCTGCAAAAGCTGGTTTTAATGGTGTTTGTGAACCACATGAAATTCTAAGAGTTGTGTTGTGTAAAAATGGAGGTTTTGCAATGATGTCATTTCTTGAACCATATGAGGCTACCCTAAAAATGATTTTATGTTTTCATTGAAATTTATTTGGCTTCCCTTTCTGTTTTGGAAACTTAAAAATGTTCACATAGTGTGCAATTTGGGTTTTAAGGAGTTTTGTGTCCGAAACACTATGGGATTTTGAGGAATTGTTTTATTAAAAATCTAAGTGTCTTGTTGTGTGTTTTAAGTGGTATAAAATGTGTTAGCTACTGTATTGGTTGTGTTTTAATATTAATGGTGTTTTATATGAATATTTATTTATGTTACATGCTGAAATTGATTGAGCACAAAAGGGGAATCTCGGGTACCTAGGTGGGGCGGATTTGTACTAGTACGACTAGTGGAGCGGATGGGTTTTGTCCTTGTTTCACTTAGAATTTGGATAACGACAACTTTAACTAAACTATGTGGATGATTATTGGGGACTACTAGGTTATGGGTATGTTCCCTACTAGTGGCTCATGCACGAGAACATATTTTTCTATGGTTACTTTACACCGAGGTATGAGGTACATAGGGCCCAAGACAACCTAGTGCCTAGGGGTGTTCCTAATGTTGTTTCTCATTGGATTTGTAGTATTTAAACATGTATTAGGGTGTGTTTGGAAGTAAATTAAAGTAGATAAAATTTCTATTTAAATGTGTGAGCATTCTGAAAATTTTGGATTGAAAAAGTTTTCAAATGAAAGTTACATTTCTTGGAATTTTAACACTACTTTTCCTTGCCTATTAAAACTGGTTGATTTTTCACATTGTATTGCATGATCATTGGAATAATTGGGTGGCATCCTATTGGGATTATTCTTACACCCTACTTACACCCCTTGGGTGTGAGTATAATTGGTTATGTTTGACTCAGATAAAAGAAAGTCTAAGGGTGATGGCGGTTCAGGGTGTTAGTTCCCATCCTTGGTGCGGAGTTGTGGAGACGTCTTGTGGGTGATTACCCCTTGTCATGTGGAGTCCTTGGGGATGTCTTGATGCTGTATTTATTTGTATTTGGACCTCTTTTATTGTCTTTAAACCAATTTATTCAGTTCTGGTTTTTGGTTAAGACTTGTTTGGCTCGAAAATTTCAGATTTATATTATGGATTGTTTTAATGTGTTATGATTTCATACTCAGGTAAATCATTCCCAAACCTAAATAAATGATACCTAGGAACTTGTTCCATCTCGTGGGGATAGGGAACTCCCTTTGAGCGTTATCATAAGATGGTCTTGGTGCCGGTATTGGTGGAAACCAGATTCGGTTCGTGACAAAATGGTATCAGAGGAGGTTAAAGTTTTTGGATTATATTTATATTTTGGGATGAGTCGTGATAGACATGAGCTAGGACTGTCGGGGATCGGGGTTTTGGTTTTGAGTAGGGTGTCTGGCCCACACATCTCATTTCAAACCTTGAGTCACCAGGGTATGTTGGAATTTACGAATTGACTTCACTTCCAGGTGAGACGTGTGGGTTGCAGACCACATGTGGACATCAGGCGGATGTGGAGTAGTTGTTTCTTTTATTACTGCAATGTGTTTAGTTTATTTATATTTTATGTATTTTATTACAATTTTTAGAAATGTGTTATTGACTATTTTTTGTGACTTTTGCATTTTGTAGCAACATGCCTCCCCGGAAAGCTCCCACGCGCCCACAGGAGGAAGCTGGAGAGAGTTCTCCCACACCGATTGATCAGAGGCTCGTGGAGGCTATGGTTCGGGCTATCCAAGCTTTGGGACATGGAACAGATCCTGCTCTTATTCCTGTTAGGTCAGAAGATACAGAACCTAGAAAAGATAAAGTACAAGAGTTTTTGAAACACAAGCCTCCTACCTTCCGAGGTAGCTCAGAACCCCAAGAAGTAGGAGAATGGCTCGAGAAGATCGAGCGTATGTTTGAGTTACTGGAAACACCCAAGGATATCAAGGTGAGGTGTGCCTTATTTCTTCTAGAGGGTCCTAGCTATAAGTGGTGGGAGTCAGTGTATCAGGCTGGGAAGAATGAGCAGATGCGCTGGGGAGATTTCAAGGCTGTCTTCAATGAATAGTACTACCCTGAGGTGTTGGCTTATGCTAGGTCTAGAGAGTTCTTGGGACTTGTTCAGTGGAATATATCTATGATGGAGTATTCCAACAGTTTTGCTGAGTTGGTTTGGTATGGTTCAGAAATTGTCTCTAATGAGCAGGCGAAGGCCAAAAGGTTTGAGAAAGGATTGCAACCAGATATATACTCCCAGGTGTTCTTGTTTAAGATGAGGACCTATGCTGAGGTCGTTGATCGGGCCTGCATGGTGGAGATTGATAGGAAAGGCAGGGATGGTTTCTATGGTTCAGCATCAACAGTGGGAAGTGGCAGCTCCTCAGAGAAGAAAAGGAAGCGGGAGGATCATGAGAAGAAAGGAGGAGACAGTTCAGGGCACTCTTCCAGGTAGTTTTCATCAGCGGCTTTTGATGCATGATCGGTCGTGTGCCACCAGTGTGGGAATCCCAAGCACATACGACCATCATGTCCACTTCCTTTGAATCCTTTTTACTAGTGTTTAGGTATGGTGAATTTGTAGCATTTCTGTGGTGTGGCATGTCCACTTCTGAGTAGGGCAGGGTCAGTGGCTTCAAGAGGAGTGCTAGCACAGTTTGAGCCATCGAGGACTGGGGGATCTTGATTTAGTGGTCGTGGTAGCTGGTTTGGTTCATCTTCTAGATAGATCCAGTTCAGGTCACATCCACAGACTAGCAGTCATCCTCAGGCAGAGACCATACATCTCCATGCGGTGGATCAGGCACCAGCAGTATCAGAGGCGGGGCCGTCGACAGTTCGAGGTACCGTTCTGGTCGCATATTCTATTGCTGCCATTATTTTTGATATTGGTGCCTCTGTTTCATTCATTTCTTACCATTTTTTGGACTTGATGAACTTTCCAACCTAGTTTTTGTCTTTTGCGATGGAGATGGTTACGCCGCTGGGAAAGAAGAAGGAGTAGGGTCTCAGGTGCCCGTCATGTGCATTTTCTGTGTCAGGGGTCGAGATAGAGTGGGACCAATTGGTCTTAGATATGGAACTTTTTGATGTCATACTCAGGATGGATTGGGTAGTACACTTCCAGGAACACATCGATTGCTACAGATGACATGTGAGTTTCACGACACCTGATGGGAGTCGTCAGGTTTTTCGTGGATAATGGGATCCTCGATCAGGTCGCGTAGGGCCTCCATTCCCAGATTTGGGAAGTTTTATCTTCCAGTTATCTTCGTTCATGATAGAGGATGATTTTTCCCCTAAAGGTTCACTACCTCATGTAGTGAATGAGTTTCTGGAGGTATTCCCAGATGATTTTTCAGGTTTTCCCTCGGAGCGGGATGTGGAGTTTTCGATTGATCTGGCGCCGGGAACATAGCCGATATCTCTTCCCTATTATCGCATGGACCCCACCATGATGAGGGAATTAAAGATACAACTGAATGAATTAGAATCCAAAAGATTCATTCACCCGAGCGTCTCTCCTTGGGCCGCTCCTGTGTTGTTTGTGAAAAAGGTTGATGGATCCCTCCGGTTGTGCATTGACTACCAGAAGATGAATAAGGAAACAATTAAGAATAAATACCCTTTTCCTAGAATAGATTATTTGTTCGATAAGTTTAAGGGGGAAAAGTGGTTCTCAAATATAGACCTGCGTTCGGGGTATCATCAACTTCAGGTGAAAGAGTCAGATATCCCAAAGACAACCTTTCGAAGCAGGTACGACCACTTTGATTATTTGGTCATGACCTTTAGATTGACCAATGATCCAGTGGTCTTTATGGAACTCATGAACATGGTATTTCATTAGTATCTAGATTCCTTTGTTGTGGTGTTCATGGATGACATTCTGGTATACTCTAGCTCTAAGGAGGAACACAGACATCACTTGAGGATTGTTTTGGGTACATTATGGGATCACCACCTCTATGAAAAGTTGTCAAAGTGCACTTTCTGGATCAGGGAGGTGAGATTTCTGGGGCATGTGATCTCGAAGAATGTATTTTTAGTGGACCCTGAGAAAATTAGTGCGGTCATGTCGTGGGATAAACCGAATAATGTGTTTGAGATTAGGAGTTTCCTTGTCCTGGATGGTTATTACAGGCGATTCGTTCGGGATTTCTCTCGGCTTGCTTCACCAATGACCGCACTCACCCAGAAAGGGGTGAAATTTGTATGGGGTCCAGAATGTTAGGAATCATTCTAGGAACTGAAGAGGCGGGTGACTACCACCCCCGTGTTGATTTTTCCAGTGGCTGAAAAGGGATATGTGGTCTATTGTGATGCTTTAGGTATAGGTCTTGGGTGCGTTCTTATGCAGGATGATCATGTGGTGGCATATGGCTCTCGCCAATGCCGACCATACAAAAAGAACTAACATACCCATGAATTGGATTTGGCAGCGGTGATGCATGCTTTGAATACATGGTGTCACTATATCTTTGGGGAGAAGTTTGTGGTCTACTCTGATCACAAAAGCTTAGCCTATATCTTCTCACAGAAGGACCTCAACTTGAGGCAGCATCGCTGGATCAAGTACTTGCAGGGGTTCGACTTTGAAATTGTCTATACCCCAGTCAAGGGTAATGTGGTGGCCAACACTTTGAGGAGAAGAGTTCCAGTGCAGGATTTGAGGAAGTCTAGTGATGAGTGGAAATTGATGGGGCTCTTTTCTCAAATGCATGTGGAGACCATGGAACACAGTGGAGGGGCATTATTGGAGAGCATCCAGTTGAATCCTTCTCTGTTGGAGTTGATTCAGTGGGAAAAACCCAGTGATGAGCTTTTTCAGCGGTCGAAGCAGTTTCTTCATGGTGGGGAGACATCCTCTGATTGGTCGTCGTCTCCTGAGGGCATCTTGTACTTCAAGGACTGTTTAGTAGTGCTGTTATCTCTGTGGAAGGTGGTGATGCAAGATAGCCACCAGTCTCAGTGGGATTTCCATCCAGGTTCCACTAAGATGTATTATGATGTCTGTCGGTAGTTTTGGTGGCCTGTATGAGACAGGATATAACAGACCTTGTTTCGAGATGCTACACATGCCATCAGGTGAAAGCAAAGAACCAAAGGCCCTCCAGTTTGCTCCAAACACTACCCATTCCTACCTAGAAGTGGGACGAGGTCTCCATGGACTTTATTATTGTATTACCTCGTACACCTTGGGGTAATAATTCCATTTGGTTGGTGATTGATTGTCTGACCAACTCAGCCCACTTCATTACGATAAAAGATACAACTATTGTGGATGAGTTGGGCCATTTGTATCTTCAAGAAATGGTGAGAATCCATGGCGTACCATCAATAGTTGTCTCAGATAGAGACCCCCCGCTTCACTTATCGATTTTGGGAAGGCCTTCAAAAGGCCTTGGGGTCTCAGATTAAGATGATCACGACATACCACCCTCATACGGATGGTCAGACAAAGCGGGCGAATCAGATTTTGGAGGACATGCTTCGTGCATGTGTCATGGAATTTGGAGGTTCTTGGGATATCTATTTTTGATTGGTTGAGTTTTCTTATAATAACAGTTACCAATCCTCGATTCGAATGGCCCCTTTTGAGGTACTATACATTCGGCCATGTCGGTCCCCCCTATGTTGGGATGAGGTAGGAGAGACTTCACTATTGGGGCCGAGCATTGTGCAGGAGACTTCTAAGAAGGTCAAGTTGATCAGGAATCACTTATTGACATCTTAGAGTCTTCATAAATCTTATGTTTACCGGAGGCGTCGAGACCTAGAGTTTTCTGTGGGTGACAGGGTATTCCTGAAAGTGGCCCCTTGTCTGGGCCATCGTCGATTGGGGAAGCAAGGTAAGCTAATGTCGCGGTATGTCGGGCCCTTTGAGATCACCGAGCGTATTTTCAAGGTGGAATACAGGTTTTCCTTACCTTTTTAGTTGACGTCCATCCATGATGTCTTCCACATCTCTTAGTTGAAGAAATACAACCCGGATCCGTCCCATGTGTTGAGTTGGGAAGAACTAGAGATAGATCTTGACTTGTCTGTTGTTGAAAGGATGGTGAAAATAGTGGACTCCCAAGATAAGATAATTCACGAGAAGTCTATTCCATTAGTCCGGGTTATATGGCATCATGGTAATGATACACATGAGACATGGGAGCGAAAATCATGGGACGAGGAAGAGTACCCGTTCTTGTTTTCCAATCAAGCTTTAGGTTTAATTTACGGGGTGAAAATTCTTTCATGGTGGGGATAATTGTCACATAAATGACTTATTTTAAAGGTAAATTTCATTTAATTTATATTCATTCTTTGTTTTGGGGGTTTCCTAAGTCTTTATGGAGGAATGATTGAGTTTTCATGAATTGGGCCAAACCGTGAGCCCAATTCCAGTTTTAAAAATAACTTTTTTTTCTTTTATAACTCATTCATTTTTCAAGATTTTTCATCCATTAAAATTTCTAATTGGCCTCCCATGACCTATTAACAACACCAAGTCAATTTGGAGCCTTTAGAAATCTATAACCAAGGTTTATTTGGGTTTTTATTTAAGGGGTTGGGCCTGCACGAAATCCCAATTACAGTTTTAAAAATAAATTTTGTTTGTTTTATAAATTATTCAATTTTTGGGCTTGTTCAGTGATTCTAAGTCTCAACCAAGACCATTGAACCCATACACGCATCTAAACTCTCTCCCCCCTCTTTGGATCTCTGGTTCATTGCGAATTAGTGCTGAACTCAATAGGGTTCCTCAAATCATCCAGATTTGAAGAGGTAACTTCTTTCTATAATAAATCTATCAATTCTTAATATTTTTCCTCCATTATAGTTTCTAAATTCCCTAATGATTCTTGTTCGAATGAATCCTAAATTGTGTCTATTTTAAATTTCATCTACTATTTTTTTGGAGTGATTACTTCAAGATACTTCAAGTAAGTGAGTCCATTTCTTTCCTCTCTCAAATTTCTTAGGGTTTCATTTATTTTTATTAGGGTTTATTCCATCTTCCTTGAAGTCCAAAATTAAAAAAGGGTAGGGTTTATAACCTAAGGTTTAACCTTGGGTTTTATTTTTCAATTCTTGTGGTTTTAGGTTTGTTCTAGGTCCTTATTGGTACGACGGTGGTGCGAATTAATTTTCGCACGGTGATTCAAGGGTTTTCATTAATTTGGTAGGTGATTCCATTGTGTATGAAGTATTTGTGAATTGGATACTGTGTTTATGGTATTTTCATGCTTATTTAATTTTATTATTTCTGAAAAAAATATTTTTAGTGGTGTTTGTATTTCAAATGAATCTTAAATGCCAATTTCATGTGAAATTGGGGGATTTTCATAGAAATGTTTTATTAGTTTATTTGGAGATAACCTAGAAGTAATTAGTTGATTTTATTGAACTTTAATAGGGCTGAAAATACTGTTTTGAATGATTATCCCTTGTTTTTGTTACCGCAAAATTTGGTTTTAATGGTGTTTGTGAACCACATGAAATTCTAAGAGCTGTGTTGTGTAAAAATGGAGGTTTTGAAATGATGTCATTTCTTGAACCATATAAGGCTACCCTAAAAATGATTTTTTGTTTTCACTGAAATGTATCCGGCTTCCCTTTCTGTTTTGGAAACTTAAAAATTTTCACATAGTGTGCAAGTGGGGTTTTTAAGGAGTTTTTTGTCTAAAACACTACAGGATTTTGAGGAATTGTTTTATTAAAAATCTAAGTGTTTTGTTGTGTGTTTTAAGTGGTATAAAATGTGTTAGATACTATATTGGTTGTGTTTGACCAGTAATGGTGTTTTATATGAATATTGATTTATGTTTCATGCTTAAATTGATTGAGCACAAAAGGGGAAGCCCAAGTACCTAGGTGGGGTGGATTTGTACTGGTACGGCTAGTGGACCGGATGGGTTTTGTCCCTGTTTCACTTAGCATTTGGATAATGACAAATATAACTAAAATATGTGGATGATTATTAGGGACCACTAGGTTATGGGTATGTTCCCTACTAGTGGCTCGTGCATGAGAACATACTTTTATATGGTTACTTTACACCGAGGTATGAGGTACATAGGGCCCAAGACAACCTAGTGCCTAGGGGTGTTCCCAATGTTTTTGATCATTGGATTTTTAGTATTTAAACATGTATTAGGGTGTGTTTGGAAGTAAATTAAAGTAGATAACATGTATATTTAAATGTGTGAACATTCTAATTTTTTTTGATTGAAAACTGTTTTCAAATGAAAGTTACATTTCTTGGAATTTTAACACTACTTTTCCTTGCCTATTAAAACTGGTTTCTTTTTCACATTGTATTTAATGATCATTGGAATAATTGGGTGGTATCCTATTGGTCTTAGTATTACACCCTACTTACACCCCTTGGGTGTGATTATACTTGTTTATGTTTGACTCAGGTAAAGGAAAGGCTAAGGGTGGTGGCGGTTCAGGGTGTTAGTTCCCATCCTTGGTGCGGAGTTGTGGAGACGGCTTATGGGTGATTAACCCTTGTCATGTGGAGTCCTTGGGGATGTCTTGATGCTGTCTTTATTTGTATTTGGACCTCTTTTATTTTCTTTAAACCAATTTATTCAGTTCCTAGTTTTTGGTTAAGACTTTTTTGGCTTGAAAATTTCAGATTTATATTATGGATTGTTTTAATGTGTTATGCTTTCATACTCAGGTAAATCATTCCCAAACCTAAATCAATGATAATCAGGAACTTGTGCCATCCCATGGGGATAGGGAACGCCCTTAGGGCCTTATCACAGGATGGGTTTGGTGCTGGTATTGGTGGAAACCAGATTTGGTTTGTGACAAAATGGTATTAGAGGAGGTTAAAGTTTTTGGTTTATATTTCTATTTTGGGATGAGTCAGGATAGACATGAGCTAGGACTATCGGGGCTCTGGGTTTTGGTGGTGAGTAGGGTGTCTGGCCCACACCTCTCATGGAAAACCTTGAGTCACCAGGGTGTGTTGGAATTTATGGATTGACTTCACTTCCAGGTGATACGTGTGGGCTGCAGACCACATGTGGACATCAGGTGGATGTGGAGTAGTTGTTTCTTTTATTACTGAAACGTGTTTAGTTTATTTATATTTTATGTATTTGATTACACCTTTCAGAATTGTGGTATTGACTATTTTTTTGTTACTGTTACATTTTTTAGCAACATGCCTCCCAGGAAAGCTCCCACGCGCCTACAGGAGGAGGATGGAGAGAGTTCTCCCACACTGATTGATCAGAGGCTCGTGGAGGCTGAGGTTCGGGATATCCAAGATTTGGGATAGGGAATATATCTTGATCCTATTCATTTTAGGGTAGAAGTGATAGGTCCTAGAAAAGATAAAGCACAAGAGTTTCTAAAAAACAAGCCTCCCACCTTCCGAGGTAGCTTAGAACCCCATGAAGCAGAAGAATGGCTCAAGAAGATCGAGCGTATGTTTGAGTTTCTGGAAACACCCAAGGAGATCAAGGTGAAGTGTGTCTCCTTTCTGTTGGAGGGTCCCAGCCGTAAGTGGTGGGAGTCAGTGCTTCAGGTTGGGAAGAATGAGAAGATGCACTGGGGAGATTTCAAGGCTGTTTTAATGAATAGTACTGCCCTGAGGTGTTGGATTATACTAGGTCTAAAGATTTCATGGAACTTGTTCAGGGGAATATATCTATAATGGAGTATGCCAAAAGTTTCACTGAGTTGGTTCGGTATGCTCCAGAAATTGTCTCTAATGAGTAGGCGAAGGCCCAAAGGTTTGAGAAAGGCTTGCGACTAGAGATATACTCATAGGTGTTCTTGTTTATGCTGAGGACCTATGCTGAGGTTGTTGATCAGGCATGCATGGTGGAGATTTATAGGAAAGGCAGGACTGGTTTCTATGGTTCAACATCAGTAGTGGGAAGCGGCAGCTCCTCAGAGAAGAAAAGGAAGCGGGAGGATCATGTGAAGAAAGGAGGAGGCAGTTCAGGGCACTCTTCCAGGCAGTTTTCGTCAGCGGCTTCTGATGTGAGATTAGTCATGTGCCACCAGTGTGGGAAGCCTGAGCACATCTGACCAGTATTTCCACTTCCTCCAAAGCCTTGTTACTAGTGTGGAGGTATTGGGAATTTTTATCATTTCTGCAGTGTGCCACGTCCACTTCTGAGTGGGACATGGTCAATGGCTTCAAGAGGAGTGCCAGTATAGTCTGAGCCATCGAGGACTGGGGGATCTTGATTTGGTGGTCGTGGCAGTAGGGCTGGGTCATCTTCTGGACAGATCTAGTTCAGGGCACATCCACATACTATCAGTTGTCCTCAAGCAGAGACCATACATCTCTATGCGGTGGATCAAGCACCAGTAGGATCAGAGGCGGGGCCGTCGACAATTCGATGTACTGTTCTGGTTGCATATTCTATTGATACCATTCTTTTTGATACTGGTGCCTCTGTTTCATTCATTTCTACCCATTTTGTGGACATGCTAAACTTTCCAACTAAGTTGTTGTCTTTTGCGATGGAGCTGGTTACACCACTGGGAAAGAAGAAGGAGCAGGGTCTCAGGTGCCCGTCGTGTACGTTTTCTGTATCAGGGGTCGAGATGGAGTGGGACCTCTTGGTCTTAGATATAGAACTTTTTGATTTCATACTTGGGATGGATTGGGTAGTACACTTCCAGGCACACATCGATTGCTACATACAACATGTGGGTTTCACGACACCTGATGGGAGTCGTCAGGTTTTTCGTGAAGAATGGGATCCTCAGTCAGGTCATGTAGGGCCTCCACTCCCAGATTTGGGAAGTGTTATCTTCCAGTTATCTTTGTCCATTCTAGAGGATGGTATTTCCCCTGAAGGTTCACTAACTCATGTAGTGAATGAGTTTCCAGAGGTATCCCCAGATGATTTTTCAGGTTTTCCCCCAGAGCGGGATGTGGAGTTTTCGATTGATCTGGCATCGGGAACATAGTCGATATCTATTCCCTCTCATCACATGGCCCCCACCGAGCTGAGGGAATTAAAGATACAACTGGACGACTTAGAATCCAAAGGATTCATTTGCCCGAGTGTCTCTCCTTGGGTCGCTCCTGTGTTGTTTGTGAAAAAGGATGATGGATCCCTCCGGTTGTGCATTGACTACCGGAAGCTGAATATGGTAACGATTAAGAATAAATACCCTTTTCCCAGAATAGATGATTTGTTCGATCAGTTGAAGGGGGAAAAGTGGTTCTCAAAGATAGACCTGCATTCGGGTTATCATCAACTTCAGGTGAAAGAGTCAGATATCCCAAAGACAGCCTTTCGAAGTAGGTACGACCACTTTGAGTATTTGGTCATGCCCTTTGGATTGACCAATGCTCCAACGGTCTTTATGAAACTCATGAATAGGGTGTTTCATTAGTATCTCGATTCCTTTGTTGTGGTGTTCGTGGATGACATTTTGGTATACTCTATCTCTGAGGAGGAACACATTTTGGGTACATTACGGGATCACCACCTCTATGCAAAGTTGTCAAAGTGCACTTTCTGGATCAGGGGGGTGAGATTCTAACTAACAATCATGGCCAACATTACATTATTTATCCAATTTCAAAGAACAATAAACATTGTAAACTGTATCAGAATATATTATTGTAAATTATCTAGAAAATCATTATAAAAAAATTAACATGACATAAAAAATATGATCACTCTAACAAGAATGAAAATTAATTCTTTAATCTAGTTAAATATACATTAAGTTTATTTTCATAATTACCCATTAAGATACACTTTGATAATTTTACTATTTCAAATAAAAAATATAAGAAATGTATACCCTACCATGATTTAGAATATTGATATTATTTGAGAGAGAGAAGAAAATCGAGGATCATCCAACATTGAAAGCGATGTAAGATTCAACTAAACCTATCATCAACAAGTAACCAATACACCACAATCATATCGTATCCTAAAATAGTGGGTTTGAAAAAAAAAACATCTAGAATAATTATGAAGAAGGAGGAAGGTGATAGTACCTTGAACCAAGGGTGATAAATTCACAATGATCTTAGTTGTAGATGTGATAGCCTGAACTCACACTTCATCATTCAGTACTAACAACATGATTTTTTTTTTAAAAAGTAAATGAAAATATATAGTAAATTATGAATCTGGGGATCCTTTTGGTTTATGTTCTAGAAAATTAGGAAATATAACTTACATAAAATTAAATATTATAAGAAAATAATAATAAAATATCTAATGGTAATCTCATGGGATAAGTATTTAAACAAAGACAACCATTTTAGATCTTCTAATATACCTAGAAAAACCATTTTAAAACATGGGATTCATATATAATTTCTCAATAAGGGGTTTTAAAAAAAGTGAAAAATAAATTTAAACTTTCATATGTAAAGACTCTTAAAACAATTTCATATTAATTATATATATTTTATATATAAAATACTATTTAAAAAAATTATCATTTTGAAAATTAATTTAAAAAATGATCATAACAAACAATTGGATTTATCATTAAAATTATTTTCAAAATAATAATCCTTTTATGATATAAAATGATACTTGGAAGACCATATAAAATACATGAGACTACATAGTTATATCACTGGTAGGACAACATCTTTTTTAAGTCAAGAGTTCACTCCTCATTCCTCATTATCTCATTTGATATGTAAGCACCTAATTTAATATTCTGATTTTTTTGAATATATTATTTTCTCATTCAAAACTCATCAAAAAACCATTACAAAATCTTACACATATTTTTATCATTGAACAAAATAATTTCATAACATCAATCATGAAAAAATAACTTTTCAACAATTCTATAAGAGAAATCTGTATTTGATAAATTTAATGGAACAACATAAAAATAAATTTAATAAAAAAAATTAATATAAAATTCATAGAAAGTTAATGAATTGAAAAATTTATTTACATTTATATATGCATGTGAAACATCCAAAATTTCAATTTGTATAAAATGATAACAAAATATATTTTAATTTTATATAAAAATTCAATTGGAATTAATACTTATACATAAAGTTATAAATATACGATAACATTTTTAATAATACTAGCATTCCTCTTGAATATATTTTTTTTACAAAATTATATATAAAATATTAACTTCAAATTTAAAAACATAATATTATTTTGTAAAATAATTAAAAAACCTATGATTTTTTTGAATTTAAAAGTTTAAAAGAAAAATAATCAAAATCCTTAAATAAAATTAATAATTTAAATTCCTTACAAAATTTAATTTATCCATAAAAATTCATTACATATATTACAAAAAAATAAAATCATAACTATTTTTGGAAAATATAATACTTTTTATAGATCATAAAATCAAATATTTTTAAAATAAATAATCCCTTAAAATATTATAATTCAAAAATAATTATAGATATAAATTCTTAAAATAATACTTATAATTAGAATAAGAACTTTATAAAATAAAAAATAATATAAAACTTTACAACATAAAAAATAACTGCCTTAAATATAAATTTATAACACAAAATCATATATATGTATGTATGTATATATATATATATATTAATAACCCAACCATTACTAATTTTAGACTAAATCATAATTTTTTTTATATATTTTTTAAAATATTAACATCCCTTACCTCAAAATAATGATGACTAAGAGAAAATTTTGACCAAGTATGAACACAATAAAAGAATGAAACACCTATGAAACCTAATATGAAATTATTTTACTCAAAGGTGTTTTAAAAAAATGAAAGTGAGTGTTCAAAGAAATATATTAGAGACCTTTTGATGAAAGAAACGTAGGATTTTTTTTAATTTAGTTCTTATTTATTAATTTATTTACACAGGACGAATTGAAAAATAAATGCCCGCTACTAAAAACTGAAGGCGTAAGGAAAAAGATGACTAAAATATTGATATGTTAATGTCTTTATAATCAAGAAGATAAAAGGTTTGAAGAATTTCATCAAATTCCAAAAATGGAATATATATATATATATATATATATCGCAGCAACAGAATCAACCAAACACAAAATGATGTGAAATTTATTTATCAAGTATGAATTTAGATGACTAATTCAATAATGAATTTATATTTATTATATTATAATATTTTTAATTTTAGTTTTGTGGAGGATTATTCAACATGATTCAGACCATATCAAAATAAAAATTAGTTATAGCCCACTGAAATCTTTGAAAAAAACGATATTCATTTAAAGAATCATTAAAAATAACCACAGTTTCCACAAAGACATTGAGAAGAAGAAGATCCAAGATAGAGAATTAATAAACCACATATGATATTAGAAAATAGATTCATACACCTAATAAAATACATAAACGTCTACCTCTGATATATCTTCAAATCGCTTTGTAGAAGGATAATAGAGGTGTTTCTCCCATGAGCAGCTGACACTCAAATCTCCCCCTTATGGAATTCGATCCATGTTCAATGTAAATCGACCCACTCCTTTAGTGTTAAATGTCACATTCGATCTGGGATTGAGCATTTCATTCATGCTAAACCCCTCATCCATGGTTGAACCCCCTTTTCTACTACTCGATCCTTCGACCTGGCTTGGCCTCCTGAATTGAATCTCTCACACACGAATCTCCCTTAAAAAAATAAAATACCTAATGGATTTTATCTGATTGATTTATTCTCTATTTTTTATGATATCATTTTATGAATAAATAATATTCATTTTTTGTATATGTTTATAATTTCATATATATTTTTATTTTATGTTTCTTATAATAATAATAATAATAATAATTTCATAATTTTTATAATTTCAATAGTTTATAATTTTATGTATTTTATAATAAAATATATTACATTTAATTTATAATTAATTTATATGACGTTATATATTATAAATCATTTTTAGAAAGAAAATTTAGTAACATTTATCCTTTAAAATACTCTTAATTTCATAAAATCATCACAATTTCAAATAAAATATACTTGCATAAAAATTAATAGTTACAAAAATTTAGATTTTATTTATTGAAATTTTTTAATAATAATTTTATAATAACAAATATATATATATATAACATTAAAAATATGATTATTAACATTTCATTTATAGTAATATTTTTCCATACAATTAAATTAAAATTGTATTCAAAATGTATTCTTGATATATATATATATATATCAATCCATTTATTATTTTAAAAAACATTATTTATAATCATCATACTAAACATGTTAATTAATTTGATATAATTATTTTCAATAATTTTACTTATCGAGTAACCTTTGATATCAATCATTATGAATTTTTTTTTTCACAAAAACAATCATTTATTCATGTAAAAATATGGTTAAATTATTTCATAAAATATAAAAAATATAAAAACAAATATTTTTTTTATTTTAATAATTTTTTATGATATTAATTAATTAACTTTAGGAGTGTAATTATAATTTATTCATTTATTTATTTACTTTATTAATTTATAATTGATAATTTATTACAATTTTTTATTAATACTACTAATTCTAACCTCGAATTAATGGTTAATTCAAGATACTAAGAAATAATTCTTATATTATAATGAAGGATGTGACATTATCCCCCATTAAATGAATTTCACCCTCATAACTGTTTTCTTACCTAATATAATTCTGAATTTCCATATTCAACATAATTAAAAACAATAATGAATGGCCTTCTATATTCTTAAGGGAAATTAATTACCTTTTATTGAAAAAGAAAATTACATCTCTTACATTTTTCCACAAATGAAAACTTCTAATCTCCAAATATTTCTAGACCATTGCTCTAATATTAACCATGATAGACCAAACCGCACATCCAGATTTGGTACTAAAAACATATTGGGTATTTTTATTTAAATAGTAAATAAAGATACATAATATATTATTTATCCAAGGATCAGTTATGGTTTAGTTTCTGGAGAATTATTAAAAATACCTAACATAAAATAAGAGTTTACAAAAATAAATAATAAAATAGCTACTGGGATTTTCATGTGATAAATCCTTAAATAAAGCCATCCAATTTTATAAATTCTAACATACATGTGAAAACTATTTTAAAACATGTGATGATCATAAAATATAATAGTAAGGAGTTTTAAAACTAGTGAAAAAATACATTTATACACAGTTATTTAAAAACCCTAAAAACATTTTATATGAAATATAAATATTATATATATAAAATACATTTAAAAAATACTTAGCATTTTCAAAATTCATTTCAAAAATAATATTTATAAAAAATTAGATTTCTACTTAAAATTATTTTGAATATAATAATACTCTTTTATATTTAAAATGATACTTAGAACACCTTATAAAACCAATGTGGCCACTTATCACTATCATTGGAGGGACATCGTCCCATTGAGGTCTTCGATTATCTCACCATTCCTCATTATCTTATTTGATATACAAGTTCCAAATTTAATTTTAGGAAATTATTTTTAAAGATCAACTTTTCTCATTTAAATCCCATTAAAAAACATTAAAAAATTATAAAAGTATTTTTTCATAATAGAAAATAATATCATAACATCAAGCTTAGAAAAATATCTTTTCAGAAATTACGTTGGAGAAATCCATATTTGATAATTTCTAAGGCATTAATTCAAATTAAATTTAATATATAAGGTTAATATAAAATTCATGTAATTTCAATGATATGCATAATGCACAACCATTTATATATTCATACAAAACATATATAATTTCAATTCACATAAAATGATAATATAAAATATGATTAATTTTTTTTATAAAAATTCCATTGAAAATAATAATTATACACAATGTTATAATTAGAAGATAAATTGTTTAATAATTATATTATTCCTCTTGTATATAATTTTTACAAAATTATATATAAAATGTTAAGTTATAATTTTGATAAATAATTTTTTTAAAATAAAAAATATAAAAACATATGATCTTGTAAATATATGAGTTTAAAAGAAAAAATAATCAAAATAATTAAAATAAATTTAAAATATAAACCCCTTCTATAATTTAATTTATCCATATAAATTATTTACACATATTTTACAAGAATTAAATCATAATTAATTTTGAAAAATATAATCATTTTCATTGATCATAAAATCTGATATGATTTAAAATAAGTAATATCTTTCAAAATTAAAATTTGAAAAAAATATAACTATATATTTAGAAAATAAAACCCTTAATTTTAAAAAGAACTTTATAATACTTAAAATAATAGAATACTAAAAAAAACTCCCTTAAATATAAATTCAAAACACAAAATCATATATCTATATATATATATATATTTATATATTTCAAAATAAACCCTTAATAATTTTAGACTAAAACAAAAAAAAACTTAAATTTTTGAAAATGATAACATTCCTTATATTAAAATAAGGATGACTAAGGAATCCTTCTTCTACAATATCCTTCTTCCAGAGAAGCCACACACTAAAACTATGAAACACATAAGAAACCTAATCCCATGATCATTAACTTATAGGATGTTTGAGAAAAATGATATAGATTTTTCAGAACATGAGAGTTGGGACCTTTTAATGAAAGAAACGAGGGTTTTTTTTGTAATGTGGTAATTATGTATTAATTTATTTAAACATGATGAAATTAAAAAAACTATCTCTGTTTCAAAATTGAAAACCCAAAGATAAAGATGGATAAAGTATATATATGTCAATGGATTTATGATCGATAATATAACAGATTCATAGATGTTTGATGTATTAAAAAATGGAAAATATATAAATATTATAGATATATATATCACTGTAATTGAATCATCCAAACAAAAAACAACAATGAAAAAATTCATATCAAGTATGATTTTATCTAACTAATTAAGTTATGAATTTATATCAATTATATTATAGTCTGTATATTTTTAGTTTTGTGGAGGATTCTTCACCATGATCCAAACAACATCCAAATGAAAATTAGCTAAATATCATCAAAATCATTGAAAAAAATTATTTTCATTTAAAATAACCATTAAAAATATCCATTGTGTCAACATGGATACTTATATAGAGTAAAAAAATGGAAGCAATAAGAAAATAGATAGCTTGGATGGAATATAGTCCTAAAAAATAGAATCCAACTTTTTTAAGTAAATGGGGTCACTCGGCACCAAACAATTATCTTTATCAAACAAAAACTATGTAACCTTTGTGAATTAATGGGTTCATTTGTCATAGGGTACAACCACATGTATCCTAGATAATAAACTATAAAAAACTATTAGTTTATTAAAAATTCATCAATCATTAATTTTATTTCTATCAATTAAAATAATGATTTCTACAATTAAACTTTCCTATTTAATATTTTACCTACATGAATTGAAATAATTACATTATTTATCAATATAGAAAGAATAAATAACATGATAAACAATGAAATAATGAAATACAACACACTATCTAAAAAATGAATAGTCAAATATTAACATTGAATAAATTCATGTGATCACTATATCCAAAATTTTTTCTTATTTAAATTGGTTTAATCTTAATTATTGTTAATTCCACCATTTACAATTTTGGTGTAGAAATAAATAATTATGATTACATATAAATACATATATATTTAATTTTTCCCTTAAATTGACATTGATATTCAATATTTATCATCAAATAAAAGATGATTGAAGCTCAAGAACCATAAAAAATGATAGTTGATTTTCCAAAACTATCACTAAAAGCCTACCAATAAACTTGTACATATCTCAACCTAAAACAGGGGGTTTTGAAAAGTGAAAAATCATAAAAAAAGGAGTTAATGGAGTTTCTAGAATGGGAAGGTACCTTGAATGATGTTTTCTTGACCCTTTACATTTAAAGGGTTAAAAATAATAAGGATTTCATCATATAGTTCCAAGGGGGAAAAACTAACACATGCACAATGAAAATTTCTCTAAATTTATTTTCACGATGAGAAAACTTCTCAACCATACAATAGGTTGGTCAATGAATCTAGAAATTGAAGGTACTATAGGGGAAAATCCTAGATTGGTTAATAGAGGGTAACAATTGAATTTAAAATTAATTTAAGTACCCCCATTTATGATGCACATGTTTCTAATTTAGGAAATACGATATCCATGAAGAATAGAGATGATTTTGGCCATTCCAAAATAATCTTGACTGCCATGAAGATTATAACCATGACCATGGTGTTCTTTATTGTACCAGCCCAAAATGTATTCTTCTATGGTATCTTTCACATACCATGAAAAAATTCATTTCTCCACAACCTCTTAATGGAATAGAAAAGAAGTTTCTGAAACCCCATTTTGTACAAGATACCCCCCAAGGAACCATGTCTTGTTTCCGGCCTGGCGCTATGTCTAATTCTATACCTATGATGGGAATTTAAATAAAATCAATTTTAAAAAGGATGATGAAATAACTAACATGAACCAAAAAATGGATTCAAAATCCATGATTCTAGACTTGGTCCACCAGGAACCAAATGGCTTAGAAGAAAATTCTTATCCATAACCTCATTCTTGATATTAACGTCACCAAACCCACCAACAGGGTGCGGTAACCCCTTTAATGGCAATGACCGCACCCCAGTTCTTTGGAACATAAATAAATATTCATTTAGAACCACCAAACCTCATGAAAATAGAAATTAAATATTGGGAATGTCTAGACCATTAAATTATATACCTCTCATAAAATTATAATCCCTGATATTTATAGCTAAATTAGGAGAGACCAAAGGTAAAGGGGTCCTCAAAACAACCACCCCATTATATATCTCTCAATATTATCTCTATCATAGGATCATAAAGAAATCACTTCTAGAAATAAGTTTAAAAACTACACAACACAAATAACAACCTCCTAAACTATCTCCTGGGGAAAATACCTCTAGATGAAGAGAATTTCCACAAGAGAGGCATTGAAGAAAAGTTTTAAATCTCATAAATCTGAAAAAATAACACCAATGATGAAAATACATAGATACAAAAGAATAACTAACAATTAAATAACTCTAGATATTGAGTTGATATTTACAACATGTGATAAAAGGTGATATACTCTATGCAACCATGCCACCAAAGAGCATGGTCTAAGGGAATTTTACCCCACATGTAAGAACTTATCATAATGGTATTAGGTAACGACATACATATTTTCAATGGATATACAATCTTTATCATCGATCTATTCTTAATCAATTAAATGATAATTGTTAGTAAGACTATACATAAGTTATAAGACATGATAGAAATAACGTCTCTAAATATTATATGGGAGAAAGTCATCAGGTAAATCACAACACCAACATAAGGAACCACCAATAATGGTTCGATAAATAGAAGAGAAAGCATACTCCTATGACCAAAACATCACTGCCATGATTAGGATTCACCATTAGGAACACATTATCTACAATATAGAGCACTAGATATCTACTATTATGGTTAGAACATGAATTATGATGATATGGAGCTACCGTCATCATATCACAAATCATCTGAAACATATATATTAGGATTTAAACTAGTTTTAATAAAACTATGAACCGAGTCCAAGAAAATGGATAATTGAAATATCAAAAATAAAATGAATCAAATAGTTCCACATAAATGGTGGATTTAAAAATAATGTTTTAAAAAAACTATACTAATTTTATGCTCCCCATCCAGAAGCCACTAAAATTTAGGACACAAGCGTGCAATATTTCTTCACCAATATAAATGGTCTACTATGTTTGACCATATATCTTCAAAATAAAAGCTACACTAAGGCATAATTGATAACCAATTGAATGATAAAGAGATCTCAACACTATATCAATGAAAAAATAATATCATGATCATAGATGACCATCCTTGGTATTCTCTAATGACTCAACACCACCTCAAGTAATAATATTAATAAAACCTCAACCATGGTTTACTCTGTAATATCAATAAAGAAAACTTTTTTTTTCAGACGATTCACTATTACCCAAATATTATCACATCCTCTACGAGATCAAGGTAATCTAGTGATTGATCCCATCAAAATTTCCTCCCACTTTTTGTATAATTGATCTACTGGATGTAGAATATCACCAACAACATGGACATAAACCATTACCATCTGGTATAATAAACATCTTCATAAGAACATTTTAACAAAACTCATCATCCTAGGATGTCAAAACTGACCTCTCAAAGCATGGTGAATCCTTATCACATAATGATTTAATGATAAATTTGAGATGTGTAACTCATATAGAACCACCCCTCACTTTACTTATGAGAAAAACCCTCCCCAAAAAACACACGATTTTGGTCATCCTTAGACCAATTATTAGGGGAATAACCACATAAAAATCAATCTCACCAAACATCAACCTCATAATCCCCCAATTAGAAATTCCATACCTACTCTAATAAAGATGAATTTAATTTCTTATAAAAAAGGAATCAACTACCACCAACCCCTCTTATATGAAGATACATCTTGGAGTGATCTTACATCACTCTCTACGATTCTCTATTATTATGAACTGCATCACTTTATGACTATCATCTTAGTTATTTTTCTATAGCATTAACATTTATTGATATATATATAATATCAATTTCATAATTAGGTTTGAGTTTAATTTACTTTTTTTGTCACATGATCATGTCATGCTGGGATAAAACATACCTCAATCTCTTATGATTGGTGAAATATTAATAGTGTTCATTGATGAGGTAGTGCTTCCACAACATCAGGAAAACCACATCAACTACCAAATCATGATCATTGGTGGAAAAGTCACATTAATGTGTTTTTACCTAAAAAACCCATAAGAAACAAATAATCTATTTTACCTAAAGACACATCCCAAACTAATATACAAATCATCATATTAGAACTCTAACTAGCCACCTTATTCTAGAAATGTTGAACTAGCGTGATGATCAATAAATATTTTGGATCCTCAAAATAGAATTTCATTGGGACATATAATAGAATGTTCGGTCTATTTGGTGAATTCTAGTAGAGGATTCACTATCTGAGATATGTTTCATAAAAATTTACTAAAATAGAATGCAAATTCGAGGAAACTCCACACCAATGCAATATTCCTAGGGGATTCCCAAGAAATTACTTCCTTGATCTTTGACGGATCCTCATCAACTCTACATTAGGACATCACATTAACTAATAAGAAAAATAATGATACTAGAAAACACAATTTGATAGGTAAAAAAATGGTTTCTAATAATGAAAAACTCTCAGAACTGTATGCAGAATCTCTATGTGCTCTTCCTCAGGAGTCGAGTACACAAGGATTTAGAAAGTAAAAAAGACTATGAATTGATAAAAAACTATCAAAAAAACATATTTACCAATAATAGGAATAAATATGTTCTGTTCATTATAGATAAAATAATCCCAATGAATTTATAATTATCATAAAAAATTATAAAATTGTCCTCAATATATCACAATCCTTCACCCAAATATGATGATTTCTTGATAGCAGATAAAGTTTTGAGAAGCAATTAACTCATTTATGAAGATAAAATAAATCATAAATTTATAAATGTGGATAAAATATATTCATTATCTCCTAATTCATGTGAGAATAATCGATACACAATGGAATATTTCAATTTAGCATTTTCATGAACAAAACTAGTGCACCACAAGGTATCTTGATCGACCAAACAATTCTACACTGCAATAGATAATATGTATCTATCTATAAATCCTAAAACCTAGATGGGGAAATACTACAATGATTCATAGATATTGGATTTGTCCATGGTTGTATCTCTATCCGAAACTCAATATCCCATCAAGGGGGTAAAAAAGTCCTCTTAAAATATATAAGTGTATTCTTCCAAAACCACAAGAAACACATCCTACTGAACCCCTAATTAATGAAAATTAAAATAATCCATACTGGAATATAAGGAAGAAACACGACTCCACCCCATAAGAGGGTCACATTCTCCAAAAAAAAAACAGATGAATCCCCATCAGCATTATATAACACATTCTTCATTTTAAGAAATCACTTATATCTTGAAAAAATTACAGCCAACCCTTGCAAAAGATTACATCGTTAATATGTATATAAAACCATAGGATGTTTATATCGGAGTTTATTTTCCCCAATAATATTTCTCTGTATCTAAAACATTATTGATATAATCTCATCCTCCAACTGGAATATCCATCACCAATAAAACTAGATGACCCTCCACTTTAAGTCCCAAATCATGGACTGTGGTAGATGAAATAAAGGACTAAGTACCTCTTGAATAAAACAGACCATTCAGCAATGTTGAAAACATGAACTTTTTACCTTGAATGGTGTCTCAATTTCCATGAGAAGGAAAATCCAAAGAATGCAGCTGACGATGACCTACTCCATGAGATCTCTAGCCCTGATGATAACCACCACAATTTTCATTCTCTGCTCACTATGTATGAATAAAATCAATAGGTTTTCCTCTAACTTCCCTATATACTATTTTATAATCAAAATATATATGACCATACTAATTATTCCCTAGGTAAACCATTTGTTACAGAGAAACCATAAGTGGAACACAATCCATAAGATGCCTACCCAGAATATCAAATCACTTTAACCACTGATTAACATATCCTTCACAATAAAAAATCTCTAATCCCTTGAAAGTTTCCTAATTGTCACCAACCCTATAAAATTCTGATGAAGGGGGTTTAAAAATACCAATGTTTGTATGAAAATCAATCTTTACATGAATCTAGGGAACCTAGACAATATCTCTACTATGTGGAGAATCCTGATTACTCTTATCTCTTAACAATCTAGCTCTAGGTAGTGTCCTCTAAATAATAACTTCATTCACTAGAACCATGAGATATGTCTTCATCTTGAAATGTGTGACTTATAAAATCTTCTATGGATGCAATGTATCTTCTAAATTCCTAACCCCAGACTCCACGTATGGAAGTGGGTCTGAAGAATATCAATGAAGTATCCTAAATTGAATTATGAACTATTATATATTAGATCATCCCTTTAGAAGGGTGAGAATCGAATGGTAATTAAACAACTTCGTAGTAAAAGAATGAATCTAAACTTGAAATATATCCCATAACTTTTCCCTTGAAATATCCAACACCTCATGATCCTTACGAATCATGAATAATCAATTTCTATCTACCCAACACAACATCATAACCCAAAACGAAAAATAGTTCTCATTCTATAAACCAATCAAAGAGAATGTTATCTAATCATCATATAACCAATATACTATCATTAAATTCGACATAATACCTTAAAAATTAGTTTAATCTGGTGTTGAAAATCTTAGAGTGTCCTCCTCTATATATCTTTTTTATTGACCTCAACATTGTGGTGACATACTAGCATGTACTATTAAATATCTTTAATGCCAACTTAATGAAGACATCGACCTGGATCCATACCTATAGAGGAAAAAATGATAATAGGGACTTAAAAATTGAATATGTAATATTTATGATTTTTTATTTAATTAGTGTTCAACATAATCATATGTTCTACGCATTTCAAGCATAGATTCAAAAAATAAGTTTACATGATATTTTTTGAGGTCTCTATCCCCTAACTAGTACCACTTCACTTATTAGGCTTAATTAAAACAAGTTTCCTTGCATCAAATCATATGTGGCTATAAATACCCAGGTCCTAGAGACCCTCCCTTATTTACATCGCATACTATACTCAACATAAATTATTTCCCTACCTTACCATGAATTCATCACTGATACATTCCTCCAAAATTTATCATATCCTTCAACAAGACCTTTAATACAACTCTTTAATGAAAATATATCCCTAATGGTATCTCTATCGATCCAAGAAAGTGGTAATAGATATAATTACACTCAAATCCACCTCTAAAAGGCCATGAGGTGGTGATAATCATTTATGGTACATCATACATAAAAATTAGAGGCATTAACCTTTAAAATAACATGTGGAATAAGAGATAATAAAAAAGCCACCCAAAAACCCTTGAGAATAATAAAGGTACATGATTTTATTGCATAGAAGTAATGTAATACAACTATAACAAATACAAATAATCATTATGAATCAAAATAAAATATTTGGTGTTGACTTATACTGCAAAATTACTTCTTAAAACTCTATGATATAGTAATGTACTTCTTGATCACCAACTAGTTCCAGTATTATTGGAAAACTATTTATATATATATGGTGAGGAAAATAGTTATACATATTAAGATCTTCCATAGAGCCTCTCATGAAAAATATAATAAAATCATACCAAATAATAGTGAAGAAATAAGTGAATATTACTATTCACCATAAAAAGTATACTATGATTCATTCCACACTATATCTCTTTTAGGAAGTACCATATACAAGAAATAATATGATACCGAATATAATATTATATGAAGGTAACTTGATACCACTTCCAAACAGGTTTTTGGCACTTCCCCAATATCGTACATGTTGATCTATCTATCTCATAATATATAAGCCTTCCTAAAAACTTAGCCAACTATATAATACACTTCACCTCATGGATCAAATTATCTCTTCATCTACAAAAATATCTCAAAAAATACTATCTAAGTAGTTTTTGGGAGCTACCACAACCTGTATTTCATGTTTAATGCCTCAATACATCATGACCCATACAAAGAAAACCTATAATAACATATAAGATACTATAACTAGAGATATATGTGTATGAAATAAAAAAATCCATTACATTCTTGTACACACATATATAGGATAACTAACCACCATGTACACCAACACATAATACTATAAAGGGACGAGAGATGTAAAATAGGGTGTAGTCACCCACCGGCTCCACATCAACCTTGAAGTTATGTAAAACAAACTACATTGTCCACTTCTTTTAGTTAGAATGTAGAAATCAATGATTTATCATATGTAATTTAAAAATATATAGAAGATATATATAAATATATTAAAACAAAAATATCAGAAACTACCACTCCTTAACCTCAACTGCATCTATCGTCACTCATATACCAATATGCCATTACTATAGACTATATACTATATAATTAAACAAGTATTTTAAGTGAAATTAAATTAATTATTTCTATTAAATAATATATATTTTCATTAATTACCATTTAAATCCCCTATACTCCAGGCATAATCCAACATCTTAGAAAGTTCCTCAAGTTTTAACATTGTCTCAGCATTCCGTCATGCCTCAAACACCATGGGTGAAATTATTTAACATTAATTTTCATTCCATATTTATGGGAATTCTAGGAAATATCATAATATATAATAAAATATACATAATCCAAGAAAAAAAATTTCATTATGCAGTGGGGAAATAAATACATAAACTAAAATCCTAGCCATACAACCATAAAATTAGAATCATTATCAGAAAAAAGTAGCTCATATTTCTATACAACATAAAATAAAAAATCCTAACATCATCCCATCCACCATTCTTGGTGTCATCCCTATAAAAACTATACATTCCATTATCCATTATTCTATTACAGATGAAAACTATTACAATAAACCTAAGCCTCCCCACCAATTATAATGAAACTAGCATCCATTCTAGGTTCAAATGACATCGTGTATAAATGAATCTCATCTGAAGAAATCACAGAAGGAATCATGTAAATAATAAATAGTTAATTGGGGAACTAGGACTTAAAAATAAGGCATCCAACATTAATAAAAAATTCTTCTTTCTTTCCCCAAAAAATTTTCTTTAATAAAAACAACTTTTTTACTTTTTTAAATTATATGATTCATTTATCATGGGTTATAACCATAGACTACAAAAGGTATCCATTATAAATAGATATGGGTTAATTAATCATCGTTCAAGAATCACACTTATTTTCATAAAATACATGAAAAATTGATACAACTAAACATGCATATTCAATATTTTAACTAAAAATCATGTCCAACATTAAATTATTTATCCAATTTCCAAGAATAATAAACGTTCTAAACTATATCAGAAGATATGATTGTAAATTATCAATAAAATTATTAACAAAAAATTAACATGACATAAAAATATATGATCACTATAACTAGAATGAAAATTCATTCTTTGATCTGGTTAAATATACATTAATGTTATTTTCATATACCCATTAAGATAAAATTTGATAATTTTAATACTTCACATAAAAAGAGAAGAAATGTATACCCTAACTTTTTTAGAAGATTGATATTCTTTGAGAGAGAACAGAAAACTAAGGATCATCTAACATTTAAAGGGATGTAAGATTCAACTAAACCTTTCACCAACATGTAACCAATACACCACAATCAGATCTTATCCCAAAACAATGGGTTTGACAAAAAAAATCTAGAATAATAATTAATGTAAGGAGAAGGTGGAAGGTGAAAGTAACTTGAAACAAGGGTGATCAATGCACAATGATCTCAGTTTTAGATGTGATAGCCCGAACCCACACTTTTCCATTCAGTACTAAAAACATGATTTGTATTTTTTTTAAATAAAAGTAAATGAAAATACAAAGTAAATTATGCATCCGGAGATCTTTTTTGTTTTAGGTTCTGGAAAATAAGAAAAAATAACTTACATAAAATCAAATATTACAAGAAAATAATAATAAATTAACTACTGGTAATCACATGGGATAACTCTTTAAATGAAGCCATCCATTTCAGATCTTCTAATATACCTATGAAAACCATTTTAAAACATGGGATGCACATACAATTTCCCAGTAAGGGGTTCTAAAAAAAGTGAAAAATAAATTTAAACTTTTATATTTAAAAACTCTTAAAACAATTTTATATCAAATATATATATTTGATAAATAAAATACTACTAAAAACACTTATCATTTTGAAAATTAATTTCAAAAATGATCATAAAATTTTTTTGATTTATCCTTAATATTATTTTGAAAACAATAATACATTTCAGGATATAAATGATAAGTGGGAGATCATATAAAATACACGAGACTACTTAGTTGTATCGCTAGTAGGACAATGTCTTGTTGAGGTCATGAGTTCGCTCCTCATTACTCATTATCTCATTTGACATGTAAGCAGCAAATTTAATTTTTTTAATTTTTTTGAAGATATTCTTTTCTCATAAAAAACTCATAAAAAACTACTAAAAACTGTTACATATATTTTTCTCATTGAAAAAAAATAATTTTATAACATCAATCATGAAAAAAAACTTTTCAAAAATTCAATAGGAGAAATTTATATTTGATAAATTCAATGGAATACATTAAAAATAAAATTAATAAAAAAATTAATATAAAATTATTAGAATTTCAATGAATTGAAAAATTCATTTACATTTCTATATGAATATGAAACATAAAAAATTTCAATTTGCATAAAATGATAACATAATATATGTTTAAATTTCTATAAAAATTCCACTGGAATTAATACTTATACATAAATTTATAAATGTAAGATAATATTTTTAATAATACTAGTATTTCTCTTGAATATATTTTTTCTACAAAATTATATATAAAATATTAACATCTAATTTAAATAAATAGTATTATATTTTAAAATAATTATTTAAAAAACATAATATTTTTTTTAATTTAAGAGTTTAAAAGAAAAAATAATCAAAATCCTTCAATAAAATTTAAAATATAAATCCCTTACCAAATTGAATTTATCCATAAAAATTCATTAAATATATTCCAAAAAAATAAAATCATAACTATTTTTGGAAAATACAATACTTTTCACAGATCATAAAATCATATATTTTTTAAAATAAATAATCCCTTACAATATTATAATTCAAAATAATTATATATATAAATTCTTAAAATAATAATCTTAATTAGAATAAGAACTTTGTAAAACATAAAATAATAGAAAACATTCCTATATAAAAAATAACTTCCCTAAATATAAATTTAAAACAAAAAATCACACATATATATATTAATAACCAAACCCATAATAAATTTAGTCTAAAACATATTTTTTTATACATATTTTTTTTAAAATATTAACATCCCTTACCTCAAAATAATGATGACTAATGGAGCCATCTAATGGAGTATAAACACACTAAAAGAATGAAACACCTATAAAACCTAATATAATATTCTTTTACTCAAAGTCTATTTTAGAAAAATAAAAGAGAGTGTTTAAAGAATTAGAGTCAGGACCTTTTCATGAATGAAACATGGGCTATTTTTAATGCAGTTCTTAGGTATTAATTTATTTACATAGAAATAACTGAAAAATAAATATCTGCCACTAAAAACTGAAGGACTAAGAAAAAATATGACTAAAATATCAATATGTTATTGTTTCTTTGATCAATAATATAATAGGTTTGGATAAGTTCATCAAATTCAAAAAAATGGAAAATATATACATATTATATATATATATATCACTATAATAAAATCGACAAAACAAAAAATGATGTGGACAACATTTTATCAAGTATGAATTTAGATGACTAATTCAATTATGAATTTATATTTATTATATTATAATATTTTTAATTTTAATTTGGTGGAGGGTTCTTAAACATGATTCAGAACATATCCAAAATGTAAATTAGTCATAACCCACTGAAATCGTTGAAAAAAATGATATTCATTTAAATAATCATTAAAAATAACCACAGTTTCCACAAAGATATTGAGAGGAAGAATATAAAAAATAAGGAATTAATAAAACAAAAATGATATTGGAAAATAGATTCATACACCAAATTAAGTACACAAATGTCTACCTCTGATATATCTTGTCACACCCCGACCTAGACTACCCCGGAGCTGGTACATTTTTAATAAAACATGGTGTGTAATTTTTTTTATAAAAAAAAAAGCTGAATAATTACAAATCTTGTTCCATACAGAAGATATTTTTGTTTTAGGTTCTGTAAAACTAGATACAAATATTACAATCCTTTAAATATTGTACAGAAAAGACTCCACAAAGCTACACTAATCTGTATAACTCAAATCTACTAAGCCTGTAAAATTTAAATTAAAACCTAGGGTGAGAATAATAGTTCCTAGTAAGGGTGTTTTTAAAATATAATATTTCACATAAAACCTTTTAAAAACTTCCCTTTAAAAATATTCATAAAACATTTCCTAAAGAAAACTGCAATTCATGAAGCATAACATAACATTTTCCAAGATTTTTGAGTGAAAAGTTTAAGGAACATTAATAGGGCTACAATAAAACATGTTCCAATTAAAAGTATTCTTATACAAAATATTTGGTGTGCATAATATAAATCAAGAGTCACTATAACCATACTAAGTGTGACATGTGAAAGTGTAAGTGCAGAATTTACAAATGAAGGTAATACATGATCATAGTTACGCATAAAATAATAACATTAATTTCTTTCCTTACTAACTGCAAATCATAAATTGTTAGATAAATTTATGAGTGTTGAATAAAAATTATGCCATGTGCATTTAATTTTTCTAATAATCATAAGTACATTCTCTTAACCAAACATATTCTCTATTTGAATACACACTTGGTCAATTAAAGACTATAAACATAATGAGGGAATGTATAATGCTATACTGTGTCAAGGCCTCGCTCCATGACCTGATTTGTCTCATGAGAACTACCGATGCATCGTGGGGATTTCATTAACCGATACCCAACCCATATGGCTGTCATTAACCGGTCTCCAACTCGTAGGGATTTCATTAACTGGTCCCCAACCCATTAAATACTGAGTCCAATACATTCCTATTATGTTCAGTAAGGTCATATATTCAAAGTGTCCCATACCACATTGAATATTTAATTTATCATTCATATTATTCAAAACGTCCCATAACACTTTGAATAATTTAGTTCCTTAATCCATTAATGGTCATAATAGTTAAATTTCATTCTTTAGAAATTACATATTTACAGTGAATCATGCATTAATTGTCAACACGAACAACTGCAAAGCTATAACAAATTAACCAATGACATGTATGGAATGGAAAACATACTATGGAACATGTGATGATAACTAATGAATATAAATGATTGTTCGGGTTTTGTAAAATAAAAAGATAACCCTTAAATACTAATTTCCTTATTATGAAAGTAAACATATTATATTCAAAAATTCATAATTTTGAATTTAAGATAGTTGTGATTTTCATTTAAAACATATAGTGATAAATGGGTATCATAGATGTTTATTTAGAACTGTGTGAATATATATATATATATATATATAACCAAAAATACAAAGTGTATAAATAGGTTTTGTGCAAGGCAGACATAGTATTTTAAACCCAACCCTTACAACTAATGAATACTTTATAACATTATTCAATCACCAAAACTCAGATTTATGAAAAATTATTTTGGGTTATGATAAAAACCTATAAGTATATATATATATATAAAATTATATATATATATATTTATAATCCACTTAAATAAAATAATAAAGGATACTTACATGATATAAATATATATAAAAAAAGTATACTTTCACCATTTGAAAAACACATAAACAAAACTGGTTTGTTTTGTAACGCCCCGACCCTAGTTACCCAGAGTCGGTGCATTATTACATAACATTGGAATGATCACAAGAAAGATCAAATCTCGAAAGACCGATTGGTTTAGTAGCCTTAGAAACACTAGATATATTCATAAGTTTTACATTACATCATAAAGTGAAAAACTACTACGACAACATAATGTTTCCATAGTCCACACTATTATCCCCTCATAATATCCCTGCAGGTCATTCATAACTTACTTCTTCACATCCTGGGAAAAATAAAACATAGAAAAGGGGTGAGCTCAAATGCCCAGTAAGGATAACAATATAGAGGAACATTCAAAAATAAGCATAAATATTTAAGGCAATGAATTACTAAAACAAAAGCCTTTTAAACTTGAACTTCAACATAGTATGGAAAAAGTAAAATGAAATAATGCCATTTACTTGTTCATATGGATATTCTACTAATAGAATAATCACATGCAATATCAATGTCCACTTTCATAATGTTGGAATGCATAATTATGAACTTTAATTTCTTTGTCAAGGCCTCGTCCCAAGAACTAGGGGCTAACTATAACCGGAACCCAACCCGGAGTGCCTCTAATAACCGGACACCAACCCGGAGTGCCTCTAATAACCGGAAACCAACCCGGAGTTCCTATAATAACCGGAGACCAAACCGGAGTTCCTCTAATAACCAGAGACCAAACCAGAGGTCTTACTTTTACTGGTCCCCAACCCGGAACATACTTGTCTAACACATTCATCTGAATGAAAGGTTGAAATATAACATAAACATTCGGATTAAAAATAACTTATGAAATGTCAATACTCTAAACAAAAACCATGAGTGACATAAGAATAACTTATCCACAGTCAAAAATAGCACAAAATATTCAATAAAATATGGATGTTTTGTATCATAATAAATCAACTTGAAATAAGCTTAAAAGTCATCAAAGAATGTTGACATAGATGAAATCAAAACTATTTTAGAGAAATATCTCTTTTTTCGAAATCATTTTAAAAGTAACATAATTATAAAATAATACATTCAATTTTAAAATATTCTTATAATCTTGTAAGGGAAGCTTTGACGATTTTATAACGGCGGTAAATAGCCGCACCCGCCGTATAAGTTAAAAAAAACATTCTTACCTTAATTTTGTCGAAAAGGTTAAAAAGCACCTTGTTTGGAAAACGATAGAAAGATTCCTTTATAAACCTCTTATAAAAAGTCAAACAAGGGTATAAATGACTTTAACCCATATTCTTGTAAATAGAAAAAATGTTTTGAAATACATTTTTAGGAAACATGGATGTGGATGATAAAGAGATCCCAGTAGATTATTACGTATAAACAACCTCGGATAATGAAGAGATTGTGAAATAACCCTTACCAATTTGGTAACTTATGAAACATAAAACCCATAAAAGAGGTATCATACAATGAATATGTAAATACACATAAATTAGAGTGTATTACACAAAGAATATAATTATGGGCATTACATACACCACACAAAAGGTGATGGTGGCAATATGGCATGAATCTCACGGGAATAAGGAGTGAGATGAAAACCCCTTACCTTGTACTTTTCCTTGGTTGGGGTTGGTTAACCTCCTGTATAATGGTGAAATAATTGTTATTAAATTATACAAGAATCATATACATTAATATAATATCATATACGATCTTTTAATATTGATTTGATAATAATATCTTAGTATTATCGTTGTTTCAGGTGTTAACTTACTTGTTTTCTGTTATATGTTTTGTTACGTAAGCCATGTTTGTGATGGATAGGTTGTATATTATTCATATCCAGAATGATATCATGTCCTTAAACATCATTTTTAAATCATCAAATGATAATTATAATTGAATGGATACGATGGAGAATGAATCTTATCGCGTTCGTGGAGACGGTAGTCCGTACGTACGCACGAGCGACAATATCATTCTTTTGATATTAAAATAATATATAAATGGATGTTATATCATATATACAGAATCATTAACATGTTATATTTATTATTTACATGAGTTACACATCATTATTATACCCATCCAAATAATAATATATTGAATAACAATTACACCACGACGTGGAGACGGTAAGACGTACGTACGCACGTATGGTGACATGTTATTCAAAGGGTGGATAGAATACTGAATATGGTTGTACCATATTTATAATAACATCACAGTATATGTGAGATACTGGAGTTATTATTTTAGAATGGTAAGAACAAAGAAAGAAGAAGTGGAAGAAGAAAGGAACTTGAAAAGGGGTGGTGAAAACATTACCTCTTCTTCGGGTTCTTACTTTTGATTTGATCAAAAGGTCTCCTTAGGTTGGCTTTCTGATCAAACTAAGGCCTCTAGGTTGTATTGAGAGAAGTTGGGAGAGTATTTGGGCAGAGTTTGGACGAACCAAAAGGCTTTTAAGGTGTGAAGAAATGAGAAGGAGGAGTTCCCTTTTATAAGAGGGGTGAGGGGCACCTTTGGAAAAGCTAGAAATATTAATTTATAATAAATTCATATTCGGTTTCTAATGGATAACAAGTTGATTATTTAAATGTTAAGGTGGGGATAGGTCGAAAACAACTCAACCAATAGAATTTAGACAGGTTTGGGTACTTATATTAACCTTATCTTTAAGTATTAAATCTAAGTTAATTAGTTTCACTTTTACAATGTCTCTTTGTATTTTTATATAATATGGTTAATAAACTTACTATATACATCCAAGAGACCCCAAAGTGGTCCATTAATGATGAAACTATCATGATATAAGTCTCTTGGCCGAGCCTTATATTTTTAGGAATTTAATATCAATTAATTATATAATATTGGTTTTAAGAACTCTTTTATATCAATTTTGACACTATTCAATAGTTGATTTTTGTAAAACTCATAACAGATTGATTACTTCAAACAAAGTCAATTAAATCAATACTAATATATCATATTATCCTATAAAATTAGTTTAATTCATTAAAAGTTTCATATTATATTTATTTGGGTATTTATAATATCAATTATTTTAATTTTTCACTATTATAGTAATTAATTCATCATCATTGTGTCATAAATAAATTAAATTATTTAATGTCTAAAAATTATAAATAAAATATCAATATGTAGGAAATATTTTTATATTTCTAATTAATATTTATAATCTAAAATCCAACATATATAACCCTATGTAAAAATTGTTTTTCTAAAGGATATATGCTTGTGTCATTTTTGTATTCATTTTAACTTAATTAAAATAAAGTGTCCCTATCACCTACAAGTGGCACCATGGGGTCCCAAAATCGACCCAAATATGCCTATTTCTGAACATGTATCAACCAATAAGGCTAGGACACGTTTTAGGGTAATTTAGTATTATTATAATATTATTTTTTTAACCCTTATTTACCGGATTTACCCTTAACCATGGTAAATAAAATATTTACCGCAGTAATTATTCAAAATGTCTAAAAATAAAAGTTACCTATATACACAATTTGAACATCCTGATTCCAAATATGGAATCCATTTTTATAAATTCAAAACACAGAAGTGGCAAAAATTAATTTAAAATTAATTCCCGCTGTCAAAACAAAAAGCGTGTTTTTAAGAGATAATAACTATCAAAAGATTGACACTTGTTTATGTTCGGTTTAATTGTAAAATTATTTCAAATGACCAAAATTATATTAAATGGTAAAAATATATTCTAAATATACCTCAAAACCTCTCAAATTCATATTTTATCACTATTAATTATTTTGATTAAAAAAGTTGTTTTGAATTAAAATTTAGTAATTTTCACTATTCATCAAAATATTAAAGTTATCCGAAAAGTACCAAAATTTCACCTTAGGCTAAATTCGATATTCCGAATCCAAAAATAAAGTCCATTTTGAAATATAAAATATATATAATTTCAAAAAGTAGGTATTACTATTCATAACGGCTAGTTTGATTGGTTGTGGTGTGTGTTAGAAATCGAAGTTGCGTACAACACACGCTACTGTATTATTCAAAGGAAAGCATACCGTGGAAGCCTGTGATGTTTCATTTTAAATTTTTTTGATGTCCATATTTAGTCAAAAATTTTAAAATATTTTATTTAAAAAGGGTTCACCATTAAAAGTTGGTAAAAGTGCAATACTGAAAATGAATTTGTTCTTACATTATGTCTAAGAAACTCATAATATGGATTCTAAAATTATAAGGATTATATAAAGTTTAAAATTTAGTTAATACTATTCATAACCTCTTTTGAACGGCTTGTTTGGTAAGTCATGGTGTAATTGAACTCGGTGTTGCGTGTAGTGCAAGTTATTGAATTATTTTGAAGAAATAACAAACTATGAATTCTTGGGGTGTTACATTCTCCCCTCCTTCAATAAATTGCATCCTCGCAATTTGAAATTGTTCTTCGAAAATAAAAGATTGAAAATAGAAAATATATTTGTGGGAAAACCCACATCGGAAATTGGGTCACTAAAATTTAGTCTTAATATGAGGAAAAGAGAAATCAAAGGGTCACCACCAAATTATGATCTCGATTAGGAGAACATTGGTGGCAATTAGAGACATATAATTGGAGGAAAAACGTAAATATTTATAGGTAGTGATTAAGGTCATCAATCACAAACAAGTATAAAATTGAGGTCCTTAAACTCATCAATCTATGATGATTTGAAATACCATCGGTTCAACAAAACATAGGGTATTAGGATAACACATTTTTGACGTTTCAAAATATCTTAGTTAAAATCCCACATCGAAAAATGAATTAATGAGGCCTCTATTTAAAATAAAGAGTGGAAAGTATGAAGATTACCAAAAATAACACATACTAGGGTTCCATGTAGGAAAATATGGATATGGAAGAAAAATCTAACCATCAATTATCTGATGGAGAGTGGTAGAGAACATGGCTATGAAAAGGCCAACAATCCCAAAGCCATAAATTAGTGATGATTTAAGGTACCATCTAGGACAACATTTTTGTTCTAAGTTCCTTTTCTTAATGTTGAGGAATTTATTTATGAGATTGGATAAGATCATAAGGAGATATACTTACTTTATAATTATAGTTTTATCCATTAATAAATTTCTACCACAAACTCATCTTTCACTCTAAAAGATAATAGAACATAAAAAAATTTCTATTTATACTATTCGTACAGGGTTCCAAAATAAATGAATTTATAATTCATCTACCAGATCTTTAAAAAAAAACTACATTATTTAATCCAGGACATCTCGTGGGCCAGTGGTAGGTGATACACCCTTTTCGCCCTTCGGTTGCGGGTTCAAGTCTCTCAGCCTTGCCGGACGCGACGGGTTGCCGCCCGACCTCTGGGTTGTCCTTTTATGGAAATCCAAAATAATCCAAACTAGAACTATCCAAAATAATTCTATCCAAACTCACAGTCCAACATTTATAAGGAAGGTAAACATAATATAGATCCTTTTTACCCCGTAATAGCATATGAATACCTTCATCATGTATTCTTTTAATACACTGAAACATCCTGAATTACCATATTCCTTATTGATTACATTCATGCTCCCTTATTCCATATAGAATGCTGGATATACATCATCAATCCAAAAATGTTTTAAACCCCAAAAATGATGGAATATTCAAATCATTAATCAGTTCCAAGGTAGTCAAGAATATCCAATATAATTTATCCAAAAAAATCATGTATTATTCCAAAATCACTACCTCAGTATCAGAACTATATTATGGTTTATCATTCTCTCAACCATATATTTTCCAAAAAGTTATCCTGCTATTGAGTCACTTTTCTTTGTTCCACACAATCTCAAGTCCTTAATGAAATAGTACTGTAGTACAATCCTTATATACTCCATAATTATTATAACAAGTACATTGTTGATACAACACTCAATTGACATAATCAACATAAGAACTCTAATCATTCCTCTTCATCTGTGGTAGTATCATAACTTGATTATTATCCAATAGCATCATTTGCGGCATAGTCTGATGACTGGGACATAGGTTCGCGTAGTGTCCAAAATCCTTGCAAAAGAAGCATTGTACATTTGAAACCATTTTCTTACCCTTGCAGTCACGTACTTTGTGCCCTTTTCCTCCACACTTATAACAAACTCCCATTCCTTCCAGGCAAGTTCCAGGGTGTTTCTTTCCACAGTTATCACATATGGGAAAATTCTTCCTTTCCCTCTTCCCTTTATCCATATTTCTCTCTTCCATCCTTTTATTCTCTTACTTCCCTCCAAAGCCACAGGACTCAGTAAACTCATTACTTATCTTATCAACACATGATATTATTTCTTCATATGATGATAATACATGCGAGAATATTTCTCTTGTAAATTCTGGCTTAAGACCATGAAATATATGATCCTTCTTTCTCTTTGTATCATGTGCATTGCTGGAGTTCTCATTCCTTCTACTAGGCGCCATTTCTAAACAATGTCATACACTAGATTAGTTTATGAATAACAATACCTAATCCCAAACTTGTAAAACACATAACATAAATTAAATAGTTTATGGATATAATCCATAATCATAAAAATGTCTCTTTTAAGGAAGTATATACTCATAAACCCTTCATAATGATTTTTAAAGAAAATGAGAGTTATCCTAAGCATATCCCCCGGGAGTGTCGTAACCAAGAGTGCATCAAGGCCCGTTGTTGTGCACCAGTTCCCGTTCGAGTCTAGCTCAAAGCGGTGTTTTCGGGTTTTACCCCTAGGTACATCTGTGCCAGAGCCGCCTCTACCTGCTCGTATCCAGACAGGGATGTATTGCTCGGAAAACTCACAAAATCTCTACAATACCAAAATTCTAGGAAGTTCTTCTATACTAATCCTCAAAATTCATCTTAAATCTATGTGCTCTAATCAGAGTTTATCTAAATCTAGCTTCCAAGGTTTGTACTAAACTTCCTCTGATACCAACTGTAACGCCCCGACCCTAGTTACCCAGAGTCGGTGCATTATTACATAACATTGGCATGATCACAAGAAAGATCAAATCTCGAAAGACCGATTGGTTTAGTATCCTTGGAAACACTAGATATATTCATAAGTTTTACATTACATCATAAAGTGAAAAACTACTATGACAACATAATGTTTCCATAGTCCACACTATTATCCCCTCATAATATCCCTGCAGGTCATTCATAACTTACTTCTTCACATCCTAGGAAAAATAAAACATAGAAAAGGGGTGAGCTCAAATGCCCAGTAAGTATAACAATATAGCGGAACATTCAAAAATAAGCATAAACATTTAAGGCAATGAATTACTAAAACAAAATCCTTTTAAACTTGAACTTCAACATAGTATGGCAAAATTAAAATGAAATAATGCCATTTACTTGTTCACATGGATATTCTACTAATATAATAATCACATGAAATATCAATAACCACTTTCATAATGTTGGAATGCATAATTCTGAACTTTAATTTCTTTGTCAAGGCCTCGTCCCAAGACCTACGGGCTAACTGTAACCGGAACCCAACCCGGAGTGCCTCTAATAACCGGACACCAACCCGGAGTGCCTCTAATAACCGGACACTAACCCGGAGTTCCTCTAATAACCGGAGACCAAACCGGAGTTCCTCTAATAACCGGAGACCAAACCGGAGGGCTTACTTTTACCGGTTCCCATCCCAGAACATACTTGTCTAACACATTCATCTGAATGAAAGGTTGAAATATAACATAAACATTCGGATTACAAATAACTTATGAAATGTCAATACTCTAAACAAAAACCATGAGTGACATAAGAATAACTTATCCACAGTCAAAAATAGCACAAAATATTCAATAAAATATGGATGTTTTTTATCATAATAAATCAACTTCAAATAAGCTTAAAAGCCATCAAAGAATGTTGACATAGATGAAATAAAAACTATTTTAGAGAAGTATCTCTTTTTTTTTAAATCATTTTAAAAGTAACATAATTATAAAATAATACATTCAATTTTAAAATATTCTTATAAGCTTGTAAGGGAAGCTTTGACGATTTTATAACGGCGATAAATAGCCGCACCCGCCGTATAAGTTAAAAAAAAACATTCTTACCTTAATTTTGTCGAAAAGGTTAAAAAGCACCTTGTTTGGAAAACGACAGAAAGATTCCTTTATAAACCTCTTATAAAAAGTCAAACAAGGGTATAAATGACTTTAACCCATATTCTTGTAAATATAAAAAATGTTTTGAAATACATTTTTAGGAAACATGGATGTGGATGATAAAGAGATCCCAGTAGATTATTACGTATAAACAACCTCGGATAATGAAGAGATTGTGAAATAACCCTTACCAATTTGGTAACTTATGAAACATACAACCCATAAAAGAGGTATCATACAATGAATATGTAAATACACATAAATTAGAGTGTATTACACAAAGAATATAATTATGGGCATTACATACACCACACAAAAGGTGATGGTGGCAATATGGCATGAATCTCACGGGAATAAAGAGTGAGATGAAAACCCCTTACCTTGTACTTTTACTTGGTTGGGGTTGGTTAACCTCCTGTATAATGGTGAAATAATTGTTATTAAATTATACAAGAATCATATACATTAATATGATATCATATATGATCTTTTAATATTGATTTGATAATAATATCTTAGTATTATCATTGTTTCGGGTGTTAACTTACTTGTTTTCTTTTATATGTTTTGTTACGTAAGCCATGTTTGTAATTGATAGGTTGTATATTATTCATATCCATAATGATATCATGTCCTTAAACATCATTTTTAAATCATCAAATGATAATTATACTTGAATGGATACGATGGAGAATGAATCTTATCGCGTTCGTGGAGACGGTAGTCCATACGTACGCACGAGCGAAAATATCATTATTTTGATATTAAAATAATATATAAATGGATGTTATATCATATATACAGAATAATTAACATGTTATATTTATTATTTACATGAGTTACACATCATTATTATACCCATCCAAATAATAATATATTGAATAACAATTACACCACGACGTGGAGACGGTAAGCCGTACGTACGCACGTATGGTGACATGTTATTCAAAGGGTGGATAGAATACTGAATATGGTTATACCATATTTATAATAACATCACAGTATATGTGAGATACTGGAGTTATTATTTTAGAATGGTAAGAACAAATAAAGAAGAAGTGGAAGAAGAAAGGAACTTGAAAAGGGGTGGTGAAAACATTACCTCTTCTTCGGGTTCTTACTTTTGATTTGATCCAAAGGGCTCGTTAGGTTGGATTTATGATCAAACTAAGGACTCTATGTTGTAGTGAGGGAAGTTGGGAGAGTATTTGGGCAGAGTTTGGATGAACCAAAAGGATTTGAAGGTGTGAAGAAATGAGAAGGAGGAGTGCCCTTTTATAAGAGGGGTGAGGGGCACCTTTGGAAAAGCTAGAAATATTAATTTATAATAAATTCATATTCAGTTTCTAATGGCTCCAAAGTTGATTATTTAAATGTTAAGGTGGGGATAGGTCGAAAAAAACTCAACCAATAGAATTTAGACAGGT
This sequence comes from Viscum album, assembly GCA_963277665.1. NCBI lineage: Eukaryota > Viridiplantae > Streptophyta > Magnoliopsida > Santalales > Viscaceae > Viscum > Viscum album. Next base: position 75,137 of record CAUJRU010000385.1, on the reverse strand, counting down.
TTGGGTACTTATATTAACCTTATCTTTAAGTATTAACTCTAAGTTAATTAGTTTCACTTTTACAATGTCTCTTTGTATTTTTATATAATATGGTTAATAAACTTACTATATACATCCAAGAGACCCCCAAGTGGTCCATTAATGATTAAAATATCATTATATAAGTCTCTTGGACGAACCTTAGATTTTTAGGAATTTAATATCAATTAATAATATAATATTGGTTTTAAGAACTCTTTTATGTCAATTTTGACACTATTCAATAGTTGATTTTTGTGAAACTCATAACAGATTTATTACTTCGAACAAAGTCAATTAAATCAATACTAATATATCATACTATCCTATAAAATTATTTTAATTCATTAAAAGTTTCATATTATATTTATTTGGGTATTTATAATATCAATTATTTTAATTTTTCACTATTATAGTAATTAATTCATCATCAATGTGTCATAAATAATTAAATTATTTAATGTCTAAAAATTATAAATAAAATATCACTATGTAGGAAATATTTTTATATTTCTAATGAATATTTATAATCTAAAATAAAACATATATAACCCTATGTAAAAATTATTTTTCTAAAAGATATATGCTTGTGTCATTTTTGTATTCATTTTAACTTAATTAAAATAAAGTGTCCCTATCACCTACAAGTGGCACCATGGGGTCCCAAAATCGACCCAAATATGCCTATTTCCAAACATGTGTCAACCAATAAGGCTAGGACACGTTTTAGGGTAATTTAGTATTATTATAATATTATTTGTTTAACCCTTATTTACCGGATTTACCCTTAACCATGGTAAATAAAATATTTACCGCAGTAATTATTCAAAATGTCTAAAAATAAAAGTTACATATATACAAAATTTGAACATCCTGATTCCAAATATGGAATCCATTTTTCTAAATTCAAAACATAGAAGTGGCAGAAATTAATTTAAAATTAATTCCCGCTGTCAAAACAAAAAGCGTGTTTTTAAGAGATAATAACTATCAAAAGATTGACACTTGTTTATGTTCGGTTTAATTGTAAAATTATGTCCAATGACCAAAATTATATTAAATGGTAAAAATATATTCTAAATATACTTTGAAACCACTCAAATTCATAATTTATCACTATTAATTATTTTGATTAAAAAAGTTGTTTTGAATTAAAATTTAGTAATTTTCACTATTTATCAAAATATTAAAGTTATCCGAAAAGTACCAAAATTTCACCTTAGGATAAATTTGATATTCTGAATCCAAAAATGAAGTCCATTTTGAGATATAAAATATATATAATTTCAAAAAGTAGGTATTACTATTCATAACGGCTAGTTTGATTGGTTGTGGTGTGTGTTAGAAATCGAAGTTGCGTACAACACACACTACTGTATTATTCAAAGGAAAGCGTACCGTGGAAGCCTGGAATGTTTCATTTTAATTTTTTTTTGATGTCCCCATTTAGTCAAAAAGTTTAAAATATTTTATTTAAAAAGGGTTCACCATTAAAAGTTGGTAAAAGTGCAATACTAAAAATGAATTTGTTCTTACATTATGTCTAAGAAACTCATAATATGGATTCTAAAATTATAAGGATTATATAAAGTTTAAAATTTAGTTAATACTATTCATAACCTCTTTTGAACGGCTTGTTTGGTAAGTCATGGTGTAATTGAACTCGGTGTTGCGTGTAGTGCAAGTTATTGAATTATTTTGAAGAAATAACACACTATGAATTCTTGGGGTGTTACATGTTTCATAATGAACACATATATATTTATATATATATCCATGTACACAAAAGTGTATATATGGGTTTTATATAATAAAAATGAAACTAAAAAATAACACATACTATTTCCATATGTTTTTTAAAAACATGATTTAAACAATGATAAACAACACTTAGAAGATTTAAAAAACGGTTCAAAAGGGGTCTTATATAAACTGTATGACTATATATATATAACCATATATATATAACCATATATACAAAGTGTGTATATAGGTTTCTTCACAAGAAATAAAAGGTATATTAAACCCTTACTAAATAAATTCAACCATGAAAATAAATATTAATTCCCTTACACCAAACTGGATTTAAAAATAGTTTTGATAAAGTAAATAAAATCTTGAAAGATTTAATTGAAGAAATATCTTACTAAATAAAAATGGAAATTTTCATGGATATTATTTGAAAAATAACAATCCCATAAAAATAAAAATTATAACTTTGAGATAAATAAATGAAGTTCCATCCAGAAATTTATGAAGAACATAAGACAAAAAATAAATAACAAATAATCCCTTACAAATTTCTTTAAATAATACATAAGCTGTAGGTAATATAAAAACACCCTTAAGAAGATTTTTAAAACATACATATAAATAAAATTATCTCTTGCAGTATGAATAAAGATTAAATCCATTACTAAATATATGATCATAAAATATATAAATCTTTGAAATAAATATTTAACTCTTACCACAAAATCAAACCAACAACGCAACCTCTAACTTGAAAGTGCAAGAACAAAAAACAGGAATTATCGCGGTGCTTAAATGTGGGTGCAGAGGTGTGTAGATGGCAGGGAAAAACTCAAATATGTATGTGGTAGATAAGTAGAAGGACACTTCCCTTTAAATAACTCCAAAATTTACAATTCATAGAGTTTGCTGAGCAAGCTATGAATAATGAGGTGGAAAACACTGATAGAAAATATATTTTATATTTTCAACATAGGATCATATGGATAAAAAATCAACATAGAAATTTGACACAAATTATTTAAAATGAAGATTAAAAGGATGATATTAACACTAGTGGACCAAAGTAAAAAGAGTTTATGTTTACATTCCAAAAGAAACAATAGTTTCAGATAAGGATATAAAGTATATTAAATATGAATAGAATGCAACAAAGATTGAAAAATTAAAATAAAAGAACAAAACAAATTGATCCGAAAAAAACCCTACCTCATGTAAGATCAAAGAAGACCTAAACATTAATCAATAAAGAAACCCTAACCCAGTTTTACTCGGCCAGATTGCAACAGAAATGGTGCTCAGACCGTGGTCGAAACCCCCAATGTGGTTGCACGAACACCCGCAATGCGACGCCAAACCTAGGCCGCACTTGGATCCCATCCACACCACTCAGATCCCTCAGCCTCAAATCTTGTGAAGACAACTAGATGAGGCCTTGGATTCTCAGACGAAGCCCTAAGACAACATGCATAACTCACACGACCAACTTAAAATTTTCCTCGACTATTCCTTGGCGTCGACTTCCTCTCCCAGATGAGACCCGCAGTCCTGCTCGAGATCCCCAGCGCTGGACCCTGCACAATGCCACCTTCATGCGCGACGCACCACAACTCCCTATACATGACCTATGTGACTCCAATGAAACCCCACCCAAGTCATGGACTCACGATCTGCACCCGAAGCGCAGACCCCCTCTTTACGGGTCTCCCCACTTATGTCGCGACGCCCCAAAATCCCATTATGGGATTCCCTATATTTTTTATTTTAATAATATATTATTATTATTATATCACTATTATTATCTTAACTTTTAAAAAGTCAAAAGTTATATATAAAACTAATAAATTTTTAAAGTTATTTTATCAATACTTTAAAAAGTAAAGGTTTTTATTATTAAATTCATTTATAAAAAATATATATATTATATACTTGAAATGTTATAAATTAAATTAATAATTCAAATGTATTATCTTGAAAATTAAAATAATAATTATCATGACTTGTACAAAATATTTGTAATCTTGAAACTTTAAAAATGTTAATTTTACACATATATATATGATTCAAAGTAAAAATAATTTTTATTAAAAGATCATTCATATATGTACAATTTTAATCATTCTATTAAAATAGTTATATTATATATTTATAATTTTATTAAACAAAATTCAAAATGTTAATAATGTTTTTAAAACTTTAATCAAATTAAAATTTGTAATCTAATAATTATTACTTTATATATATATGTATATATCATATCTTCCAAAATATATAAAACCCATATAATTATTCATATAATAGATTAAATAATTTTCCTCATAAATTAAAATAGTGCACTTTTACAAAATAATGTCATTAAGATAATTTAAAATAATAATTTTAATATCATTTATAACCTCAATATAAAATTATAATATTATAATAGTATTAGTTTTATATATTAATTTTATATAATTCAAATCTAGTATGCATATGTATATATAGACATATCGTATTTTGGAAATCAAACAAAAAATTAGTTGTATTCATATATTAGTATAATTATTATTTAAAATATTCTATTAAATAATTTTTGATAAGAATAAATTATGTTTAATAAAAATAGTTATTTTAAATAATCTGTAAAAAAAGTGAGATAATATTTATTTTGAAAACTTTACCTATAATAAAACAATATTAATTTTCAATTTATTTTTTTAAAGAAAAATCTTCTTAAAAATGTTTAAATTATAAATATATCCATTTAATAAAACACTAACGACCACAAAAGAAAACAACGATCATCTTAAGACAATAATAGCTATAAAAAAATAACTATCATGTGTATTTCCAACAATCAAGAGGACCCTTATAAATACATATTTATGGTATTTCATACTTCGATGTTGGTTTGGCTTACAAAGATGGTTCTCTACATCCCTCTGTTTCTTAGTACATGTACCCTTCTCTTAGCGATTACATTCTTTACTACGGTCGGTCCAATGGATGAGGGCTACCTGCTTGGTCTCATTGTGATGCTAGGATGTCTCCTAGTGGCGCTCCTCGTATTTTCCATTAGTTTACTAGGCTAGCTAAGGTCTTTTGGCCTTGATGCAATGTAATTGTTTTAGTGTTTAATTGAATAAAACATGACTTGTTTTTATCTTGAAATCATTATTTGGATAACATGAGAATTAGACGAAGTAAAACCATATTATTATTATTATTACACATGAAATAGGTTCGGGGTGTCACATTATCCCCCCTTCAAAGAATTGCATCCTAAAACTTCCTTTTTGTTCTTAAGCTTCCCATTACCAATCCACAGACTTCACCCTTGATGCCCCTTCACTAGGTCCACCATCATCGAAGACTTTCCTAGTAGGTTATTCCAGTTAGATTGATCCCCAAAATGTTCTTAAACTCCTCAATTTAATTTGCCTAGATACACCTCTCACATCTCGAGTTAAAATCATGCGGGCAAAAGTAGGTCCTCGAAAGGGTGGCACATTATGTGTAGAGTTCAGAGATATCAGAATGAATGTGGTTCTGATAGACCAATCAGATGAATTGGTTTTATAAAAACTAGATGTTATAAAGCCTCCCATACCTGCTGTAACTCAAGACTTGGAACATATAGGCTATGCAAGGGTCGCTCGCCTCTACAACTTCTCGGAACTTCTCTAAGTCCAGATAACCTTTAGATAGGGTGAAACACAAAAAGTGGCCTTCGTAGTACCTTCCTTTATGTGCATAAAAAGAAAGTTGCGCTTGCGACATGAGGTAGTATATGTGACTCAATCCTTGATAAAGTCAAAAGATATTTGTGTTATTAGACACTTGATAAAGGTTTTTACAGGTTATACACAAGTTCATAAATGATTGGTATGTCTCTGAACATGACTCGACAATTATGCATTCTAGTAATTCAGTGGGGAACGACAAAAGACTTATTTCATCATCCATCTAAAAATTTTATGAAATAATTATACTTAGTAAGAAATAATTAAATTTTTAGTATTGTTCTAATTTTCCAGAGTTGTCTAAACCGAACATCTGATACCAATTGTCATGCCCCGACCCCAGACTACCCCGGAGCCAGTGCGTTTTTAATAAAACATGGTGTGTAATTTTTTTATAAAAATAAATGCTAAATAATTACATATCGTGTTATATATAGAATATATTTTCGGTTTAGGTTCTGGAAAACTAGAGAAAAATATTACAATCCTTCAAATACTATACAGAAAAGAATCTACAAAGTTTCCACCAATAAGTGTAACTGAAATGTACTAAGACTATAAAATTTAAATTAAAATGTAGGGTGAGCATAAGAGTACCCATTAAGGGGGTTTTTAAAATATAATATTTCACATAAAACCTTTTAAAAACTTCCCTTTAAAAATATTCATAAAACATTTTCCTAAAGAAAACTACAATTCATGAAGTATAACACAATAGTTTTCCAAGAGTTTTCAGTGAACATTTTAAGGAACATTAATAGGGCTACAATAAAACACGTTCCAACAAAAAGCATGCTTATACAAAATATATGGTGTGAAATATATAAATCAAGAGTCACTATAACCATATCAAGTGTGACATGTGAAAGTGAAAGTACATAATTTATAAATGAAGGTAATACATGATCAGAGTTTCACATAAAATAATAAAACTAATTTATTTTGTTACTAAAAGTAAATCATAAATTGGCAGATAAATTTCTGAGTGCTGAATAAACATTATACCCTATGCATTTACTTATTCTGATACTCATAAGTACATGATCTTAACCAAGAATATTCTCCATTTGAATACATACTTGTTCAATTAAACACTATAAACATAATGAGGGAATGTATAATGCTAGACTGTGTCAAGGCCTCGTTCCATGACCTGATTTTTCTCATGATAACTACCGATGCATTGTGGAGATTTCATTAACCAGTCCCCAACCCATAAGTGTTTCATTAACTGGTCCCCAACCCTTTAAATATTGAGTCCAATAAATTTCTCTTATGTCTAGTAAGGTCATATATTCAAAGTGTCCCATACCACTTTGAATATTTAATTTATCATTCATATTATTTAAAATGTCCCATACCACTTTGAATAATTTAGTTCCTCAATCCATTAATGGTAATAATAGTTAAATTTCATTATTTAGCAATTATATATTTACAGTGAATCATACATTAATTATCAACAGAAACAACTGCATAGATATAAAAAATTAACCAATGACATGTATGGAATGACAGACAAACTATAGCATATGCGATGATAACCAATGAATATAAATGATTGTTCAGGTTTTGTCACATAAAAAGATAACTCTTAAATCCTAATGTCATAATTATGAAAGTAAACATTTTATATTCTAAAATTCATAATTTTGAATTTATAATAGTTGTAATTTATATTTAAAACATATGATGATAAATGGGTATCATAGATGTTTATTTAAAACTGTGTGAATATATATATATATATAACCAAAAATACAAATTGTATAAATAGGTTTTGCGTAAGGCAGACAAAGTATTTTAAGCCCTTACAATTAATGAATACTTTATAACATTATTTAATCACCAAAAATCGATTTTATGAAAACCTATTTCAGGTTATGATAAAAACCTATAAGTATATACATATAACCTTATATATATATATTTGTATAATCCACTTAAACAAAACATGAAAGGACACTTACATGATTTACATGTATATAAAAAAAGTATACTTTCACCATTTGAAAAACACATAAAAAAAACTTGTTTGTTTCATAATGAACACATATATACACACATATATCCATATATACAAAAGTGTATATATAGGTTTTATATAAGAAAACCGAAATTGAAAAATAACACATACTATTGCCATACATTTTTTAAAAACACTATTTAAAAAATGATAAACAACACTTATAAGACTTAAAAACTGATTCTAAAGGGGTATTATATAAAATGTATGATTATATATATATATATAACCATATATACAAAGTGTGTATATAGGTTTTCCACAAGTAATACAAGGTATATTAAACCCATACTAAATAAATTCAACCATGAAAATAAATATTTATTCCCTTACACCAAATTGGATTTAAAAATAGTTTTGATAAAGTAAATATAATCTTGAAAGATTTAATTAAAGAAATCTCTTACTAAATAAAAATGGAAATTTTCATGGATATTATTTGAAAAATAATAATCCCAGAAAAATAAAAATTATATCTTTGATATAAATAAATGAAGTTACTTCCATAAATTTATGAAGAACATAAGACATAAAATAAATCATAAATAATACCTTACAAGTTTCTTTATGAATACATGAGATGTAGGTAATATAAAAACACCATTAAGAAGATTTTCAAAACATATGTATAAATAAAATTATCCCTTGCAATATGAATAAAGATTAAATCCATTACTAAATATATGATCATAAAATAAATAAATGTTTGAAATAAATATTTAACCCTTACCTCAAAATCGAACCAACAATGCAACCTCTAACTTGAAAGCACAAAAACAACAAAAAGGAATTATCACGGTGCTTAAACATGGGTAAAGAGGTGTGTAGGTGGTGGAGAAAAACTCAAATATGTATGTGGTAGAGAAGAAGAAAGGGAATTCCCTTTAAATAACTCTAAAATTTATAATTCACAGAGCTTGCTGAGCAAGCTATGAATAATGAGACGGATAACATTGATAGAAAATATATTTTATATTTTCAACATAGGATCATCCAGATAACAAATCAACATAGAAATTTAACATAAATTATTTAAAATTAAGATTAAAAGGATAATATTGACACCATTGGACCAAAGTAAAAGGATTTTATGTTTACAGTCCAAAAGCAACAATAGTTTTAGACAAGGATAGATAGCAGGTCAACTATGAATAAAATGCAACAACGATGGAGAAATTAAAATAAAAGAACACAACAAATAGATCCAGACAAAAAAAACCCTACCTCATGTTAGATAAAAGAAGACAAAAACATTAACCAATATAGAAACCCTAACCCAGTCGGACTCGGCCGAATTTAAACATAAACGGTGCTCAAACTGTGGTCAAAACCCCCAACGCGTCTGCTTGCACACCGGCAGTGCGATGCTGAACCCAGGACACACTTGGATCCTACCCACACCACTCAAATCCCTCAGCCTTAACTCGTGTGAAGACAAATAGATGCGGCCTTATCTTCTCAGACAAAGCCCCAAGGCAGTATGCAGACCTCACATGACCTCCCTGCACTTCGCCACAACATTTCCTTGGAATCGGATTCCTCTCTCACATGAGACCCACAAGATTTCGTGAGATCCCCAACACTAGACCCTGCACGATACCACCTTCATGCGCAACACACACCAAATCCCTGACCATGGCCTACCTTACTCCAATGAAACCCCACCCAGTTCACAAACTCACGACCTGCACCCAAAGCATGGACCTCCCTGTTCACGGGTCTCCCCACTTACGTCGCGACACCCCAAATCCCATTACAGGATTCCCTCTTTTTTTAGTTTAATAATCTATTATTATTATTATTATATCACTATTATTATCTTAACTTTTAAAAAATCAAAAGTTATATATAAAACTAATAATATTTCAAACTTATTTTATCAATACTTTAGAAAGTAAAGGTTTTTATTATTAAATTCATTTATAAAACATATATATATTATATAATTGAAATGTTATAAATTAAATTAATAATTGAAATGTATTATCTTGAAAATTAAAATCATAATTATCATGACTTGTACAGAATAATTGTAATTTTGAAATATTAAAAATTTTAATATTATATATATATATATATGATTCAAAGTAACAATAGATTTTATTAAAAGATCATTCATATATATAAAATTTTAATTATTCTATTAAAATAGTTATATTATATATTTATAATTTTATTATACAAAATTAAAAATGTTAATAATGTTTTTAAAACTTTAAACTAATAAAAATTTATAATCTAATAATTATTACTTTATATATATATAATATCTTTAAAAATATATAAAATCGATATAATTATTCATATAATAGATTAAATAATTGTTCGCCTAAATTAAAATAGTGCACTTTTTCAAAATAATGTCATTAAAATAATTTAAAATAATAATTTCAATATCATTTATAACCATAATATAAAATTATAATTCTATAATAGTATTATTTTTATATCGTAATTTCATATAATTAAAATCTAGTATGTATATTTACATATAGATATATTATATTTTGGAAATAAAATAACAAAATAGTTGTATTCATATATGAGTATAATTATTATTTAAAATATTCTATTAAATAATATTTCGATAAGAATAAATTCTGTTTAATAAAAATATTTATTTTATATAATCTGTAAACAAGGTGAGATAATATTTATTTTGAAAACAGTACTTATAATAAAACAATATTAATTTTCAATTTATTGTTTTAAAGAAAACTTTTCTTAAAAAATGTCTAAACTATAAATATATCTATTTAATAAAACACTAATGGTCACAAAAGAAAACAACGGTCGTCTTAAGACACTAACAACTATAAAAAAAATAACGGTCAGGCGTATTTCCAATGGTCAAGAGGACCCTTATAAATACATGTTTATGGAATTTCATACTCCCAAGTTAGATTGGCTTACAAAGATGGTTATCTACATCCCTCTACTACTTAGTACATGTGCCCTTCTCCTAGTGATTGTTGTACCTCTCGTTCCCCTCGTTGTTTGATTTTCATGATCACAATCACCTTATTTTTTGTCTAACCTTGTTTTTAAGTGTTGTGAATGATAGGCAAAAGATTGTCAAAGGATTGGCCCAAGAATGGACAAGAAGTGGACTGAAATTCAGTCCACCGGCCAGCCGGTGGCTCCTCCACCGGTCAGCCGGTGGAGCCTGGACCAAAACTCTTCCCCTCTGCCAAGGCACCGGCCAGCCGGTGGCCCTGCACCGGCCAGCCGGTAGCCCAGTCAAACTAGCCATTGGCTTTGACCAGTCAACCCTCATTTGGCCTCCAACGGCTCCGAGGCCTTTTCCAACGGCTCCGAAGACTCCCCAAGGGTTCCATGCCTATAAATAAAGGCCAAGGAAGCCCCAGACACCAACCGGATCATATACAAAGCCACCGTACACATTTTCCATCTTTGGCGTACCTCCGGTGGACTTCCTCAAAGGAACCCTCTTTGATCCAACAACTTCCACATCCAAGGAGCTCCATCAAAGAAGCTTGGAAGCGGCCTTCAACATCTCCAATCAATCAAAGGCGCCCAAGGCTTCTCCAATTACGGTTTTTCGTGTTTTATTTATTTTGAGCTTAAAATTGGGTTTGTGCCTACAAACCCCAAACTCTTTCTTCATCCCTCTTTCTTTTGGGTTTCACATCACCACTAAGGTGTGAAGAGGTTTCTTCAAGCCTTTCCTTTTAAAAGGCTTGTGTCATAGGTGAGCTAGCCTTCACCTGTAAGAAGGCTAGTGGGTTCTTGCTATTCCATTGAAAGCAAGTGGGTTCTTGCTTAACCAACAAAAGCAAGCTGTAATAGGTCCTAGTGCTACCTCAAAGCCTAGTGGGTTTCTTGCTAAAACCATTGAAAAGCAAGCGGTAGGAATCTCTCAACGGTTGAGTTGGGAGCAGAGACGTAGACCGGGTTTTTGGCCGAACTCCGTTAACAATTTCTTGTGTGATTGTCTCTTTATTTCCGCTGCATTGTTACTTTGATTTTTAATTTGTTAATCTTTTTTTAAAAGGCAATTCACCCCCCCCCTCTTGCCATCCTTCCCGTTTTTCTCCGACCCAACAATTGGTATCAGAGGGGTATTTTGAATAATTCCTTAACCGGTTTCAAATTAAAGATCCTATTTTTTGATGGCTTCTACCGCTTCTTCCTCTCAATCCCCCGAAGGACATTCTTTGGATCGTGCTCCATTCTTTGATGGAGCCGATTATACTTTTTGGAAAACCCGCATGTCAACTTTTCTTAAAAGCATTAGCTATCCTATTTATAGAATTGTTATGCATGGTTTTACGCTCTCCTCTCCCGATGAGTCTAAATGGACCCCCAATAACATTGCTTATTTTGAGCTTGATGGCAAAGCCATGAACGCTCTTCATTGTGGTCTTGACCGTAATGTTTTTAATTGCATTTCTTCTTGCTCTACTTCTTACAATCTTTGGAAATTTTTAGAACTAACCTATTAAGGGACTAGCGAGGCTCCAAAGAAAGAATCCGATCAAAAGCAAGAACCCGACGAAAAGATCAAGCCCGTTTGCCCACCTCACAAGAAAAGGGCCAAGAAGAAGAAGAATAAGGCTTTAAAGAAAACTTGGAGTGATAGCTCCTCCTTCTCTTCTTTCTCCTCGAGCGACAATGGTAATAATTGCCTAATGGCAAAACATGAGGTATCTTCCTCCTCTTCCTCCTCTTCCTCCTCTAGTTCTTCTAATTCATTTAATCATCTATCTTATGAAGAACTCTCACATGCTAGAGACCAACTAGAAAAAGGTTTTCATGAATTATCGTCAAAATTTGTTGCTTTAAAAAAGAATTTCAAAAAGCTTTCCTCCGAAAAAGAACAACTTCTCAAAGAGAAGGAGGAACTCTCCCTAAAAATCCAAAATTTCCCAAATGTTTATTCTTTGGAATCAACCATCAAGGACCTTAGAGAATCCCTAGCCAAGTTCACCCAAGGTGAACAAAATTTGTCCAAACTCTTAGGTTCTCAACGAGTATCTAGAACCACCAATGGACTTGGCTACACCAATATAGCTTCCTCCTCCCATGCACCCACTGTTTTTGTAAGGGGGAGCTCTAGTTTTAAATTTTGTAATTATTGTAAGAAACCCGGGCACCTCATTTATGAGTGTGATTGTAAAAATGCCCGGTACGGTCAACCCAAATCTATTTTCTTTTCCGATGAATTCTATAGGAGAAGACCCGCTACACGACAAGTATGGATTGAAAAATCCCTTCTTGCGAGTCTCTCCGGGCCAAAATTTATTTCCTATCCCCGGTGATTCATTGTTTTTATTTAGGGGGAAAATTTTCAAAACCATGTCTTAGATTCAAAACTTTCAATTCAATTTTTGGTTCAAAATTTTCATTTCAATTTTGATTCAAAACCTTCAATTCAAACTGTTATTCAATCTTTAAATTTCCAAAATTTCAATTGATTTTCAAATCTCAAATCTTGTTTTTCAAATCTCTTATCCCTCAAATCAAATTTTTATGCCCCAAGCTATTTTGATAATCACAAAGGAGGAGATATTCTTGATTGATTGGGGGAGAATCATTTTGATCATGCTTAGCATTTACTTTCTTTATCCTTTAAGCATGTCTTTCATTTTTGTTTTTACTTTAATTGTTTTGGTGATTGTGATCATGAAAATAGGGGGAGATTGTTGTACCTCTCGTTCCCCTCGTTGTTTGATTTTCATGATCACAATCACCTTATTTTTTGTCTAACCTTGTTTTTAAGTGTTGTGAATGATAGACAAAAGATTGTCAAAGGATTGGCCCAAGAATGGACAAGAAGTGGACTGAAATTCAGTCCACCGGCCAGCCGGTGGCTCCTCCACCGGTCAACCGGTGGAGCCTGGACCAAAACTCTTCCCCTCTGCCAAGGCACCGGCCAGCCGGTGGCCCTGCACCGGCCAGCCGGTAGCCCAGTCAAACTAGCCGTTGGCTTTGACCAGTCAACCCTCTTTTGGCCTCCAACGGCTTCGAGGCCTTTTCCAACGGCTCCGAAGACTCCCCAAGGGTTCCATGCCTATAAATAAAGGCCAAGGAAGCCCCGGACACCAACCGGATCATATACAAAGCCACCGTACACATTTTCCATCTTTGGCGTACCTCCGGCGGACTTCCTCAAAGGAACCCTCTTTGCTCCAACAACTTCCACATCCAAGGAGCTCCATCAAAGAAGCTTGGAAGCGGCCTTCAACATCTCCAATCAATCAAAGGCGCCCAAGGCTTCTCCAATTACGGTTTTTCGTGTTTTATTTATTTTGAGCTTAAAATTGGGTTTGTGCCTACAAACCCCAAACTCTTTCTTCATCCCTCTTTCTTTTGGGTTTCACATCACCACTAAGGTGTGAAGAGGTTTCTTCAAGCCTTTCCTTTTAAAAGGCTTGTGTCATAGGTGAGCTAGCCTTCACCTGTAAGAAGGCTAGTGGGTTCTTGCTATTCCATTGAAAGCAAGTGGGTTCTTGCTTAACCAACAAAAGCAAGCTGTACTAGGTCCTAGTGCTACCTCAAAGCCTAGTGGGTTTCTTGCTAAAACCATTGAAAAGCAAGCGGTAGTAATCTCTCAACGGTTGAGTTCAGAGCGGAGACGTAGGCCGGGTTTTTGGCCGAACTCCGTTAACAATTTCTTGTGTGATTGCCTCTTTATTTCCGCTGCATTGTTACTTTGATTTTTAATTTGTTAATCTTTTTTTAAAAGGCAATTCACCCCCCCTCTTGCCATCCTTCCCATTTTTCTCCGACCCAACAGTGATTACATTATTTACTACGGTCGGTCCAAAGGATGAGGGCTACCTGCTTGGTCTCATTTTGAGACTAGGAGGTCTCCTAGTGGTGCTTCTCAGATTTTCCATTAGTTTCCTAGGCTAGTTAAGGTCTTTTGGCCTTGATGCAATGTAATCATTTCAGTGTTTAATTGAATAAAACATGCCTTGTTTATATCTTGAAATCATTATTTGGATAACATGAAAATTCGACGAAGTAAAACCATATTATTATTATTATTACACATGAAATAGGTTTGGGATGACATATATCTGCAAATTGATTTGTATAAGGAAAATAAAGGTGTTTCTCCCATGAGAAGCCAACACTCAAATTCCACCCTTCCAGAAGTCGATCCATGATCAATGTAAATCGATCCACTCCTTCAATGTTCAATATCACATTCGATCTGGGCTTGAGCATTTCATTAATATTAAACCCCCCATCCACAGTTGAACCACTTTTTCTGCTGCTCGAGACTTCGACCTGGCTTGGCCTCCCAAATTGAATCTCTCTGATATGAATCTCCCTTATATAAATAAAATACCTAATGCCATTTATCTGATCGATTTATTCTCTATTTTTTTATTTTATCATTTTTTGAATAAAAAATATTCATATTTTTTATATGTTTAAAATTTAAAAATATATTTTTATTTGATGTTTTTATAAAAATAATACTAATATTTTTATATTTTTTATAATTTCAATAATTTATAATTTTAGGTTTTATAATAAAATATATTATAATTAATTCATAGTTAATTTATATGAAGTTAACTATTATAAATCGTTTATAGAAAGAAATTTTATTAACATTTATCCTTTAAAATATTCTTAATTTAAAAAAATCATCATAATTTCAAATAAAATATACATGCATGAAAATTATTAATTATGAAAATTTAGATTTTATTTATTGAAATTTTTTTATAATAATTTTATAATAACAAAAAAATTACATTTAACATTCAAAATATGATTATTCACATTTCATTTATAATAATATTATTCCGTACAATTTAATTAAAATTATATTCAAAATTTATTCTTGATGTATATACATATATATATTAATTACCTTATTATTTTAAAAAACTTAATTTATAATCATTATACTTAACATTTTAATTAATTTGATATAATTATTTTCAATAATTTTAATTTTCAAGTAACCTTTGATATTAATCAGTATAATTTTTTTCCACAAAAATAATCATTTATTCATGTAGAAATATGGTTATATTATTACATAAAATATAAAAACTATAAAAATAAATAGTTTTTTATTTTAATAATTTTTTTTCTAATATTAATTAATTAATATTAAGAGTGTCATTATAATTTCTTCATTTATTTATTTACTTTATTAATTGATTATTTTTTATTTTTTATAATTTTGTTTTATTAATACTATTAATGATAAACTTGAATTAATGATTAATTAAAGATACTAAGAAATAATTTTTCTATTATAATGCAAGATGTGACATTATCCCCCATTAAATGAATTGCACACTCAGAATTTTTTTCTTACCTAATATAATTTTGAATTTCCATCTTCAGAATATAGAAAAACAAGAATGAATGAACTTCTATATTCTTAAGGGAACTTAATTACCTTACAGTTCAAAAGAAAATTCTATCTCTTATATTTTTACCCAAATGACAACTTCTAATCTCCAATGATATCTAGAACATTTCTATGATATGGAATGTGATATACCAAACCACACATCCAGATTTGGTTCTAAAAATATGTTGTCTATTTTTATTTAAAAATTAAATAAAGATACATAATATATTATTCATCTTAGGATCATTTATGGTCTAGTTTCAAGATAAATAACAAAAATAACTAACATAGAATCAGATTTTACAAAAAGAAATAATAAAATAGCTACTAGGATTTACGTGGAATAACTCCTTAAATGAAACCATCTAGTTTAGAACTTCTAACATACATGTGAAAAATATTTTAAAACATGTGATGAGCATAAAATATCATAGTAAGGGGTTTTAAAACTAGTGAAAAAAATACATTTATACATACTTATTTAAAAACCCTTAAAAAATTTTATATAAAATATAAATATTTTATATATAAAATATAAATATTATATATATAAAATATAAACATTTTATATATAAAATATAAATATTTTATATATAAAATAAAATTAAAAAATACTTACCATTTTGAAAATTCATTTCAAAAATATTATATTTTAAAAAATGGATTTCTACTTAAAATTATTTTGAAAAAAATAAAACTCTTCTAGATTTAAAATGATACTTGGAACACCTTATAAAACCAATGTGGCCAATTAGTACTATCACTGGTGGGACATCGTCCCATTGAGGTCTTAGGTTATATCCCCATTCCTCATTATCTTAATTGATATGAAAGTTCCAAATTTAATTTTAGGAAAAAAGTTATGAAGATGATCTTTTCTCATTTAAATCTCATTAAAAATATTTAAAAAATCATAATAGTATTTTTTTCATAATAGAAAATAATTTCAGAACATAAATCTTAGAAAAATATATTTTCAGAAATTACATTGGAGAAATCTGTATTTGATAATTTCCAAGGCATTAATTCAAATTAAATTGAATATAGAAGGTTAATATAAAATTCATGGAATTTCACTAATATACATAATGCAGGACCATTTATATATGAATATAAAACATTTATAATTTTAATTCACATAAAATGAAAATATAAAATATGATTAATTTTTTGTAAAAATTACATTGGAAATAATAATTATACATAATGTTATAATTAGAAGATATTTTTTTTAATAATTATATTATTCCTCTTGTATATAATTTTTACAAAATTTTATATAAAATATTAAGTTCTAATTTTTATAAATAATTTTATTTAATAAAATAAAAAACATAAAAACATATGATTTTGTAAATATATGAGTGAAAAAAATCAAAATCATTAAACAATATTTAAAATATAAATCCCTTACATAATTTAATTTATCTATATAAACTTTTTACATATATTTTGAAAACATTAAATAATATTTATATTTGAAAAATAAAATCAATTTCATTGATCATAAAATCCTATATGATTAAAAATAGGTAATATCTTAAAAAATTAAAATTTGAAAAAAATATAACTATATATATATATAAAATAAAACCCTTACTTTTAAAAAGAACTTTATAATACTTAAAATCGTAGAATATTTTGTAAAAACAAAAATAACCCCCTTACATATAAATTCAAAACACAAAATCATATATATATATATATATATATATTTCAAAATAAACCCTTACTAATTTTAGACTAAAAAAATATAATTAATTTTTTGAAAATAATAACATCCCTTATATTAAAATAAGGATGAATAAGGAAGCCTTATTCTAGAGTATCCTTCTTCCAGAGTAGGTATACTCTAAAATTATGAAATACCTAAGAATCCTACTACCATAATCATTAAGTCAAAGGATTTTTTAGAAAAATGACAGATGTTTTTCAGAGCATGAGAGTTGGGAAATTTTGATGAAAGAAACGAGGGTCATTTTTAATGTGGTAATTATGTATTGATTTATTTAAACACGATGAACTAGAAAAAGGATCTCTATTGAAAATTGAAAACTTGAAGATAAAGATGACTAATGTATTTATATGTCAATGGATTTGTGATCCAGAAGATAACAGATACATAGATGTTTGATGCATTAAAAAATGAAAAATATATAAATATTATATATATATCACTGCAACTGAATCTTCCAAACAAAAAATGATAAGGAAAAAATTTATATCAACTATGTATTTATCTAACTAATTTAGTTCTTAATTTATATCAATTATATTATAATCTGTATATTTTTAGTTTTGTGTAGGATTCTTCACCATGATTCAAACCACATCCAAATACAAAATAGCTATATCTCAACAAAATCATTGAAAAAAATGATTTTCATTTAAAATAACTATTAAAAATATCCACTGTGGAAACAAATAAATTAAGAGGAATACGATCAAAAATATGGAATTAGTAAACAAAAAATGATCTTAGAAACTCGATTCAAACAGGTAATAAAATACAAAAAATACTACCTCTAATAGATATGAAAACTTCTTTTCCAAAGGAAAATGACGGGGCTTCTGCCATGAATAGATGATGCTTGAGTTTTCCACCTTCTAGAAGTCGATCCATGTTCAATGAAAATAGATCATCTCTATTGGTGATTGATACCTTTTTCGTACTCCTCTTAATCCCTTCATCCATGCTTGATCGCCCATACGTGGTCAAACCCCTTTTTCAGCTGATCGAACCTATAAACTCACATGAAATCCTGAATGGAAGCACTGAGACTCGATTCTACCTTAGAAAAAATAGATCCCTAACCTATTTTATCTGATTAATTTATTTTCAATTTTTTTTATTTCATAATTTTTTAACAAAAAAATATTCATATTTTTTCTATATTTATAATTTCATATATATTATTATTTTATGTTTTGATAATAATAATACCAATATTTTCATAATTTTCATAACTAAAATAATTTATAATTTCATATATTTTATAAAAAATATATTACATCTAATTCATAATTAATATATATGAATTTAAGTACTATAAATCATTTTTATAAAATTTTATTGACATATATCCTTCAAAATATTCTTAATTTCATAATATCAACATAATTTAAAATAAAATATAATGGATTTAGACCTCATAATTACGAATATTTAATTATTATTTATTTCAGATATTTTATAACAATTTTATAGTAAAAAATATTATATTTAACATTGAAAATATAATTATTCACATTTCATTTATAGTAATATTATTCAATGAAATGAAATTATAAATAATATTACAAATTTATACCGGATATATATATATATGTATTTATTAACTCATTTCATATATAAACAAAATTAATTTATCTTCATGATAATTAACATGTCAATTAATTTGATATAATTATTACCAAAAAATTTTAATTATCAAGTAACCATTGATATCATTCAGTATAAATTTATTTTTAAAAAACACACATTAATTCATGTATAAATATGGTTAAATTAGCATATAAAATATGCAAACTATAAAAAAATAGTATTGTATTTTAATGGTTTTTATGTATGTAATTAATTGACTCATTTTAGGATATTTATTATAATTTCTTCATTTATTTATTTACATTATTAATTGATACTTAAATATTTATAACAATTTTTTTTATTAATCTTATTAATTCTAAACTTGAATTATGATTTAATTAATTCTACTAAAAAATAATTCTTAAATTAATACTCCAGATGTCATAGGTGACCCCAAAAAGGTTTAATCATAAGGTTCCAAAGGGGTATTACTAGCACTTAACAAATAATAATTTGTATCAATAAATTCATAATGAAGGAAAAAACTCATCCACTCCCTAGGTTCGAGTATGAATATGGAATTAAATGAAATAAATTATTAGAAAAACATATCATTTAAAAGGGTACAATCAAATTAAAAGTGAATATAATACCCAATAGTTAATATGAATTCATTTCAACATTTAAACTTATGATATCCATGAAGAATAGTGATAATTTCAACAATTTCAAAAAACGATCATCCTCCATTGTGGAATCCACCACAACCACCACCACAAAATGGTGTTCATTAGAATAGCAGCTAAGAATGGATTCCTACAGGGTATTTTTCCCATAACTAAGTTAGTTTTCCATCACTATAGACTCAAAAATATCCAAATAGAACATTTACCCATACTTATTTCAAATAAGAGATACCACAAGGTTCCACCCATATCATCACAACCTCACTGGGTGTTTCCATTATGGTCATTTTAGATAGGATGAAAAAAATTAGAAAATGTAACTTCTAAATGATATTGATAAGCTTTTTATATAGTGGTTATGAACCAATTGCCACACTACCACCCCAAAACAGATTTTTTATTCCCTTACCTCCATTACAACCTTTACTACACCCACCACATGGGCATAATGATCCCTAGAATATCCATGACCACACAACTAGATTTTGGAATAACTACAAACTCTTTCATGGCACCATCAAGCATTCAAAAAATGGATAAGAATGTTTAGGAATGTCGAGAACATTATAAATGTGGGATAAGAGAGTGACTTCATTAAATGTACACTTATAATTCACTCATAAATATAAAATTATATATTTAATTTTAGTTCTACCCTATCCATTATTGTGTGGGAAATATTATTAGGGAATCAAATCACCTATAGAATAGTTAGATATTTAATTTTCTATAAAACACATTTTTGTGAAATGAATTCAAACTATGCCAATAACTCTTCTATGAATAATGTCTATAAAGATGATCTACATAAAAACCATTTTATTTTTCCATTGACTACATTTAAACTTATTCTAAGCTAGGACTAGCTCTCTCTAAATTGGGACCACAATATATTCCTTATTACAGTAGTAATATTTGAAATTAAAAATCAATCCTTGAGTATATACCACTTAAAGAAATTCTATGAATTATCAAAGAATATTACTTTAATTAAATTATTTTTAATACCCAATAATAACATCTATTTTGATCAAATGTTTCAGGAGGAAATTATCATTCAAAACATGAAAACTATAGAGGAGTATGTTATTGTTAACCAAATAAAAAAAATTAAACAACACATTAATTTCATGATTTATATAAAAACCTCATAAATGATCACACAAAATAAGGATCAACACATTTAGTATATTGGAGAATATCCACATAAGAATGTTATTTTATGAAACTTGAGAACATTTCAATTTAATCATGATTAACTAGACAATGTTTTATAAATATCATGTGATATAATAATCCTAATAACCATTGGAATAAAAACACAATAAAGGGGTGATATCATATGTTCAGTAAGGTAAGAACATACCATAATGTATTATATCATAAACATGAAGGGGAACATTTGTAATGGATAAATATCAATATAAAGAATGATAAAACCATAAATGATAATTATAAAACAAGATATAGTAACTTATTATCATAAAATGATAATTATGGAATCATAATTTTTATGACATGGATCAAAATAAATATCTATAATCATATAACATTTGGGAATTATAAAATATGGAACATATTAAAAATATGGCATACCATGAAAAAATAGCATATCATGAAAATTAAAACCATAAAGGAAATGATGAATAATATTATAAATAGAATTGTATTGTGGAATTATTTTATAAAAAAACTTAAAAATGTAGAAAAACCATACCTATAAGAAACAAATTATGAAAAAACTCATCATCCCCATTCTTATATGAAAAAACTCATTATATCCAAACATAAAAATATAAGAACACTAATTATGACCTCACATGTGTGAAAAAAACCATTATGTCCATGCTATAATAACTCATGATATATAAATGTAAACTAATTAATTTTAGATTTATGTAATAACCCACAATTAATTATTCCTATATATGGTTTCGACTTAAAATCAATCATTATTATTTTCTAAATGACCCATTGAAAAATAATGGGTTTCCTAAACATTTCAAAAAATTCACATAACATGAACACAATTTATCATATAATATCGAATATACCATTTAAAAAAAGGAATCATATAATAATAAAATATTTAGTGTGACCAAAACAATACTACATGATATAAAATCCTTAGAGGAATAAAATAAGTAAATATACACAAGTTCAAATAGAAATCATTAAAACGTTGTCATAAATATGGTATGAGAATATATTAACATACATTTTTTTTGAGGTTGTTAAAAAGAATGATTTAAAAAAAAACATGATAAATAAATCTAAATAATATATCCTTGAAATGATAGTAAATAAAAAATGATAATAAATTTTGATTAGTAAATAATAAATAAAAATATGTTTATTTAACATTTTAGACCATTCTAAAGGAAAAATTAAAATTTAGAAAGGTAAAAAGGCATTATATTCAAATAATTGGTAAAATAAATTAAGATTTATATAAAAGGAAAATTATATTTTAATACCTTTATAGAAAATACATTAGATACAAATAAAATTGATATTGATGAAAAAATTCCTTACTACAAATGGTAGTTACTCTTATGAAAGTGAATTTTTTTTTATTTCAGATATAATTATATCAAAGAAGTTGTTATTGAGGATGAAATTTAATTTATCTATTGGAAAATTGGATATAAAATTAATATAGTTGAATTTCTGGATTAAATAATTCTTGAAAATTATATTCAAATAAGAAATACTATGACCAAATGAATAAAAAAATGATTCGTTGAAACTCTTACCATGATTTCCTGTATAGAATATCACACTCCATCCTCATGTATAACAAACATAATGATATTTTTAGCATATTTAAGAAAATTATTAATGTCTATAGTTTTTAATGATATATTGTAAAATTATTATCTACATGTATAATATATATTTTTAATATTAGGTGTGATTAATCATGATTATTTTGAACACATTTCATTATAGTAGTTTAGTTCTTAATTCCATCCCAATATTTAAAAATTCTCAAATATTTATAGGCACTAGAAATTATGTTTTAAAATTATTTATCATTTTCTAATTTCATTTCATAAACATTTTAATGATCATAACTGATTATGAAGTGGGTGGATATATTTTTTTAGTTTTTATAATGAACAAGAAGTGATTTCTTAGTTAATAAATTAAATGTTCATATTATTAGTAAATAACCAAAGAATAATTATTTATATATTAATATACTATATTGTGTTTCTAAATCCTTTCTTGAGGGAAATTTATATCCTTGTTCTTATGGGTTGTTAAACCAGCCTAATAAGAAAACGGTACAATATTTGTGGGAGTATGAATTTGGAGGATAATATATTTTTATAATATTATAGTCAAAAAGTATAGTGAAATTATTTATTTTATATTAATCTAGTGATTCAAAAAAGTCATTTATTTATAAGATTAAGGTAAATTAAAACGAATTTATCTTATAAATAATGAAAATTTACTTTTGGTATGTTCATTTTAGATGGTTTGTTTTAAACTAATTTCTTATTCTTAATATTTCATAAATAATTACTACATTATATTTATAGAATTGATATCCTAAAATTCAAAATTATCTATTAACTAAACTAACTTCTAGAACCTTCTTTCAAGGGTGTTGATGAAAAATGTAACATGTCATTCAAGGAGGAGGTAAAATTCTCATGAGAATGAGAAACATTTCCAGTTTTCAAAATTAATGGGAGGGGATAACATAATGGATATATAAAAAATATAACAAAAATTCATATATTATTTATACTAATGTCATTATATATAAGTATCCAACATAAATCATTACATACTCTAGTGAATTTAAACTAGAAATCACTTTCATAATTTGTTAATGATATTTTAGGTTTATATTTTTATAGAGATAAGTTATAAATCTTAGACAAAATTATATATATATATACAAATTGGACACTTCTAATACATATCAATTTTTCCCAAAAAATAAAACTTTAAAAAATAACTAGTTTTCTTAACATGAAAAATTCTCACGGCTTTCAACATGACATATTATTCATTCTTACCCATCCATAAGACATATTAAAAACATTTTAAAATATGGGATGCACATAAAATGACCATTGAGGTACATAATATAAATGAAATAAACATGTTAGTCCATGAATAATTATAAAATTTCTCCTTTTAGAGTAATAATTGGACTCAAAATAAACATTTTCTTACATAAGAAATCAACTAATTTTCTTACCTAAGAAATCAACTAATTTTCCAAAGTATTTTAACAACAGAATAATAATAAATATAAAGAAAATATAACACTCATAATGGATTCTTTTAAAAATTAAAAAAACTCATGAAAAAATTTTCAATAGTTTTTACTCTTCACCCTTATAAAGTAGTAAATACTTTTGTTTAAAACATAATCTTATTTATTACATTTTTTGGAACCATAAGATTAACATGAAATCAAATAAAAAGTATATAATGAATAAACTAATAAAATGGGAAATCATTTTAAATATCACTCTTACAGATGAAATAATAATATGGTAAACTTCTATACCCAATGCATTATAGGGCTATCATAGTCCCACCAATCCTTGGTTTATAATGTTACCACATGTGCTTGGTTCATAACGTAACCAACCATCCTTATTTTTTCATAGAACCACCCATCATTGGTTTATAATAGAATGGAAATTCATCATAAATAATTTTTAATAACCATTACATAATAATATCATACAAAAGATTAAAATTTTCAGCATTACACTCACAAATTATTCTTTACACCCATAAGAAAACATTTTCAGACATTAAAATATACACTCCATTTAAAAACCCATTTTCAATACCAAAATACCCATAAAAAGGGAAAGTTAGGTTTTAATTGAATAAAACATTAATTATTTTAGGGAAATCCAAAAAATTAAATAATGGATATAGAAGTAGGAAATTTATTTATCACCAGATATGTAAATATAGACCATTACTTATTTTTTTTTATCAAAAAAATCTATACAAAATAAGTGAAAAGATTTATTTTGAAAGCATACAAAAGAAAGAAAAAAGTTACTTTAAGTGCATCCAAGAGACCTGGGATCAAATCTAGGCAGAGGCTAATTTCCAAGTTACTATAGCAGTATTGTAGCAGGTACTGTAGCAGTATTGTAGCAAGTACTATTTGGAACTATTTAGCACTGTAGCATCCTAGAATATTCCCCCGTTTGGGCCTTCAGGCCACTGATTTGGTCCCTGAGTCCTTTAAGGCCTTCGGGCCACCCAATCCTTCGAATTAGTATGGCCTTCGGGCCACCTTAAGTGCAGATGAAAACCAGACAACCTATAAGGAACAAACTTCAGAAGGAGGAGGAGCAACCATAACAGAAGCTAAATGGATTTCAAGAATGAGTGGGTATGGCACCTGCCATCGGGACAAGCCTGTGCATGCACAAGAAAGTCTATCCGAACAACCATGCGAAGGTGGAGAGATGATTTAATTATGAAGATGATGGGGAGGAGCAGTTCCAAGTAGTTATTCTGGGTTTTATGTAATGTTTTAAGCCTACGGGAAATGAATTCCTCTAAGGCCTACGGGCCATGTGTTACTTATGCCTACGAGCCTTGTAAGGGTTTCACCTAACCCCTTGAAAGGTGGATTATCAAAATCAATAAAAAATGAATGCCTTCGGGCCATTGGAAGAGGATAAAACATTCATGTCCATATAATTACATTCATAAAATAATTTTAGAGAAAAATGGACTTGGAAGAAAATGAGTTTTAAGGGATCTTTAAAATAGTATTCTTGAAAACAATGTACCTTACCACATTGGAGGAATTTCAACCATAATCCCTATTTAAGAATAAAATTAGTCATAAAATTAAGTATCATGATAATAAATAAATTCATGACATAACATTTAAAAGGGGTTTTATATACACCTAAAAAATAATATAGGTTCATAACAACAAAATATGCCTCAATGAATGGAAATTGAGAAAAAATACCTTACCACGAGTCTGACTCATCACGTACATTATTATCTCCATGAATAATAAAATTATGTTAATTATTTACATTAATAAGAACCTTTTTTATTTTTTTATTAATTTTATTTTATCTCTTAACTTGATATACACAATTATTTAATCATTTTACTTTAGTTAAGAAGTTTTGACGGTATTTAGATTATTTGTCAAAAAATGACATCAGTAGGGTGACTATGGTTACAGAAGAAATTACATAAGAATATTTATAATAATAATCATGTTATATTTAAAATCCTTATAAATGAATTATTATTTTAAAAACAATCATTAAATATGTTGATGAAAATTTTACTACGTTACAATCTTGGAGACGGTTGGTCGTACGTATGCATGGGCAACATTTCTATTTTTCAATAATCATTATGTAAATAATGTAAGTAGTATTTTATCCTCAAATAATTATAAAAATATCATAAATAAAACATTATTAATTTAAATATACTTATATATATCATCCATGTATTTTGGTGATAAGAAAATAATCACATCACTTCATGGAGGTGATAGTCCACATATAAGCACGAACAACATTTTCATTTTTCTGTGAGTGGAAAAGGAAGAAATAAAATGATATATTATGTTTTCAAAGTGATAAAAATTTAATGGATATCATAATTATGTATTTTATATTACATATATTCAATGAAATCATCCTTACTACCTTCTATGTAGACAATTTGTGAAAAAATAATAACATCACTTTATGATGTGGTAGTTTGCCATATACATGAGCATCACTATCATATCCCCTACAAAATGGTAATTAAGAATTTATATATGATATAATAATTCCATAAGTTTATTTTTTTAAATATCATATATATATATATATATATATATACTTTTAATCCAACATTATAACAAGTTATGAGAGGAGGTGATGAAAAATGAATGACATCAATTTAGGAGGCGATAGTTCATCAAACACACAAATGATGATTTTGTTTTCCATTTGATGGAAGTGGATATAGGTTTAAATTTTTCCATTAAAATAATAATATATAAATATAATTGAGGTAATGGTGTTATTATATCATCATAATTGAAGATTATTTATAGGAGGTAGAAGAATAAATAAAATAAATTTTCTTGGTTAGGAACGATACCTCTACTTAGGACAAACTCCTTATGTTAGAACCAAAATACTTCTTAGGATAGATTTATGATCAATATAGTTATTCTTATTCATGGGGAGGTATGTATATAAGATATATTTTAGTTATTTCCCAAACTAAAGGACTTTGAATTTGTGAAGAGGGGAGGAGAGTGGGTGGCTTTTTATAAGTGATGTGAGTGGTACACATGTAATTTTTGAGAAGATAAAGGTGTACACATATTTTACACATTCCAAAAGTATTAAAATGGAATATAATCGAAAAATATATATGATTTGGACAAAATTATTCTATAAAATATATTTTATACACTTTTTAGGTCATTTTAATTATTATCATTTTAGTTTAATTTCCAAAAAATCTATTTTGACATTAACCGTGTGATATTTTTATTTTTTCACTATTCATTATGAGTAAAACATATAATTCCTAAATATTATAATAAAAATAAATTAGAATAAATATATTTAATCCATTTTACCAAATTATATTCACACAAGTGGATTCATTTAATTTAAAATTTAACCTCTAGCCACGACGAAAAAGTGATTTTTCGTGGAATGTATTTTTGAAGCATAAGATGATTTTATATTAACTCTATAAGATGTAATCATCATAGTATTAATATTAATTAATATTTAATGGATATATAATATATAAATTTTATTTAAATAATTCCTTCTTATAGATTTTTTTAATTAATTAAAATAGAGAAACATTATGCACTTTATGAAAGTTATAAAAAAACATTGTTTTTAAACTAAAAAAAAACTTATTCTAAAATCAAATATCAGGATTTTTCAAATGTAATTAATATGGATAAATATAAATAAATAATAATTATGTCACTTGAAATTATATTAAAAACATAATATGACTTTTAAATTATAAAATTATTTAAAAGATATGACATTTTTACAAAAATCTATATTTCTCACTATTCACCAAGAAATAAATATTTTAATTAAAAATAAAAAAAGTTCACCATATAATAATTTTTATATTCTTATTTCAATGATGAAATTAATTATTTCAAATAAAAATTCTATTATTTTGAAATTAACATTTTTTAGATAACAGTATAGTAAAATACATTAATTTAGACTATATTAATTTTTATTTAAAAAGCACATAATATATTTATCATGAATAGAACTATATAATTCATATTAGTAAACATGAATGTGATTTATTCTTTCATTAATTGGTTTTTTACATTATTCTCCCCTTTTTTAAGTTGTGTACTCACTATTTTATTCACTTATTAAAAAGGTGTAGAAATAATTCCGTCAAAGATTTTTTAGATTCCCATTATACTTATTCATCCATATGGGTTTTCCATAAAACCATATCCTAATGAATGACCTTATTCTGAAAAATATGATATCTAAAATCCATAATCCAAAGAGAATATTTCTCATAAGAAATATTATCTTCCAACTGAACTATTTCATGGCTCAAAACATGACATGAGCGTGGTATATATTCCTTTAACGTTGAAACATGAAATATGTTGTGTACCTAGGATAAACTCATAGGTAAATAAACTCAATAAGAAAATTATCCACCATTCCCATGGATTCCATATGATCCAATGAACTAGGGAATAAACTAACAATTTTTACAAATGAACAAAAACATTTTCAATGGAGATACTTTAATAAAAACATGATCACTTACCTTAAAATAAATACCTTTTACTTGGTTATCCACATAATTTTTCTGCATGGTTTGAACCATATTCATATATTGTTGAGTCAAATGAAAATTATCACCAATTTCCCTTAAAAAATTTAGTCTCATCAACTTATTTTCTCATACTTCAACCAAAAAATATGGAATCTATCATCGCTTTCAATATAATGATTCAAATGGTGTCATCAGTATAATAGAATTAAAATTATTATTATAAGAAAAACCAATCAATGAAATATGGTATTCCCTATTTCCCTAGTAATCCATCAAATAAAAAGAAGCATATATTTCATTATTGGAATCATTTTCTCGAACAGTCCATCAGATTGAGGATGAAAATATGTATATAAAAGTAATTATTACCCAATGATATATAAAGTAATTTGAAAAAATTGTATGTGAACCAATGATAATGGTATGAAACAATGGATATAGGAAATGCATTTAACCTTACTATATCCTATATATATAGTCGAGAAAGATGATCCTAAGAGATTATATCCTGAATAGGAGGGAAATGGGAAGATTTAGTTAACTGATCAATAATAACCCAACACTCATTGTTACCTTATGACTTATTTGACAATACCACCATGAAATCCATTAATAAATTTTCCCATTTCCACTCCGGCACTAGAAAAGCAGAGTAACTCCCTTTGGTAAATTTTATTCTTCTTTAACATAGTGATAAGTAAAATATTTCATTGTAATGTTATTAATATATTTTTTCAATACATACAAATAGTAATACTTCTAAATATCTCAATACATCTTTCTGCTTCTTGAATGAGTGGAATATTGAAAACTATGATCTTGAATGAATAACTCTTTCCTAAACTAGGAATTAGAAGACACAAATAATTTTCTTAAACTTATGTGAATTTAATTTGGTAAAATAGATTAAATATTCTCATTTAGATTAATTTATATTATCTAATAATGATAGCATAATTTTTACTCATAATGAATACTAAAAAAGAAAAAATATTTAACACTATTAATTTCAAAACAAATTTACTAGGGGTTAAACTAAAATGATAAGGGTTAAAAATGACTAAAAACATTTATAACACCCATTTATTGGAAATATATAGACCTTATATCTTTTAGGATCAAGAAGAGCCCATTTTTTAGCCTTGTGTAATTTTAAAAATATGGGTTCAAGTTTTTCTTTTCAAAACGTACAAGTGATCCACTCACCTCACTTATAAAAGGTCATCCCAAATCCTCTAATACTCACACTTTAAAAACCCATTGGTTTATCCAGTAATTTCCATAATCAATCCATTAATTAAATCATATAATAAAATAATCATTGTTTGTTCATAAATATAACATGATAATCCTTTTAGTGGAAATAAAAACAAGTTTCCCAAATAAGAGGTAATGTCCTTAATTGAGGGTTTTATTTTATTTATTCCTCCAACTAATAAAATTACTATTAATACATGATTATATAATATCCTAAGTATATTATCTATAATTATATTCTAATATTTTAGTCAAATAACCTAAATTCTTATTCTATTCCATCAAATGGGATACAAAATCATTATTTTTGTATACAAAGGACAACCACCTCATGAACTGATTTTATCTGTTCTCCCATTACAACCTCTCACGGTTGGGAGTAATTATGGATTAAATTTTTATATATGATATTTATGATATTATTATACTTATGTAATTTTAATATCATATAGACCTTCTTACTTTTCATTTTGTGGGCGTATGATAACACCACTAGAGTGTATAGATAACTACAACCTTGCAAAGTGATCTGATTCGTTCATGCTTTAAAAGGAAGGTAATGAAGATAATTTTAATGAATTTAAGTGATACATATGAAATTAAAATTATTCTATAATGTGAATATATTATTTACCTTTATTTATTTTAATTCTCTTAGAACATAGAGACATCGTTCATGCATACATACATCCTATCATCTCCATGAATGCCGTATTTTATTTTCTATATATAGCTTTTATATACTACTAAAAAAATATATATAACAAATAAATAAAATTATGTGATATTTTTATCATGGTTATATTTCTGAATATTATTTACTCATTATCAAATTAAGTGTACCAAAAAATAACAAATCAAAACACACATGAAAACAAATATTTTTTTCTCTAAAACGTGACTTTATCAGGGATTTTTTAATAAAAATGTAATAAAAGCTTGTAAGTAAATAATATATGGAATGATAAATATAATTATGCTTCTGTAATAGATATATAATAAACTTATATTTATTATACAGTAGTTTTGAATGTGTATAAAGTATTTCAATACTTAATGTAAGGGATTTTCATCAAACTTTTTACTTTTTTCAGACACATGCCATATTCAACACTTATTTCTTTATTTTGGTGTATATAAATGAAATTAATGTATTTTATAATTATTTACTTAAAATTTTAGAAATTTAATTATCCATTTCATGATCTCCCTTTCCTGAGGTTTATGCTTTAAAAGTCACCAATGTGATAACATATTTTTATCAGAATTTCCCTTCTTTGAGACATATGTTATGTTATGCACCTATCTCATTTTAAGAGGTGTATATACAAACCCTTTGACTTGTAATATCAACAATTTATTTATTATATTGATATTATAAGTTCAATTGAATTTTATTCATTCCTATGGATTACGAATCAAGGGTACCGAAGTGGTAATGGGTTTATGATGCAATCTCATTGTTTATAAGGTTTTTTTATGATTATAGTTCCAATGAATAAATATTATGATACATATCAAATTAAACTCACGAATTTTATTATTATTTGGTTATTTCATGAGAATATAAGTTTTAATTTAATTTTCCTCTCATTATGTACACAATATTTGTTACGTCCCCGACCCGGAAGCCACTAAACCGGTGCTCCGAGCCGGGTAGTTACATAACCATAAGCACGCCTCCCTGTATGCCAAAGGCTGCCGACTAGCAGTGGGGGTCTATGCGGTCAAGTGGGAAGAATATACCCCCTTTTTATCAGATTAAGCCACAACAGAAATAAAACAATAGCGGAAATAATAATCAATAAACAAGGAACATGAGTACGAACCATTTCCACCAATAAAATATGCCATGTCATAATACAAGTGAAAAAGTGAACAAAATCCCAGAATAAAGAAAATGACCAAAATCCCCAAAATGGTCTCGACTCCAAGTCTGGATCCTCCACCAAGTGCTACCCATGTCCACTCAATTATCAAGTAAGGACCCTTTCCCTTCTCCTGACCTACGAACATGAAGTCTGCTCAAGTACCCAATGGCGGCCTGAGCAGGGTGTGAGTACAACTCAGTAGGCCACCACCAACGATGTCTAAAAAATATCCAGTATGAACAAGTAGTGCATGCAAAAGGAATATTAATGATAATTTCCAAGTAATTATTTAAGGTGCCATTAACCAGTTCAGAGCCAAAGCCATTTCCACTTCCATTACCATTCATTTCACACCAATTATCATCACTTACCATTTAATCACATTTCCATGGGTTAATCACATACATTATGTCACATGGGTCTAAGGCCAACCATCACAGGCAAGAGGTAAACACATCGTTATCCTATCTCACTAGGACTAACCCCTCATAGTAACCATATTCACACCTCGAAGCCTCAGTCCGGGTGGATGCAACCATATCCTCACCTCGAAGCCTCAGTCCGGGTGGATGCAACCATATCCTCACCTCGAAGCCTCAGTCTGGGTGGATGCAACCATTAAGAGAATAGATCCTCCGTCCTCATTACTAACCCATGCATTTAGGGTGGAGTTCAGAGCATCAGTGTTCTCTAGACCCGTGGGCGTAGATCCTCAAGTTATACCCCACTCTACCAAGCCATGTACACATGCTTATATATATAAGTAACCATCAACAAACCTTACTGATTATCCAATAAAAACATATATTTTAATTACATTTTAATGGTATTAAATGTTCATTTTTGATCTTATGGGCCTGATTTAGTGAATTTTCATTATGAACATCCATTCTCATCATTTGTGCACTTTATGCCTAATGTACACCAATTTAGGCCCAATGAGTCATCTGATTATAAGGAATGTAATTATAAATATTTTAATTTGATATTTTTGGAACTATATATACACTTAAATGTGAACATTTTTCATTCAGGGATCAATGGATGATTTATAAACGATGATGGAGATATTTGGAGATGAATGGAAGTAATTCTAGAGAAGGAAGATTGGAAACCAGCCCACTTATGAAACTGTGGGGCCCAACTTACAAGCCCAATGAATCCCAAATTGTTTGGGATGATATAAGAAATGTTTAGGAACAAATAACTCTTCATGAGATAATGATAATTATTCCTCTATGGTGGTCATTAAGGCGTCCCAAATTAGAGATAAAATTCTGGGCCAGATTCTGCGGCCCAGAAAAACAGCCCACTAATTTGATCATATATCGTAATAAACAACTCCAAATGGGCCCAAATTTTACAGGAGGTTATAAGAAATCCGAGTATCCATTTTCTTCTTCTATGACCCACTCTGATTCGTCAATATAGAAGGTCTTACAAGCGCTTCTGTTCGGTAAAGGAAAGCTGGATGCCACCTCGGGTCAAGGGTGGAAAAATCAACTCTCCCTTACTTTCCACCCACCTATGGCCTACCAAAATTAATTGAGAAGACTTGGACTATTGGAGGCTCGACCCCAGGGCTCAAAAATGTCTATTTAAGGTAGTGGTGTTGGAGGATTTTGGGATCTTGTGTGCTTTGTTCAATTGTAATGTTATGCTGCAATTTTGTTGTCTCAAATTTGTCTTTCACATGTAAGTTGTTCAATTCACCTTAGTCTCTTAATAAAAGTTCTTCTTATACTCTTATTATGTTGTTCTTCATATCACTTTTATACCATTGGATCAAGGTGTGAATTTATTCACACCAAACCTTGTGAAATTATTTACACAACGGTGGAGTGATCATTTTATTTTTGTTGTTTTCTTTACTTCTCCATTTCCTCCCTCATGAGTCTACTTTCCGCTTCCATTGAAACCATGGGATCAATGGAGGGCTAACCCACTTATGGGTTGATCCAAGGGAGCATCAAGGGGCTGTATTGAATGTTATTTATAACCCCATTAATGTATAATCACTTCTTTAATTGATATTTTTATTTGATGATTTTTAAACTCAATCATCCTTGTTGAATTTAAGGCCACACACTTCAAGTGCTAATACGAACCTTTACCTTGAAGTGCTCAAAACATTTATCCTTCAAGTGTATAGGTGATTAGTATTAAAGGGTGTAGGAATTAAACCAGTAAGTGATGATGTTGTTTTATCTCCTTAAATGAACCCATCTCAAATATAAGAAATTGAAATCATTGAAAAGGAAATACGTCCAATCCAACCCGAGCAATAACCTAGGATCAACTCATTCTTTTAAATTGAATTCACTTAATTCTCTTAGAGTTCCTTTAAACCCATCTAAAACCAATCCATGTTGGCCACTTCATAGCCAAAAACAGTCCATATAATGTACGTGTCTATAGGTTTCTTCTTAGGTCTCCGAGGATTCGACAACCCAATCTAAACTAGAAGGACCATCTTACCATCTTCTCTTGGGTAAATTTGAGCGTGAATCAAATTTTGGCACCATTTCCGGGGACCAAATTAAGTAATCTAAACACCCATTATGTTATCCCCCATTTCTTCTTTTCTCATCCAAATTCTCTTATCTTGTCCCTTTCTCGTTTTTTTCTTTTGGCGCATGTCCGCCTACACCCACGATCAATCAAACCGTCTAGTTAGGGTGGATAGTACTGGGGTTGGGGAGTCAAGTACACCAAGTGTACTCATTCCATTATATCCTAATCTTCATAATAATCTATAGTCCAAAATTGAGCCCATTTGAATGGAAGGTCTTCAAAGAAACCAACTCAAAACCCGGGTGGAAGCCAAAATGGAAACCCAAATGAGGCAGCCCCAAACTTGGGGAATGCGGTCGATCAAACCATGAATGAATACCTCACACCTTCCTAGACCAATTACCCATCATGCATTAGACACAATTCCCTATTATATTCCAAATAAATCTTTAAACCTTATTTCCTAAACCATCTTCCCACATTCCATGGAATGGAGTCCGAGATGCCCTACCTTCACATTAAGGAGTTCAATGACATTGTAGAAACCATGTGTCCCCCACATCAACTAGAATCAGCTAAGATGAGGCTATTTCCTTTTTCTTTAAAGTATAGAGATAAAAATTGGCTAAAAAATTTGATACCATCATCCATCAACTCTTGGTACCAACTACAAAGAGAATTCTACAAAAAATACTTTCCCCACCACAAAACAATTGCACTTAAAAAGATCATCCAAATTTTTTTTGAAAAAGAGAGAGAGTCATTCTATGAAACATGGGAGAGGTTCAAAGACACTCTAAACATGGTTACACACCATGGTTTTTCTATTCCTGAACAAGTGAGAATTTTCTATGAAGGGTTGGGTCTAGGGAACAAACAATTCTTTGACATGATGTGTAATGGAACCTTTAAAAACAAAGCCCCAAATGATGCTTACGAGTATCTAGACATCCTTTATGAACAAAACCAAACATGGGGAACTTCACCTTATTCTGAAAATCCACAAATAAATACTGGAATTCATACAATTAGAGAAGAGGAAAGCCTTAGGGCTAAACTCGCAGCACTCTCTAGGAAGGTTGAAGAGATAGACCTTAGGAAAGTCTATGAAATCCAAACTGTAGACCTTGTTTGCACAATTCGTGACAAACATGACCATAAGACAGACAACTGTCCAACTATTCCATCCATCAAGGATGTTCTTTTAGGAGGACCTGTAGTGGAAGTAAATGCTTTGAACTTTCAAAAGCCTAAATACCAAAACAACTTCAACCCAAGGTATAATGACCACCCAGGATTCCACTAGAAAGATAACCAACAACCTAGCCAACCACATGGACAAAATCCTTACCCCCATCAAAACTACCAGACCCATAACTAGTTCCAAACCCAACCTATCCAATACCAACAGCCACCGGTACATTTTCAACAAACTATCCCACCTCCAAAATATCCCCCTGGGATAAACCAACCTACTCAAGAACCCACCCAAACTGTTCCACAAAGTCTACTAGAAAAACTGTGAAAACAAATGGAAAGGATGAACTCAGAAGTCTCTTTCCTTAAAAAATAACTTCAAACCATAAAAACTGGAAAGGCACCCATGCCTACTCAGGCGGTTCCATCCTCAACTTCAAGGGGAGATTCAAGTTTCACTCAAACAACTCATGAACAACTAAAGGCTGTGACTGTTTTAAGAAGTGGGAAATCAATTGAGAAACCTGAACAACTAATTCAGAACCCACCTGAAGATTCAAACATGGATGAAAATTCAAATGAACCAAATGATCAAACTGAAAAACATGATAACATTTTCAAAGAAACAACTCTTTAACAAACAACCCCACAACCTGCACCATTTCCTCAACACATGAGGGGGAAAACCAAGCCTGAATTGAGTGAAACATTGAGGGAAATCTTCTCACAAGTCAAGTTGAACATTCCTCTTCTCGATGCCATCAAAACTATACCTTCCTACTCAAAGTACCTTAAGGACTTGTGCACTTTTAAAAGAAAATTTTAACATAAAAACCAAGTCCTTTTGGATGCTAATGTGAGTACCACCATTCAAGGGACCATTCCTCCTAAGTTGAAAGACCCAGGTTTCCCTTACATCAATGTTGAACTAGGAGAAAGAAAAGTTTTCAAGGCCTTGTGTGATCTAGGTGCTAGTTTCAATCTCATCCCCTATGTCGTGTACTGCCAGTTAGGCCTAGAAGAACTCCAACCCACATCTATCACACTTCAACTTGCTGATCACAACATTAGGGTTCCAAAGGGGATTTTAAAGGAAGTTCTAGTAAAGGTTGAAAACTTCATCTACCCTGCTGACTTCATTGTCCTTGACAACCATCCAAACTTAGGAAATAAGGAACAAACCCCAATAATCCTTGGCCATCCTTTTCTTGCAACAATCAACTCTGTTATCCGAGTCCGAAATGGGAACATGACCATCACCTTTGGGAACATGAGTCTAGACTTGAACATCTATAATGAAAGCTCACAAATAGGGGATGATGAGGACATTCATGAAGTAAACATGATAGGAAGAATTGATAATGAATCCATAGAACATCAAGGAAAATTTGATGGATGTTTAAGTCAGGATGAGATTGATTTCCTTTGTTCGTATGAAGGAAGTTTATCTCCTTGGATTGAATCATTTCTAAATTTATCTTATGATGAAGTCTTAGGTCCAACAATCAGTGAAACCTTTCAAGAAACCACTTTCATGGAGACCACTCTAAATTCCTTCCCTAAATCTGATCAAGTCAATCTAGTAGCTGAAACTTCTACATGTGGGGAATCAATCCTATATGAAACTCTAAAAAAAGAAATTAAACTTGATCCAATGTCCCAATCTTCTACTGAAATTCTGAAACAACCTGATCTTGAATTGAAGGAACTTCCTGCTATACTCAAGTATGCTTTCCTAGGGGACAATCAAACACATCCTATTGTCATTTCTTCTTCTCTTGAAGCCAATCATGAGAGGATGCTTCTAGATGTCCTTAGGAAGCATAAGAAAGCCATTGGTTGGACCCTTTCTGATATTCCTGGGATTAGCCCACTTATTGGGACTCATAGGATTGTTCTGGAATCTGATTCAAAGTCATGTTGTTAACCTCAACGACGACTCAATCCTAATCTCATGGAGGTAGTAAGAAAAGAACTTCTGAAATTGCTAAAAGCTGGTATCATATATCCCATAGCTGAGAGTGAATGGGTGAGCCCAATCCAAGTGGTTCCAAAAAAGTCTGGAATCACAGTGATAACCAATGAGGATGGAGAGATTCTTCCAACAAGGGTGAGTAATGGATGGAGGGTCTGCATTGACTATAGGAATCTAAACTCATTCACCAAGAAGGACCATTTCCCCTTAACATTCATTGACCAAGTCCTTGAGAGAGTGGCAGGTCATGCCTTATACTATTTCTTAGATGGGTACTCAGGGTACAATCAAATTGAGGTCTCCCTAGAGGATCAAGGGAAGACTACATTCACATGTCCACTCGGAACCTTTGATTTTAAACGCATGCCCTTTGGGTTATGCAATGCCCCTGGAACCTTCCAGCGGTGCATGATGGGAATCTTCTCAGACATGGTAGGGGATTTTCTAGAGGTCTTCATGGATGACTTCTCTATGTTTGGGGATACATTTGAGGGATGTTTGTAGAATGTGGAGAGAGTCTTTTTAAGATGTGAAGAAAAGAATCTGGTCCTAAACTAGGAAAAATGCCATTTCATGGTTAAATAGGGACTTGTTCTAGGCCATATGGTCTCGAGTAGGGGGATTAAAGTTGATAAAGCAAAGGTTGACATCATTATTCACCTTCCATCACCCAAAACTTCAAGGAAGTGAGGTGTTTCTTAGGACATGCTGGTTTCTATAGAAGATTCATCAAGAAATTTAGTTCAATATCTCGTCCCCTTTGTGCTCTCCTAGTAAAGGATGCTCCATTTGTTTGGACAGAAATATGTGAGGGTTCATTCTCAACCCTAAAATCCTCTCTCACCTCTCCTCCCATTATGAAATCTCCAAATTGGAACCTTCCTTTTGAACTTATGTGTGACGCCAATGACTTTGCTGTTAGAGTTGTGTTAGGACAACGCTGTGATAAAAATCCTTATGTCATTTCTTATGCAAGAAAATCCTTAAATGATGCCCAAATAAACTACACCACTACTGAAAAGGAGTTACTTGCTATTGTGTTTTCTTTAGAGAAGTTTAGGTCCTACCTCTTAGGATCCCCCATCATTGTGTTCACTGACCATTCTGCACTAAAATACCTCTTCCAAAAACAAGATTCCAAGGCTAGACTGATTAGGTGGGTCCTTCTCTTACAAGAATTTGACCTCACAATCAAGGATAAAAAGGGTTTTGAAAATGTTGTAGCTGATCAACTCTCTAGGATGGAATTCAAAGACAACTCAAATCACCTTTCTGTGTCTGATTTATTTCCTAATGAACACCTATACTCTGTGAGTGACTGCCCTTGCTATGCTGACATAGCCAATTTCTTTGTTACAGGAGTCATTCCAAAATTCTTAGGGACTCAAGCTCGAAGGAAATTACTTTCTGATGTTAGACACTATGTGTTTGATGATCCATAACTCTATAAGTTCTGCCCTGACCAAGTCATTAGAAGGTGTGTTATAGAATCTGAACAAGAGTCCATCCTTAAATTCTGTCATAGTGAGGCATGTGGAGGTCACTTTTCCTCTAATAAAACATCTTCTAAGATTCTTCAATGTGGTCTCTTCTGGCCCACCCTCTCAAGGGACTCTTACACATTTTGTCAAAGCTGTCCTAGGTGTCCAAAGTAGGGTCCATCACAAAACAGAATCAAATGCCACTCACTCCCATCTTAGTGGTTGAAATCTTTGACTGTTGGGGAATTGATTTCATGGGTCCCTTCCCAAACTCTCGAGGATACCTCTACATACTCTTAGCTGTTGATTATGTCTCAAAATGGGTTGAGGCCATTCACACTAAGTCCAATGATCATCAAGTTGTGATTCGATTTCTAAAAGAGAACATATTTTCTCGATTTGGAATTCCTAGGGCTATAATCAGTGATCGAGGAACCCATTTCTACAACCGCCCATTCTCTTCACTCATGTCTAAGTATGGTATTTCTCATAAAGTGTCCACTGCATACCATCCTCAAACCAATGGTCAAGCTGAGTTAGCGAATAGGGAGATTAAGAAAATTCTTGAAAAAACTGTCAACCCCTCTAGGAAAGATTGGTCTGAGAAACTCTTAGATGCTCTTTAGGCCTATAGAACCGCATATAAAACCATTTTAGGAATGTCCCCATATAGGTTGGTTTATGGTAAAGCATGCCATTTTCCAGTGGAGATTGAACATAAGGCCTTTTGGGAAATTAAGAAAATGGATTATGACCTGTCATTGGCCGGAACAAAAAGGAAATTAGATCTCAATGAACTGGAGGAATTAAGGATGGAGGCTTATGAAAATTCAAGGATCAATAAAGCTAGAGTTCAAGCCTACCAATCTAGGAATATCAAGGTCAAACATTTTGAACCGGGAAAACTTGTTCTCTTGTATAGTTCAAAACTTCATTTACACCCGGGGAAGTTAAGGTCTAGATGGTCAGGACCTTTCATAGTGCATCATGTGTACCCCCATGGGGCAGTAGAGATTCAATATCCCACAATTGGTTACATCTTCAAATTCAATGGTCAAAGGTTAAAACCATTCATTGAATCATTTAATAAACAGGAAATAGAGGTTGAGTTAACGGAGCAAACCTATGAACCAGGAAAAACTTGATAGATTTAGGGTCCATGTCAGGCTAATGACGTTAAACAAAGCGCTGCATGGGAGGCAACCCATGGTTTTCAAGTTTCCTATCATTTTTTTGTTTTAATAAAATTTATATTTTAAATAGGATTAATTAATAATTTTTATTTAAAAAAAACTGTTGACCTATTCTTCTATTATGAGTATGGATGGGTATGAAAGGGGAGCACCATATTCATCTGTGTCACACAGTGTGATGCCTGAGTAATACCTTACCCAGAAAATTAAAAGAAGACAATGTATCATTAGTTTGATTAAAAAAAAACAGAAAAATTGGAAAAACCGTAAAAATGATGATACTTGGAATTAAATAAGTTGTTGTGTTGTTTGTTTTGTCTGGTTTTTTCTTCTTTTTATGGTTTAGGTACTATTTTGGGTGATACATGTTCAATAAAGGAGGTGCCTACATACCCCAAGAGATCAAAGGAATAATTTGGAGCAACAAGAAATTCAATTTAAACCAGGTGATTTCATTCCATGATCCTTAGTTTCAATTTCCTTATTGAAATCCCCTTTTATTCCTCAACCCCATTCTAAATTTTATTTTTATGAAAATAGGGACAGTTTCATTCTAAGTTGGGGGGTGTGGAAACAAAATGTTTGTTAAAAAAAACAATGATAAAAAAAAGTAAAGTAAAATTCCTTTATCATTCATATAATAACATCTTTGCTCACATTAAAACTACATATAAAATAATTTTTATTTCCTTGACTCTTAATTTAATTCATGATTAAGTTTAAAAGCATTTATTTTGGAAGTTTGGTTGTCCAATGAAAATTTTCATCATTTTTATTTTAATCCATTAAATAAAAATGCCACAATGCATGTCCTCTAGACTGTGGGGTACTAATTTGAATTTTTGGGGTCCCATAATAAATAGCAGTCTGGTTTTATTTTTATGAATAATATGAGTATTCAAAAAAAAAAATAAAAAAATAAAAAAATAAATTTTTTTTTGCGTGTAGAGCAATGGATTGATAAAATGAGAGGCTTTCGGCACTTGGGGATTGTGACTCCAGAGTTTTCTAGCCCTAAGTTTTTCAATCTATCTCTATTTATGGTAATATGACTTTGTTTTTGATTAAGTTAACTCAAGACGATGCCCGAGTATGTGGGCTTCACTTGGTGCCCTAAGGCCTTTAAGTCTGGGAGTCATCGGCCAAGTCTTGCTACATGGGTTAATTTGATTAACTTCAATCTCAATTAATATGGCAATATTGAAAAAAAATCCAAAAAAAAAAAATTAATTAAGAATACTCATATTAGGATTAAATGTGATTCCACCTAGCACTTCCATGATTTCCCCCTTGAATGAAAATGAACCCCCATATCTATTGTGATTCACAACACATCATTACACCTAATTGAGTTGGATGAAGTATGATGATGGATTTTATCAACGGAATGGGCTTGGGATTGGGATATGCTTTTGAATTCATCTTGTTTTAAATTATCTTGATAGGTTATAAAGATATATTTGTGTGCAGTTTACATTGTGAGCACTGTTTGTTATAATGTGTTTGAAGAAAAGAATTCAAATAAAATCATTGAATTATTTGCTTGGGACTAGCAAATATCAAGTTGTGGGGTGTGATTATCCAATAAAAACATATATTTTAATTACATTTTAATGGTATTAAATGTTCATTTTTGATCTTATGGGCCTGAGTTAGTGCATTTTCATTATGAACATCCATTCTCATCATTTGTGCACTTCATGCCTAATGTACACCAATTTAGGCCCAATGAGTCATATGATTCTAAGGAATGTAATTATCAATATTTTAATTTTATATTTTTGGAAATATATCTACACTTAAATGTGAACATTTTTCATTCAGGGATCAATGGATGATTCATAAACGATGATGGATATATTTGGAGATGAATGGAAGTAATTCTAGAGAAGGCAGATTGGACATCAACCCACTTATGAGACTGTGTGGCCCATCATACAGTCCCAATGAATCCAAAATTTTGTGGGATGATAGAATAAATGTTTAGGAACAAATAACTCTCAATGAGATAATGATAATTCGGCCTCTATGGTGGTCATTAAGGTGGCCCAAGTTAGAGATAAAATTCTGGGCCAGATTCTGCGTCCCAGAAAAACAGCCCACTAATTTGATCATATCTCGTAATACACAACTCCAAATAGGCCCAAATTTTACAGGAGGTTATAATACATCCTAGGATACATTTTCGTATTATATGGACCACTCTGATTCGTCCATCTAGAAAGTCTTACAAGCGCTTCTGTTCGGTGAAGGAAAGATGGCTTCCACCTCGGGTCAAGGGTGGAAAAATCAACTCTCCCTTACTTTCCACCCACCTATGGCCTACCAAAATTAATTGAGAAGACTTGGACTATTGTAGGCTCGACCCAAGGGCTAAAAAATGTCTATTTAAGGTAGTGGTATTGGAGGATTTGTGAATCTTTGGTTCTTTGTTCAATTGTAATGTTATGCTGCAATTTTGTTGTCTCAAATTTGTCTTTCATATGTAAGTTGTTCAATTCACTTTAGTCTCTTAATAAAAGTTCTTCTTATACTCTTATTATGTTGTTATTCATATCAATTTTATACCATTGGATCAAGATGTGAATTTATTCACACCAAACCTTGTGAAATTATTCACACAACGGTGGAGTGATCATTTTATTTTTGTTGTTTTCTTTACTTCTCCATTTCCTCCCTCATGAGTCTACTTTCCGCTTCCATTGAAACCATTGGATCAATGGAGAGCTAACCCACTTATGGGTTGATACAAGGGAGTATCAAGGGACTGGATTGGATGTTATTTATAACCCCATTAATGTATAATTACTTCTTTAATTGATATTTTTATTTGATGATTTTTAAACTCAATCATCCTTGTTGAATTTAAGGCCACACACTTCAAGTGCTAATACGAACCTTTACCTTGAAGTGCTCAAAACATTGATCCTTAAAGTGTATAGGTGATTAGTATTAAAGGGTGCAGTCATTAAACCAGTAAGTGATGATGTTTTTTTATCTCCTTAAATAAACCCATCTCAAATATAAGAAATTGAAATCATTGAAAAGGAAATACGTCCAATCCACCCCGAGAAATAACCTAGGATCAAATCATTATTTTAAATTGAATTTACTTAAGTATATTAGAGTTCCTTTAAACCCATATAAAACCAATCCAAGTTGTACACTTCATATCCAAAAATAGTCCATAGAATGTACGTGTCTATAGGTTTCTTCTTAGGTCTCTGAGGATTCGACAACCCAATCTAAACTACAAGGACCGTCTTACCTTCTTCTCTTTGGTAAATTTGAGCGTGAATCACTTACCATTGCCCCTTGGACAAAACATTCACAACAAACCACATGGGAATTCACATTATGCCTCAACCCATTAACACATTAATATTTCACATCATTTAACCATTCACCCAATTCCCATGTGGTATTCTTATCTCACTAAGCATCCAACACTAAACCCATAATCTATTCCATTATGGCCTTTAATCAGTTTACACATTAACCCATTTAACCTGTTCATCATTTCCATGAATCAACCATTAAAACCATTTCAAACAACCCTTTGGTTATTTCCAAGTCTAGGTGCATCACCTAACTTCTATTCCAAGTTCAACCAATCATGCCAACATATTCGTCAATGGATCTACCATTCATTACAACAAGGTAACTTGTTTAATAACAATCCCTAAACCTGGGAAAAGATGGAACATCCCATGGATGGCCCCAATTAGGTCAAGTCATCCTCAACGCATCCCATGGGGATCATGAGGGTTCCCATTTACCATTTTTAAGAATCCTTTATACCAACCGCATCCCGGTTGATCAAAGATCATCAAAAGAAAACCATGAGAAAAGCCACACATGCATAAATCCACCATAAAACTATGGTATCATGTTTGTAGACCACCTACCTCAAAACCGTAGTTGAACGCATGCTCAATAGAGTCCTTAGACCTCGATCCGAACAACCTTTGGAGCTTCAACCTAGAACTCACCCAAAAGATAGGGTTTTAGAGTTTCAGAACAAGAGGGAGAGAAAATACAAACCCTAAACCAAAAAGAGAAGCAAGGATGAGATTATCCTTACTCGGAGCTTCGATCCACATCCAACGGCACCAAAAACTCCTTAGAAACGAGGGAGATCGACCTCTTGGAGATCTTGGGAGATTTGGTTTGCGCCTAGGGTGAAGAGGGAGGAAATGAGAGGAAAACCTGAGTGGGTTATTAAAATCCCAAAGTGAAAATTTCATAATTTTTCCCAACTTTAAGAGGCCGCACGGTTTTTCTACATGGTTTGACAAAACATGCACAAACTGTGCGCATGCTACTATCTAGAGGAGGAGGGTTGCATGGTTTACCTGAGCTGGCTGCACGGTTTGGCCTGCCCATGCGCAGGTCGTGCACCCAGGACTGTCTTGCCCAGTTTTCCTTTCTTTCATGCCCCGAGCCCTAAAAACACCCCCAAGGCCTCTCATACTTTCAGAAGACATACTTCGAAGCCCGAAATGAGGGATTCAACC
Organism: Viscum album; assembly: GCA_963277665.1. NCBI lineage: Eukaryota > Viridiplantae > Streptophyta > Magnoliopsida > Santalales > Viscaceae > Viscum > Viscum album. The sequence continues at coordinate 30,442 of CAUJRU010000385.1, read as the reverse complement.
AAAACATAATGAAAACATACCTTTCCAAAAACCAAGATCTTAAAACCTCCCCAACTTATAACAGCTCATCCTTGACCCGAGCTTCCAAGCCTCATTGACCCACCGAAGAGAAGAGTTCGGGACACTGAGCCCACATATCCGATTCCCACAAATTTCTTCCTAAACATTCCAATAATGCCATATTACTCGAACTAATGGCACAACCTTGCCTCGCAAGACCTTTTCACTACGATCCACCACACAAACCGGATGCTCCCCAAAGGACGCATCAGTCTCAAGCTCCACATCCTCCACGTCAACCACGTGAGATGGGTCTGGGTGGTATCGTCAAAGATGCGACACATGAAACAAATCATGCATCCCACCATACCACTATAAAAGAGCCAATCGGAAAGCCATTGGTCTGATCCTCTCCACAATCTCAAAAGGTGTCACATACCTGGGTGCCAACTTACCCTGCTTTAGAATTCGATGGTGACCCAACCTTGGAGACACCTGAAGGAACACTTGATCACCCATCACAAACTCAAGAGGTCTACGCCTTCGATCTATATATGAATTCTACCTACTCTGAGCCGTAGCCATCTGCTTCCTGATCAACTTAACTCTCTCTGAAGTCTCCTGCACGAGACTTGGTCCCAACAACTCAGATTCACCGGCCTCTAGCCAACAAAATAGAGATCTAAATGGCCTCCCATAGAGTGCCTCAAATGGTGACATCTAAATTATATCATGAAAACTATTGTTGTAGGAAAACTCAACTAACAATAGGTGCCTCTCCCAAGAACCACCAAGTTCCAAGACACAAGCTCTTAACATGTCTTCCAACACTTGGATTGTACTCTCCGACTGCCCGTCCATCTACAGGTGGAAAGCCGTACTAAAAAACACCTGCGTACCAAGCGCCTTCTGCAAACCTCTCCAGAAACGCGATGTGAAACATAGATCTTGGTCTGAAACTATGGTCCACGGGACACCATGCAACCGCACTATTTCCCGAACATATAGCTCACCCAACTGGTCGACTGTAAAGGTCTCCTGAATCGGTAAGAAATGATCCACTTTTGTTAACCGATCCACAACCAACAAAATTGAATCATTCTTCCACAGTGTCCTCAGAAAACCCATGACAAAATCAATTGTTACATCATCCAAATTATATTCTGGAATGGGCAATGGATGCAACAAACCACCTGGGCGTTGATGCTCAGCCTTCACCTGCTGACAAGTAAGGCATCGTGCCAAAAAGCCCGCAACACCCTTCTTCATTCCAGGCCACCAAAACTGCCTTCGGAGATCACATTACATCTTGGTAAAACTAGGATGCATTCCCACTTTGATGCATGGAACTCACGCATCAACTCTTCCCATACACACTTTGGCATAACTACACGATCATGAACACAAACAACACCATCCACGCTGATGACCAAACCAGAAGGTGGATCCCCACCTTTAAGCTTTTCCTTCATGATCAAAAACTCAAGATCATCAAGATGAACTTCCTTAACTTGACTCAAAATCATCGAATCCATCGTTAAGGAAGCAAGAGTGACCTGACCACTCTCCTCCTACACCTCCAGGTGTATCTCTACAAACAAAGACATCACCTTCCACTCGGTGCTGGACTCCTGAACCACCTAATTCTGAACCTTCCTGCTCAGAGCATCATCAACACTGTTTCCCTTTCCCGGTGTGTACAAAAAATCAAAGTCAAAAGAATGAAGATATTCAACACATCTTTGCTGACGAAGGTTCAGATCCCATTGTGAGAAGATGTATTTTAAAATCTTATGGTCGGTAAACACAGTAAACCGTTATCCCAATAGATAGTGCCTTCAGCACTTCAAGGCATACACCACTACAGCCAACTCAAGGTCATGAGTGGGATAGTTTCGATCATGGGGTCTCAACTGCCTTGACCCATAAGCCACAACCCGCTCATCCTGCATCAACACAGCCCCAAGTCCGACTCCGGACGCATCACAAAACACGATGTACTTATTACCCGGCTCAAGTAAGATCAAGATAGGTGCGGTCATCAACCACTTCTTTAACTCCTGGAAGGAATTCTCAAAAGCCTCAGTCCATTCGAACCCGATTCCTTTCTTGGTCAAGCCCAAGAGTGGTGCTGCCAAGCAAGAGAAATCCTGAATGAACCTTCGGTAATACCCAGCCAAACCCAGAAAACTCCGAACATCTGAAACACTCTTGGGATTCTCCCAAGATACAAATGCCCGCACCTTCTCTGGATCCACTGACACACCTGCCTCTGAGATGATGTGACCCATAAAATTCACCTCACCTATCTAAAATTGACACTTTGATAGCTTGGAATATAACCGATGCTCTCTTAGCATACCCAAGATGATGTCAAGATGTTAGGCATGATCATCGTGAGTTTTCGAGTACACTAAAATATTTTCAACAAAGACAACCATAAACCAATCTAGATAGGGATGAAATATTGGGTTCATCAAATCCATAAACATCGCCGGTGCATTGGTCAAGCCGAAAGGCATTACCAAAAACTCAAACAACCCGTACAGACTCCGGAAAGCTGTCCGCGGTACGTCAGAAGGCCTCACCCTCATCTGGTGATACCCTGACCTCAGATCAATATTAGAAAACACTGATTCACCCCTCAAATGATCAAATAGGTCATCAATTCTAGGAAGAGGGTACCAATTTTTCACCGTCATCTGATTCAACTTTCAATAGTCAACACACAACCTCAATGACCCATCAACCTTATTTGAAAAAAGCACGGGAGATCCCCAAGGAGAAATACTAGGATAGATAAACCCCTTATCATCCAACTCCTCAATTGGAACCTTCAGTTCTTGGAGTTTTTTGGATTCCATTCGGTATGGAAGAATAGAAACTGGCTCTGCTCCCGGTAGCAACTCGATCGTGAAGTCGACATCCCTCTCGGGTGGTAACCCCGAGAAATCCTTAGGAAACACATCCTGAAACCGATCCACCATAGGAAAGAAATTATATCGATCCCCTACCTCATCATCATCAAGAATGATACATGCCACTTGAGCCATGAGTCCACTCATCTGTTGACAAAACGACCCTACACGCCCTGCTCAAACATCCCATTCACCATGATGGACATAAGCGTCACCCTCAAGTGACCTGAACGATACTCTGTGACGATAAAAATCTATGTGCGCCCGATACAACACCAACAAATCCATTCCCAAGATTAGGTCAAACCTTAACATATCAAGAATGAATAAGTCCCACAGAAAATGATACCCACCAACTTCCAAGGCACATCCCTTGCACTGCTTGATATCCTCAACCCGAACTCCTAACGAGGTGTAAATTGACATAACTCCACACACCCTCTACATAGGTAAACCCATCACTAACACAATCTGAGCATAAACAAAAGAGTGTGTGGAACCTGCGTCAAACAATGCAGTAGAAAACGTAGAATCTACAAGGATCGTACCTCGAACGGTTGACGACCTGACCTCACCATCACCAGGCACAAACTAAATTGCCTGAAGCTGACCTGCCCCTCTACCCTGGGCTCCAACCTGAGTACCCTGTGCCGCACTACCCTGCTGGCATGAGTGATCTTTCCCTGGAGTTCCACATCCAACGCCCCTACCAGTAAGGCCCGTGGAGCTCCAACTGCCTACCTGATACGGGGCAACTGATCCCCTTCCCATACCCAGTACGCGCCTTTCATCATCATACTCACCCGCCTACTGAGGGTTCCTACAGAACCTCTTCACAAGCCCCATCCTGCTACACGAACGACACTCAACTAGAGGTCGAGGACACTGACCACACATATTCCCCGACCTACCGTACTGATAATAGAACACCTAGTTCCCACTCTGAGAGGCTGACCCTCTCTTCTGACCACCTTGCTGGAAACCTTCCAAATGGCGCTTCCGACCTTATGAAGATGCACCACTTGTCTGCCCAGCTGGCACGACAAGACCACCACCCGAAGCTCCCTTCAGGTTCCCTTCAAATATGAGTGCCTAATACATCACCTCTACAAACCTCTTCAAATGGAATAAATTTACTTGAGACTTGATCTCATGTCTCAACCCATCCTGGAAACACCTTGGTACCGCTGCCTCATCCCCTGCTAACACTGGGACAAAGCATCGCAAATCAGTGAAGCGACTGGCATAGTCTATCACCGATAGTGATCCCTGAGTCAGGCTCATAAAATCTACAACCTGCTCCTACCTCAAAGCCTCTGGGTAGAAATGCTCCAGAAACTTCTCCTAGAAAACCTCCCACGACATCCCCTCAGCCTGCTCGGTCTGAGCCTAAATGTCCCACCAAAGCCTTACCTGGCCCCAAAACATATAAATGGCTAGATTTACTAAATTTTCAATAGGGGTCTCCAGATGATCCAGTATCGTCTGGACAGACTCTAATCAGAACTCTGCTGCCTTTGGCTCACCCTCTCCGGTGAAATTCGGAGGGTGCTGCAGCTGGAACTCCCTGGCCAACTCAAACATACTCGGTGCAACCCACCCTGGGTCCCGATCCATCATCTGCATAAGGCGAGCCAAGTTCTCCTGAAACTAGTCTTCTCTTCCTTCATTGATCACCACATTTTCATGATCCTCTACCGGAGGAGTGTTATCACCAACATCTTCCCATTGCCCAACTGGTAACCGACGTCGTGGTGGAATCTCTCTACATTTCCAAGAACGAGATTTAACACACATACCATAACACTTTCATGACCTTATCAAAAGGCTCTTTACTAGCCACAAAAACACATTTCATATACTAACTCAACAACATTAACACCTCAACTCGCCACCCCGACCATCCCTATCGCGGGCCATGGTCCACATGGAGTAAACAACCATAAACTACCACCAAAATCAAAAAACATGTTACAAAAACATTTCCCACTTAATTTAAACCCTTACATTTATTAAACATCATTTAGCCACTTGTTTTATTTCATTCTTCTCATTATTTCTTGGTTTCATGAAATTCATGATGCACCCTACTTTACTACCTCACACACCCACCCCGTGCATGTGCCCAACATAATGCATGTCACCCATCTCCCTAGGTTCCTACAATGATACACGAATGCAAATACTCATGCTGTTAAGGTCACAAGAAAAATATCATAAAATAGTCACATCAAACCACATGTGCATCACCCAATGGTAAAATATCATTAACTGTAACAACGCACAACCAAGAACAACATTTCCCACCCAGGGTGACTTGGGTTTTCCCTCATACATGGGTTAGATACTCCCAATCACGAGCTCATTACCAAGGCCTGACACATCTTAACCCTTGGAAACCTATCCCAAATAACAAGAACTCAGAGAAGGAGAAGAAAGACCCCCTCTGATACCACTTTGTAACGTCCCTGACCCGGAATCCACTAAACCGGTGCTCCAAGCCAGGTAGTTACCCCCTTTTTATCAGAGTAAGCCACAAAAAAAAAACCAATAGAGGAAACAATAATAAATAAAAAAGGAACATGTGTACCAACCATTTCCAACAATAAAATATGCCATGTCATACTACAAGTGAAAAAGTGAACAAAATCCTAGAATAAAGACAATAGCCAGAATTCCAAAAATGGTCCCGAATACAAGTCCTGATCCTCCACCAAGTGCTACCCATGTCCACTCAATTATCTAGCAAGGACCCTTGCCCTTCTCATGACCTGCGAACATGAAGTTTGATCGGGTACCCAATGGAGGCCCGAGCAGGGTGTGAGTACAACTCAGCAGGCCACCACCAACGGTGTCTACAAAATATCCAGTATGAAAAATTAGTGCATGCAAAAGTAATATGAATGATAATTGCCAAGTAATTATTTAAGGTTCTATTAAACAGTTCAGAGCCAAATCCATTTCCACTTATATTACCATTCATTTCATACCAATTATCATCACTTACCATTTCATCACATTTACATGGGTTAATCACATACATTATGTCACATGGGTCTAAGGCCAACCATCACAGGTAAGAGGGTAAACACATCGTTATCCTATCTCCCTAGGACTAACCCCCTCACAGTAACCATATTCTCACCTCGAAGCCTCAGCCCGGGTGGATGCAACCATATCCTCACCTCGAAGACTCAGTCTGGGTGGATGCAACCATATCCTTACCTTGAAGCCTCAGTCTGGGTGGATGCAACCGTTATGAGAATAGATCCTCAGTCCTCATTCCTAACCCATGCATTTAGGGTGGAGTTCAGAGCATCGGTCTTCGCTCGACTCGTGTTCATAGACCCTAAAGTCAAACCCCACTCTACCAAGCCATGTGCACATGCTTATATATATAAGTAACCATCAACCAACCTTACCATTACCCCTTGGACAAACCATTCACAAAAAACCACATGGGAATTCACATTATGCCTCAACCCATTAACATATTACTATTTAAAATCATTTAACCATTCACCCAATTCCCATGTGTTATGCTTATCTCACTAAGCATCCAACACTAAACCCATAATCTATCCCATTATGGTATTTAATCAGTTTACACATTAACCCATTTAGCCTGTTCATCATTTCCATGAATCAACCATTCAAAACACTTCAAACAACCCTTAGGTTATTGCCAAGTCTAGGTGCATCACCTAACTTCTATTCCAAGTTCAACCAATCATGACAACATATTCGTCAAGGGATCTACCATTCATTACAACAAGGTCACTTGTTTAATAACAATACCTAAACCCGGGAAAAGCCGGCACATCCCATGGATGGACCCAATTAGGTCAAGTCATCCTCAACGCATCCCTTGGGGATCATGAGGGTTCCCATTTACCATTTTTAAGCATCCTTTATACCAACCGCATCCTGGTTGATCAAAGCTCATCAAAGGAAAACCATGAGCAAAGCCACACATGCATAAATCCACCATAAAACTATGGGATAACGTTTGTAGACCACCTACCTTGAAACCGCAGTTGAACACATGCTCAATCGAGTCCTTAGACATCGATCCGAACAGCCTTTGGAGCTTCAACCTAGAACTCACCCAAAAGATAGGGTTTTAGAGCTTCGAAACAAGAGGGAGAGAAGATACAAACCCTAAACCAAAAAGAGAAGCAAGGATGGGATTAGCCTTACCCGGAGCTTCGATCCACATCCAACGGCACCAAAAACACCTTAGAAACGAGGGGGATCGACCTCTTGGATCTCTTGGGCGATTTGGTTCACGCCTAGGGTGAAGAGGGGGGAAATGATAGGAAAACCTGAGTGGGTTCTTAAAATCCCGGAGTGGAAATTTCATAATTTTTCCCAAATTTAAGAGGCCGCACGGTTTTTCTGCACAGTTTGAAAAACCATGCGCAAACCATGTGCATGCTACTATCTGGAGGAGGAGGATTGCATGGTTTACCTAGGTAGGCCGCACGGTTTGGCCTAGCCATGCTTAGGCCGTACGCCCAGACCTCTCTTGCCCAGTTTTCCTTTCTTTCATGCCCCGAGCCCTCGAAACACCCCCAAGGACTCTCATACTTTTAGAAGACATCCCTTGAAGCCCGAAACAATGGATTCAACAAAAACATAATAAAAACATACCTTTCCAAAAATTGGGATCTTACTATATTCATAATGATTTTTTAATATAAACAAACAATGTTTCTCTCTTCATACGAAACCCCTTTTTTCTCCCATATCAATGTTTTCTAAATATGTTTTCAAATTCTATAAAGGATTTAATAAATAATTTTTAACCATTTTTTAATTTTTAAAATGTATTTTAAATGTAATAATCATTTTTCTCTCAAAATAAGTCCTGTTTGGATTGTACTAGAAATGTGAAAGGAATTTTTTTAACATGTATAAAATTTCCAACCATTGTGGCCACTCAATGTTTAAAACATTACATTATAAGTTTCAAAGTTTATTTTTAATGAAAGGTAATTTGAAAATTTTTAATGATTTAAGATGTTTTTTTCAATGTTTAAAGGTTATTTTCCTCAGGAAATGTTTTATATGATTTTTAAATCTTCTTTTATATGTTTTCAATGTTATTTTCAATCAAATAGATTTTCATAATATTTTAGGTTTTAAACAGTTTTTTTAAGTTAAATTTTTTCCTCGATAGATTATCCATGTGATATTTCAAAATAATTTTCCATCTATATGAAATGTTTTAATGTAACATATGATTTACTAGGGATATGATCAAAGGACACTATTCTTATTGTTTCTATGAATGGTTTATGTTTATGATGATAATATGTTTATGAAACCCATTTCTATTCCATGGGTTATTCCATGATATAACAATTATAATATAACATTATTTATCTATGGGTTATTCATCGATGAAATGATGAAATGATTATGAAACCTATTTCTTTTTCATAGTTTATGATGAGATGAATTCTCTATGAATCCCATTTCATTTCATGGGTTCTGATATTATGGATGATTTATGACATTGTGGAACACATATATATGATTTTCATTATGTGATAGGTGGGACTTATATCTCTCAACAATAAATTAGGTAAAGATTAACATCTCATGAGATAAAAAAGATTGGAATGGGGAGTTAACCTAGTTTAGTAAGGGACTCTATCTACTATGATAGTAATGTGACTGAACCATAACTTCTACAATGATTTGGGGAGTGAATCCAATCCATTATGATAGTCTTGGGAGTGAAAATTGACTACAATGATTGTATAGGGAGTGAACCCATTCCAAAATGATAGTTTTGAAATTTATCCTTGGAAAATAAGGAAATTATTTAATATTCTTGTGTGTATGCTAAAAATCTATGTATTATTATAATTTTATGTTTCCATTGACCATATTATTTGATTCCATTATTATTCTAGCCTTATGAAATTGAAAGATTTATTCCATGATGAAAGTTTATGATTTATTATATGTAGGGTATGGGTTTCAAAAGTTATTATCATGTATTCTTACTCTTTTTCTCATGATATATTGATATCTACCTTGTTTACCCTTAACAAGAATCTTAGCTCAACCATTATTATGTTTCTTTTCCCTAGGTAATGAAGAAAGGTTTTAGGTATGGTATGTCTAAGAAGAGTACTATGTGGGAAGATAAGTATGGGATATGTTGAATATATTTATTCAAATATGATGATTTTATTCTAAGTTTCCCAAGGTACTATCCCATTATGATCCTCATATGTGTGTTTTTATAATGTAATGAATATTTATATAAAAAGTTTCAATATCTATTTATGAGAAGTTTGGGTCTTTATAGTTGTCATTTGAGGATAGGTATAGTTAATAGTTGGAAACCATGATGACAAAAAATTAGTTTCATCCATAGATATATTTCTAAGGAAATTTCTAGGCATATTTATAAGGATAAATATATAGACGAGTATACGTATAGAAAACTATCTTAGAATTTTGTTAAAGGATAGAGTGTGTGGTTTTAAAGAAATTACATACTTTTATAGATTCTATAAGTGGATGTGTTCATAGAATATAGGTACATAGGGACAATAAATCTAAAAAGGGTTTGTTAAGTCAGACTTCATCATTATAGAATGCAATATAATGGATCTTGATGCACACTAAGTTTGACACTCTTGAGGGATATTATTTAGAAATTTATAAAAATGTTATGATCCATCACGAAGGATTTAAAAATATGATTACTTGAATGGACTATGTTAATAATAATGTTTCATATATTAATAATAAGGGGTAATTATTTAGACATAATATATGTTATTTTCATGATTATGTGGTTTCCTACTATGAATATTGTTACTCACCCTATAATTTTTTGTTTTGCTCAATGGAAGGAACTAGACTAAAGTTAAATGCAATATGAAATGTGTTAATGAGAAACAAAATGGGAAGATGACTAGAGTAATGAATATTGTGATTATTCTTAATTTGTTATCATGATATATGATCAACAACTTACACCTTAACTAACTCTCGAAATCACTAATGAATAGATAGATAGAGTTTATTGAGATTTTTAGTGGTGGAAATAATGTATGAATTAAGATTAATTTTATATATATATATGATGTGGGAATAAGCTACTAAGAGTATGCATTATTATAATGGGAAGATGTTTTGAGTTGGGAAAAGAAAGACACAAATCAAGTAATTAGAGAGTAGAAATGAAAATTTTGGTTAACATAATAGATTAGAATAATGATCTGCCTATGATATCATTAACTATTGAATGTTTCAAATGTGTAATTTATGGGATTTATGAAAATACATTTCCTAAACAGAAATATCATGAAGAGAATCATCATTTTTTATGTGTATCAATAATACTTATGATGATGAAGAGACTATAAATGATGTGTGAAAGGGAAGAAGTGTTAAGGAATTAGATGAAAAAGCCTGGTTAATGGTGCATGAAGAAAGTGTAATGATTGATGTTATTATGTATTGGGATTAAAATAATAATATTTTTATTAGTGGTATTTTGGTTATTATAATTTTGAATCATTTATCGATTTTCCATAGTAGTTTTATAATAAGGAGTCTCCAGAATAAGTTGAATGGTCTAGATGGCATAGAAAAGTGATTTAGGGTCTAGGTGATATTTTATCCGAGACACAAGAACAACTGAAGATAACCTTTAATATGTTACTTATATTGAGATAATTATGTTGGTATAATGATTTAATGGATATGAATAATTTAAATTGGATAGTATTAATGACCATATAGATGATTAATGATTTGTTGAAAAAGTGGTTTACATTATCATCGATGGAGTTTATAACATTGTTGGATATATAAAATATATTCAATAATATATGGTTTTATTAAATGAACGAGGAATAATCTATGTTTTCATTAAGGTTTAATGGAAATTATGGTTATTACTGTGTTTTAGAAGAATATATGACTAAGTTATTAACATATTTGGCATGTGACCACCAAGAGCTACTTAATGACATTAGGGGGATTAATTTTAAGTTTATTTTTTAAAATTTAGTGACCTTTGGTATAATTTATTAATTTTTGAAGGGTTATAAGATTAACCATTTATCTAATGGTTTATTATGATCTTTAAGAGATGTTTAGATATTAATATATTATTTCAATATATAAATATTTATGAATATTGGACAATATGTACTAGAATTTTTATAATTAATACAGATAGATATAATATAATATCATTATATTATGGATCTTATTATCCATGAGTGATTTAGGCATGAAGAATTCATATCATAGAGCAATATATGATGTGGATATTAATCATGGTACAAATAAAGGATGAGATTATTCTTATGAATTGGATTGAAATTAAGTAATTATATCATCTCATTAAATTTATTAAACATTTAGAAAAGGATCTTAACATAAAATTATACAAATTAAACATTATTTATTATGAATTAATGGTCTTTTAACCTATAAAATATTTGTGTACTTATGGCTATTAACTTTCTCCTAATAATTTTCTCTATCACTCTTTTCAAATATTTTGGTTTTATTTTTATCTTCTATGTGCATGTTTTCACTTCCCATCAATGTTATCCTATATGGAAACCATGTTATATGTTATTTTTGATAAAACTCACACATATCTTTCACCATTTCCAAGATTAGTTTTTATTAACCCTTTTCAAAATGCGGGTCTCTAAAATTGGATTGTCAAATAATAAACCCTTGTTTACTGAGCACAAGTTCAAACTGCATTTACATCATTTATTTAAGATGGGTAGAATGTATCACCCGAGATTTTAAGAAATATTTTTTTTAAAAATTTAATATTTTTAGTATTTTGTCTTCAATGTGACATAGATTTTAACATGATTTACATGAAACAATATGTTTACCATTCATTACGTGAAACAATATGTTTAATAGGCATTGCATGTAACATTGAGTTTTAACGAAGCAAGATATACTATTAAAATATTATTATTTAATATTATTGTTATCACTAAGCTGTTGGAAAGGAAGGTATGAATAAGATTAAATAAATTATGAAAATATATGGTTTACACATATATATTTATTAATTATCTGGTAACTAGTTAATTATAATTAAAATATAATATATTTTAAAATAAAAGAAATATTTTTCAGAAAAACTATTTCTATGTGAAGAATGAATTTTACCTAATTAATTTAAAAAAAAATCTTATTGTGAATTATTTTAATGAAATTTATATATTATATATTCAATAAAAATTTTAATATTCATAATATTAGTTTTCTAGGCATTATATAATAATAAATCCAATTTTACGCTTAAAATATATATTTAACTAAAACATAGTTTTGTAGCATTTTGCACAATTACTTATAAAAAAATTAATTTATAAAACATTCAGAAAATTTATCTACAAAAATTAAATTCATTTTTGAAATAATCATATAAAAAATATATTTGGGTGAATTCTTGATAATTTTTTGAGATGATAAATTTCACGATAAATTGTAAAAAATATTGGTTTTTATTATCAATTTTAATATTTTTAGTGATTTAAAAATAATAAATATTATTTTCATATAGGTTTAAATGGTAATTTATTTCTATAATATTTATATTAAATAAATTTAGTCCATTGGAATCAATTTTATATTGTATTTTCAAATTAAAACTTTATTTACTTGTGAAAATCTTCTCTTTAAATACTCTGTTTCTCATCGCTTATGTGGGGTTAATTTTATATTAAAATTTTCAAATTATATGTTTTTTATTTGGAAAAATTGTCACATATTTAGAATCAAAATAATTTATATTATATAATAATGTGAACCTAATTTTTGACCATAATGAATAATAAAAACAAGAAAACATATTTACTGTGGTTAAGGTAAAAATGGGTTTACCTAGGGAATAAACTAAAAATATAATGGTTAAAATTATCCAAAACATGTAAAACAACCATTTTATGGACATATTTAGATCTTATATAATCTAGGATCTGAAATTTACAATTTTGGGTCCAATTGTAATGTGAAAAAATATTGGTACACCTTTTTCATATAAAATATTACAAGTATGCCACTCACCTCACTTATAAAAATCCACCCCCTAATCTCTCTTATTCACACTTACATAACCTATTGGTTAATCCAAAACATACCGAAATAAACTACTTAATTAAATACTCTCATCCAAAAATAATTAGTTTGGTTATAAATCCATCCCATGAATCCTTTTGGTGCTTACCAAAAGAAGTGACCTGAAGGAGAGGTAACATCCCTAACTGAGCATTATATTTTATATCTTTCTCCACCTCATTAAACTATTATTAAAACAAGAATATATTAATACCTCATTATAATACATATAAATTTGTGTTATATTGTTAATTTTAAGAAATAAAATATTGTACTCTTCTATCAAATGGGAAATGAAGTAATTAATCTTGTATATGGAAAACCACCGCCTCATAAACCGATGTCATTCATTTTTCCATTAAAACATATCAATGATAGATACAATGGTGTATTAAATATTTCTATATGATATTTATGATATTATTATAATTTTTGAATTGTTTTATCACATATAACTTATTACTATTCATTTTTGTGGAATATGGTATGGTCGCTCATGTGTACAATGGAATATCACCTCACAATGAAATGTAATTAGGTCACGCATTACATGGAATCTAATAAGGATGAGATTAATAAAAATATTTCATATATATGAAATATAAATGGTAATATATTATTTTACTAACTTTCTTTTAAACCTAATTAAAATGAAAAAATGTTTCATGTATATGTACTGCCTACTATCTCCATTAACGATGTATTTCATTTTCTGTCTCTAAATTTTATGGATTAATCTAAATACATATATACTTAATATTTTTGATATTTATATATTGTTGAAACTTTTATATATTATTGAATCATTATCAGTGTAATAGGAATAAAAAATATCAAATCAAAACATACATGAAAAACAAAACAGTTCTTGCATAAAACATGACTTTATCATTAAATTTTTAATAAAAAATATTAAAAGGTCACATGTAAATAATATATTGTATGATATATATAATTATGGTTTGGTAATATATGTATACTAAAATTTTATTTAGTATATATTAGGTTTTAATGAGTACAATGGAAGACGATTCTTATGGTAAGCGATTTCCGTCTCACTTTTTACTATTGTGAGATACATTCCATATTCACTACCTATTTATTCTATGTATTTTATATAATTTCCATGAATTTATTTTATAATTTTTATCCTTAATATTATCTTGATATAAATATCAATTTTATGATATATATTTCATGTTATTTATAGTTCAAAAGTTACCAAAACGGTAAGGATTTCTTATTCTCAAGATGGTTTCTTTAAGACATATGTAATTTTATGCACCTATCTTTGTTTATGAGATGTATATACATACCCTTTGACAATTAAAATCATTAATTTATTTTTTATAATGATATTATATATTTAATTTAGCTTTATTATTTCATGGGGCTTATAATTCAATGTTACCAAAGTGGTAATAGGTTTATGATACAATCCCATCATTTTTGGGATTATTTAAGATTATGGTTCCAATGGTGAAATATTATAATATATATCTCATAAAAGTCATTAATTTTATTCCCATATAGTTATTTCATGAGAATAAATGTATTCCCTTAATTTTACTCTCTTTATGTACTCAAGATTCATAAATAATTTTTTTTAATATATATAAACATTATTTCTCTATTCGGTCTAAAAACACTTTTTATTCTATATTCATGTTTCTTAAAAAAGTTTTAATATTATTTTAACAGTCCCCAAAGGATTTATTAATGAATTTTATCCATTTAATTCTTTTTAAAATGTGTTTCAAAATCAATCACTATGTTTTTTTTCAAAACAAATCTCAATTTCCTTTTACCAAAAATGTGAAAGGTATTTGTTTTAACATGTACTATATTTCCCATATCCATGACCAATAAAAGTTTTAAATATTAATTTATATGTTTTAAAGGTTATTTTTAAAGAAATATATATTTTTAAAGTTTTATGTTTTAAATTTTCCCTCCAATTTTTAATTGTTATTTTACTCATGATATTTTTAAAATGATTTTTAAATCTTCATTTATGTGTTTCCATGATTATTTTAAATTAAAAAAGTTTGAAAATGAATACTTTTTTTAAAATTATTTTTTAAGTGGAAATTATATTTTTCATAAGAAATTTTCCTAATGATCATTCAAAATCATTTTCCATCTATGATTACATCCTTTTATATAAAATATTTTTATTTGGGATATGATCTAATGATACCATTTTTATTAATTCTCTAAATTGTTTATTTTTATAATGATATGTTTTTTATTAAACCCATTTATCTTTCATAGTTTATACAATGATAAAATTCACATGAAACCCTCTTCATTTTCCCCAAATCATTCTTTTATGAAATAATTAAATGATTATGAATTTTTTTTCATTCCTATAGATTATGTTATGATGATTGTTGTATGAAACCCATTTCATTTCATGATTTCTAGTATAATGAATGATTTATGATCATTTAGGGCACATATGTATGATTTTCATTATGTGAGGGGTGAGACATATTTATTACTATATTTAATTTTGTAATTACTTATATCTCATGATATAAATAGGATTCTAATGTGGTGTTAACCTAGTGCAATAAGGGACTCTATAAACTATGATAGTCATTAAAGTAAACCATAACTACTAAGATGGTTAAGGGAATGAATCCAATCCACTATAATAGTATTGGGAGAGAACCATGACATCTAAGATTATTTTAGGAGAGAAACTATTCCAATATGATAGTTTTGGGAATTATCCATGACTACAATTGATATTATATTCTATGGTTATGTGTATGCCACAATTCTATGTCTTATGCCAATGTTATGTTCTCATGGATCATTTTATTTGATTTCATTTTAATTCATATCTTATGAACTAACATGATTTATTCTATGAATCAATTTTATGATCTATTATATATAGGGAATGGTTTTAAAATACTACTCTCATTACATAATACCCTTTTGCTCATGATATGTTGATATCTCCCTTGTTTACCATTAATGAGTATCTCAGCTCACTCTTTCTTATATTTTATATAACAAGGTTATAATGAAAGGTTATAAGTAGGGTATGTATATGAAGAGTATAATAAAGGAATATTTTTAATGGATATGTTGTTGTTCTTCCATGAAATAAGATAATTTTTTTCCATGTTTCCACAGGCACAATACCTTTACAATCATTGGGAATATTCTTATGTAATGTAATTAATATTCATCTAAAAATATGTAATATCTTTATATGAGATGTTTGGGTCTTTACAATAACCATATATAATTATTTTAACATATAACCACTTGTTTATATAATATAACCAAACCACTCATTATCATAAATAATATCCAAGAACTGTAACATAATCATAACACATAGAACATAATTTTCAACACAAAATTCATAAAATATTCTTTACACCATTAATAATACATTTATGGATATTAAAATATCCACTAAATTTAAAAACAAGTTTTCAATACAAAAATAACTAGAATATGTTAAATATAAGTTTTATTTTAAGAAAACATGAAATCATGTAATGGAATCAAAAAAAAAATTAAATAACAATTATGGTGGTGGGAAATGTAATCCTCTCTATTCATGATGAAATAGAACATTACTTTTGTTTTTTTTCAACATATTCTGTAAAAAACACACAAAAAAGATTCATTTTGAAATCCATTGAAATTAAGACAAAAATTTTGACTATGAAACTTTTGTAACCATATAATTACATTCATAAAATAATTTTAAAAAACCTTGTACATGGAAGAAACATATTTTTAAGGGAACATTAAAAGAGGGTTTTTAATAATAAATTCCCTTAGAACTTTGGAAGCATTCCATTGTATGACCCATGAAATAGATAAAATAATAAAACATTAAATATAAAATTAATATATATAAATTAATTATATAACATATCAATTGGTCTGTAAATAAACCTCATAAAACAATTTGTGTTCATAAAAATAAAATATGCCTCAAAAAATTGAAATTGAGATGAAGTCTCTTTCATTGATCCTGACTCATCCAATGAATTTTTTTATCTCATTGAATAATAAAATTAAGTTAATTATTGAATTTCATAAGAAATTTTTTCAATTTTATTATTCTTTATATTTTTTATCTTAACATTCTATTTAAAATTCATTAATAATTTAAGTTCACTTTGAAAAATTTTATGACATTCATCTTATATGTCAAAAAATGACAGTGGTAGGTTGACTATGGTCAAAGAGGCCATTACATAAACATATAATCAATAATAATCATGAAATAGTTATCATATTTATACATCATTTATACTATTAAAATAAATCATAAAATATTGTTTTGAAAAAGGAACTATATTATAATCATAAAGATAATAGGTCATACATACTCATTAGAAACGTTCCCATTTTTCTGCGATCATTATGGAATCATGATAAGTAATATATTATTTGTACATATTTATAATAATATCATGTATAAAATATTATTTCATTAAATATACTTATATATAAACCATGTTTTGTGGTGATGATAAAAAATCTCATCATTTATTTGATGTGGTAATCCTCTCGTATCCATGAAAGACGTTATCATTTTTCAATGAGTGAAAGGTTACGAATGAAAATAATATATTAAAATTTATTAATGATAAATATTATATTAAAATAACAATTAATTATTTTATATCACATATATTCACTAAAAATATCTTTAAAACCTTTAATTTAAATAATTAATTAAAAATAAATTACATTATTTTGGGAGGCAATAGTCCGTCGTACACATGAGAACTATTATCGTATCCCCCAATGAATGGAAAATAATAAGTTATATGAGATAGAATAATCATGTAAGTAAAATATGGTTTCTAATACCAAATATTTACTTTATATCCACTATAATTAAAATTATTGATAGGTAATGATGAAATACTGATTACATTGGTTCACGAGGAGGCAGTCCGTTATACATAAGAAAGATGATTTCATTTCCCATTTGATGGAAGAGAATATGGGTTTAGGTTATTAAAATAACATGTTAAAAAATTATTATAAATTATATTTAGGTGTTATTATATCATAGTTGTTGAAAAATATTTGAAGGAGGTAGATTAAGAAATAAAATAATAATTCTTGATTAAGCACGACACATCTTCTTCAGGATAACTTCTTAGGATAACAAAAAAAATCATTTGTTGGATGGATTTATGATAAAAAATTGGGATCATATTCATTGGGAGGGAATTAAATATGATATTTTTAGGGATTTTATAATCCAAATATAATTTAATTTTTTAATAAAAGAGGATATGAGATGTCCTTTTATAAGTTAGGTGAGTGGAACACTTGTAATTTTTGAAAAGAAAAAGGTGTACCCTGATTTTTACAAGCCAAAACTATCTATAATGGACCATTATAGGTAATTATATATTATAATGCTTAAATGTGTTCTAAAAATTTATTTTATACAGTTGTTTAGTTCATTTTAACCCTTATATTTTCTACATGGACCCCCATTAAATCTTATTTTAACGTCACCATGGGAAAATATTTTTAATGTTTTTACTATTCATTATGAAATAATGTTTCTTTAACTTAATTGATAATTTAAATTCTAATTATTCAAAATATGGAATATATTTTACCAATTTATATTCCTATAAGTGATAACATTTATTTTAACATTAAACCCATAAACACATCGAACACGCTATTTTTCAATAAACTTATTTTTTAAGTATAAGATGATTTCATATTAACACTATAGATAATAATCATCATTGTATGAATTTAAATAAAAATTAATTGATATATAATTTATATATTCCATTTAAATAATTTCTAATTATTGATTTTTTAATTAATTTATATAGTGAAAAATTATTCACTTTACAATAATTTCAAGAAAACATGTTTTTTAACCCAAAAATAAACTTATAAATAACTCCAATATAAAGATTATTAATAAGTAATTAAGGTTTTTATATTAAAATAATCAATATTTATATTACATAAAATAATATTTAAAACATAATTGGACTTTTAAATTACTTAATTTATTGAAACGAAATGACATTTTTATAAAAACCAGTATTTTTCTCAATTCAAAAAAATGGGTATTTTCCAAAAACCAAAAAAACATTACCCTAAGTTAATTTTAATATTAATATTCCAAAAATAAAATTAATTGGGTAAAATTAAAATTCTAAAATTTATATAATAAAAATTTAATAAAACCTTAAGAGGAATGAGTTTAATTATAACTCTTTTCTTTTAATTCAAAAATTAGTTAATATTTTTCTAATGAATTTAACTATGCAATTCATATTAATGAACATTAAAGTGGTTTATTTTTTAATTAACTAGGTTGTTAAAATATATAAACATGGTTGTAATGTTCCTAAAGGGGTAATATAAGAAGGATAATGAAAAGAATCTGCAAGGTTTAACATTACTTATGTTGAGAATTTATATCTTTTCTTGTAGCATCCTTTAAAAATGATGGAAATTGGGAATATAGAAGAGGATAATTTGTACCTAATTTCCATTAGGGATCTATATGAATTAAATTATGTATAAATTGATCTTAATTTTTATTTAGAGGTGTTACTTGAAATATATAAAAGAGAGACCATTTTATAAGTTAAAAGGATGGTCACATCATTGGTATTGAATGATTGGAAAAGAGTTATAATAGAATATCATGACTATTTTTTATGTTGGGTGGGGAAATTTTGTTGAAAATTGTAGGTATTACATTCCATTTTTTCCTTTAAGTTCTATGAGCTAAATTGAATATGTAAAATTCAAGCCACATTAGATTACACATTTTAACATGTATTAATATTGTTAAAATATTAATCGTAGTTATTATTTTATTAATAAAAATATATTATTACCTTATTTCCATATCATGATGTGTTAAATATGAATTTTCATAGTATCTAATCTAATTCATTATCTAAATAGAATAAAATTATCATTTAATTTAAATCTTCTAATGTGTTCAAAAAATTATTATATAAAAAATTGACATATTAATCATTAAATGTTATTAATCATAGATAAAATTTATTAGAAATTAAATGGGTGTTAATTAATTTTATATATTATTAAACATCATATGAAATTATACATTTTAAATATATCAAAAATATAAAAAAATACACTCAATTATAAAAGTATCTCCCTTTGAAAAATAATAATTTTACCACCACTTCCTATTTTAAAAATAATGATTGAAAATATTAAAATCATTTTATATGATTCAATTTTAATAAGTGAAAAATAATAATTATAATATTAGCACACACTATTTAGAAAAACATGAAATATATATCTTCTAAGAATCAAAAGGCCTTTTTATCGTACATTTTTATATATTTTTTATAAATCAGTTACCTCTATTGATACCCTCAAATTAAAGGGATATATATATTTATATATATTTATATTTAGTGTTTGGAGGTAAAATTACATTAAACACACACACACACACACACCACACACACAAGATGGAAAGGTAGGCTATAACCCCCCTAAGGGATAACCCATCCATCAAGCCTTATTTATTAAATACATGACCCGAAGGACCAGTGGGAATAAATCCCATTACATGTCCTGAAGGCCTAGTGCATCATCATGCCTACATCATGCCTACGTCACTACCTACCTGCGTCATGCCCGCTTCACCTCCTACCTACGTCATGCTTGCGTCACCGCATGCTAGTGGAAATTCACTCCCACCTAGATTTGAACCTGGGTATAATGCAAGATTATAGAGAGCCTTTAACACTCGGGTAAACCCCCAAATTATTTAAGGGAAATAATATATATGTAATATTTAATAATTTAATTAAGGTACTATGGTTTTTATTTGAGTTCAATGTTTTGTGTGATATAAGCAACTTGTAAAGTATATATTTAAGGAAAGTTATTTACTGATATCATGTGTCGTTGTATTCTCCCCCACATAAAAAAAATTTCAAGATTTTTTTTATTAAATAGAGAAAACATGTGAGGGTAATTTTCTCTCATCCCATCCTTATATCCCAATCTAGATTACTCTATTAAAATATTACCCCATTGAACAATAATATTTTGTGTTTTAATGTTCTATAAAACTATATCATATTAATCAATTATCTCTATAGGTTTTTATATGAATGTTATCGTTCCAATTATTTATCATTAAATCATAGTTAATATGATAAAGCTAGTAAGTAATTTAATAATATTGATATGTTGAACACATTATTAACTTGAGAGAGATGTAGAGTTAATGAAAAATGATATCCTATGGACCTGAAATGATCAAAGATCCCCACAGGACTGATGTATCAAGATATTAACATTCATTTTTTCTCAAATCTCATAACCCATTTTATAAATATATATATAAAGGAATATCTTTTCCCCAACTTCAAACTCTTGATCTCATTTACATTTTGTAGCATAACAGTTTAATCAATTTGGTTTTGGATTCATATTTTGATGAATGGTTAGAAAATTACCCATCATTTCATACATATGATCCAAACCTATCAGCTTCCCATATCAAACATCATCCCAAACTATTGTACACAAACATATTTTTCAATAAAAATAATTAAATGGTTCCATTTAAATTATAGAATAAAAAATATCTTATTTTAGAACTCCATTAGGGGGAGGTTTTTATCTCATAATCCTTGTAAGTCTATCTAGAAAATAACTCATTATATACTATTGAGGTTGGATGGACCTATAAAACTATCCATCTATATGAGGATGATAAAAATCATAGAAACTCAGATTAATCTCCAATAATTTCAATCATCTTCCCCATCATATTGAGGTGGATATTAGATACCAATCAGAACAACAGATAGTTGTACTCCACACAACTTTAAAACTTCCCTTATTCATATCCTCTTTAGTTGTATAAGAAATTAAGAATAATTTATTTATAAAAAATATGTAATATATGAAAGGATATCTACTAGAACCCAAATAGAATTATATCATTTTGATGTATAGAGGATTACTATGATAAAATAAATTATTATAATTTCACATTTCTATAAAGTTATTTCTAATGGTTGAAAAGTATTTTTAGAAAATTTTCATTCATTAATAACTTGTGGGTGTATAAACCTTCAACATATGTATTCTAAAATTTTAATTTTTATGATATCCCACCAGAATTATTATTTTAGATATATATACATATTTTTACATCCTAGATGAATAGAGAAGAATAGATTATGTGAATTAACCAATTTTTATTCTTGAATATTAGTATTTAGGGGACACATATTTGTGATCCAAACCTTATATGTACATCATTATCATAGATATACCCTATAATATTTTCTATTATTCTACATATTACTAAATCATTATTTTAGGCTTTATTGATCTAAATTTGGAATGATGGTTGAGTGGTCGGTTGGGAAAAATAGTATTTACCTCTTAAATGACATTCATTCAAAATTAGACCTATATAAATCCATGTGTATTGGATTCTTTCGAATCCAAATCATGGATACATTATTTTAATATTTATTACATAGAGACACCACCCTTATATTTTACTTCCCCGGGTGATAATTTATTTATTATTAATAATTTATTCATAATTCTAATAATCTTATTTTATAAATATTCAAATCATTCAAATTGAATATATATTTTAAGAACTTGTGATTACTATACATATCTATGTTTTTTATTATAGAGATAATACTTTAAAATCACTAATTCAAATATAACTATCTCTGGATATAAATGATGTATTGGATAATTTTTCTCATGATTCATTAATTAGGATTATGTATAAGTAATTACCTTAAAAATTTTTATGAGGATAAAAAAAGAAATTATCAAATCAATTAATGTATATTAAATACCCTTATAGACTCTATGGGAATGTAAGTATAAGAGTGGAAACTAGCCTCTTTTTTTTGTTTTTTGACCCTTACATTATATTCATTCATTAAAAATATTATCACTCACTTCCATTTTACATTGATTAGTTTATTTGATAGTCATGTGAAATTTCTATTAACACATTTCAAGGTTTAGTCAATTTATAAGAAAATGGATCAGAGATTATAAATTAAAACATTAATCTCCTAACCATAGAACACTACAAGAACTTAGAGTTGGAAAAAAGATTCATGAGGTCAAATCTAAAGTAACCACATAGAGCTTAACCAAGCTTACATTTTTTGATTTTCATTTCAATTAAAATCACAAATATTTGATGGAAATACACACATAAAATTCTAAAAATGAGTTAATAAGGAATATGAAATAATGTAGTTGAAGGGATCAAAATAATTTTAGAAAAAACCAAGATAGTGGATCTATTTTAGGGTAAAAATATTAAAAAAAATAATTATTAAAACTTTTTATAATCAAGATGTGGTGGTAAATTGGATGGATTTTTGGGAAAATCTAGTTTTAATTTTTAATAAAACTATTTATTTCACGGACTGTTGATATGTTTTATTTAGATGATAAATTAGGCATAGATTCATTGGGATTATCTATTAAAAATAGGGGATATAGTTCATAATTTTCTATATTATCCCCCTTAACTAAGCTGGGGTTCAACTCTCAATAATCATTACAATCATTAGATGATCAATTTCTAGTACCTGTACATTGAACACAATAAATTAAAAATCTCTCACAATTTATTCACTATCTATTTATTCAATAAAATATCAACATTCAATCCAACTTACTGTTGATCCACCATCACTAAAAATACTACTTATTAATGTTGGATATATTTATATTCATGTGATAAATTTATGATTTCAAATATAGAGGATTCATTATTTTAATATAATACAAAACAATAAAAAATGAGTTACAAAAAATTCACACAAAAATAAATTTCCATTTCTATAAGAAATCAAATATTGTTTTCCATTAAGAGTAGTATTCACCCATTAAAAAATTCACTCTTCTTGGGTTGTTTTATTTCCCACAACATCCTTCCTAATTATATTCTCCTCATACCCCCTTCAATATTGGATGAATATTTAATTACATAGTTGAGGTGAGTCATGGTAAAATATCCTTAGTACGAATCAATTGGAAAATAAATACACAATGTCCATGATGCGATAAACCATTCTATGGCTTTTAGAGTAACTATTAACTTTAATAGTCAAATTATTGAAGATTATACTTGTAGATCTAAGAGAACATGGACATAGTTAGAAAAGGTTGAATCATTCTAGGGTTCCCTACTATGTTTATGTTCCGCAATGACGTGGCCTCTTCACACATTATAATGTATGTCACTTCCATAAATTGACCTTTAAAGGTATATGAATGAATATCTTTATAAGAAATTCTAGTTCTTATGTTAGGTTGTTCATCCTGATTTTATTATATATCAATTAATTATATGCTGGGAGCTTAGTTGTGCTGATCCACATTGACCTTTTGGAAAATTTCCATCTTTAATTTAATCTATTCTATTCCCTCATCTAGACATCACAAATGAATTTCATCAGAGGACCGATAACATCAATGCCCGTCACCCCACACTGAGGAATTTATCCACCCACTGCAACATGTACCGTCCTACCATGTTCTAGTTAGACTGATAAACTTGTATACATCTCTGTCATACTTATGGGAATGATGAATATGATTCTGTTTCTTCTACCCCTATGTGGTATAAATACGTTTTGTAGTATGGTTGAGGTCTACCACTAGGTTGTGGGATCCTTTTTCCCTTCTATGTACTAAGTTCTGTGGCATGGTCACACAATATTCAGTTTGTGATCATTGAATGCCTAGTCTTCTTTTTTTAAGATATTTATCATGATGGTAAACCATGCACCATTGGGAATCTATATTATATAGACCATGATGTAGTAATGTATCTTCAACATGGTGAATAATTCTTAGCAACATTATTCCATTATCCATAATTACCTAAAGTTTCCAATACTAATCAAATAAAAAGGAAAAAAAAATTAGAAAAAAACATAGAATAAGTTTAAAGTAATTATAAAATGGGTATTAAAAGAAGATAGGTAGACCCATTATCAAACTCTCATGAACATGAATATTTGACTTCCCCAGTGGAAAATCCACAACATAAAGTCACAAAGTATCAATATATTGCAATGTAATTTTCTCAATTATTTATTCCTATAAAATGAATCAAAATTAAAACTAAAAATTATAAAATTAAAAAAATTAATCCAAGAATAATATGTAAAATCAAGAATCATTTATAATTTCACAATTCAATATGAATTTCATCTTTTATATCACAATTTTCAACTTACCATTAATACCATTCCAAAAAAACGATCTACCTTTAAAAAATGGAAGATTCCACTAATCACCCATGTTTTGATGAACCAGAGTTATGATTCAATAAAGATATTTACACTCTATCTATAATAATTAAAGTTATATCAATCTCCACATATAATATGAACTAATAAAATGATGAGTTATATTTCATTACATTTTAAATTCACTCTGAGGTTTAATATTGGTGGTCTATGATGTGAAAATGAAATTATTATTCTAAAATTTGGTACTAAAATCATTAAACACAATGATTTAAATTCTTTTAAATAATATTATAAAAAGATCCCCCTTCTACTCATTTCAAAGGATAACATCCCACTCCCTGAAAATATTTTAATGCTTCAAAAAATCTAAAATAACATACAAATTACATATGACTTTTTTCATTTTTTGTTTGTTTTTTCAAATGACATTCTTAAGATAATTCTCATATCCACCTCCCAACCCTAAATAATAAAGATTATTGGTCACATAATTTTTATTTTTAAATGTCTAATGATAGAACTATTTTTACTGAAAGAAGTGGATGGAATAAAGAATAATGAAAAATGAATGAAGTCCATTCTCAATAAAATAAGAGAAAAAACCACATATCCCATTTTATCATAATAATTATCATGAAAATACACCACTCTCATATAAGATAAAATGAAAATTGATTTATATATACTCAGTTAAATAAGGTATGAAGGATAAAATGTATTTTCATGTGTCTTCCTATTAAGTGATTGTGTGTTTATTATATATTCCTAAAAGATTTATGCAAGTATGTCTCAGGATTAAATTATATATAATGAAATCTATCAATTGAATCAATAATTTAATTTTATTCTAATATTATCATGTTTTGATAAGAGATAAAGTAAAATCTAGAATTTTCACACATCTCAATTTATCTAAAGAAATAAATTATATTTAATAAATGGAAAAATGGATAAGAATCCACATTGGATAGGGAATTAAGTTGTTGTACAATCACTACATGATATTTAAATAAAATTAATTTCAATGAAACTTTAGTTTCCATGAATCAAATTATTGAATTGAAAAAACAATAAACAACCATTTAAGAGCATCCAATAAATGGTCTATAATTATCATTTTCAAAATTGTCACCTAAATTTTCTATATTTAGAAACATTGTGAATTAATTAATTACCACATTACAAAGTATATCACCTATTAAATAATATCTCATTGGTCATGCAAATAGTATAAAAAATAAAAATGGGTCCAGAAGAGGATCTCCTGAAATTGAACAGAATATTTTACCCAATATAGAAGAAACAATATTAAGGAAAGTAGTACAAACATCAGGTGAGTGAATTTAAATATAAAGAAAATGGTTATCTCTGAAAATGTTTTGAATTATTTCTTGAAAAGGACAAAAAATGAGAAAAATACAATAAATAATGGACCATTAATAACACATAATTAAAAAACAACAAGATTATAAAAGGTAATAGAGTTTTTTAATATTAAGTATTAGAGTCACAACACATCAAAATTACAGCCTAGTATAGTGAAAAAACACAAAATGTATACTCAAATAATCAAAAGAAACTAATTGGGGGAATCCTAAGAATATAGTTAATTCTCATGTGAATCCCCAAGAAACTTTTCCTAGGTACCTATTTTCTATAATGTGAGGGATAATTAATAATATAAATTAGTTTCCAAATAAAAACGAGGTCTTAGAGTAGAGTTTTTATCATTAATTTATATATTATGACCAACAAGTATAGTCACATTAGATAGCTAGGTTAAAGGAGTATTAGAAAATATTGTCTACATGGATGGAGATATAAATGAAGATGTAATCAATGGATGAACATTATATGGTTAGTGGGTGGATCCTAAATCTGAAATGTGGTAGAGTTTCAGTTCTCCAAATGTAAGGTCTTATTAGTACTCATATTTTTTTTAAAATTTTATCAATATCATATATTTTTCATTCTCAATATCAAGTCTTGGATATTGGTAGTGTTAGATAATAGGGGTAGGGAAAACTAAATTTTGTGTTCGTTGGGTAGTTTCAAGGGGTTGAGAGATATTATTAGAGGATGTTTTTTGATAAATAGGTGGAATGGGAGTGGATTTGAAATTTGAGGCACATTTTGGTTAAGTTGGGGAGTTGGATTTGGGGGGAGTATGGTATTGGTGTTGGGATGATAATAGATTAATATTTTTTTACATTTTTTATGTTGTACTTTTGTTGGATTAAGAGAATTATGTGAGTAAATGAAATATTCCTCATCAGATAGAGAGGGTTACTATGAATTTTTACTTTGTATCATGATATAAATTTCAACTATAATTGATAACAAAATTGTTTGAATTAAATTGATTAAATTTGGGTGTAAGTAAATGATAACAATCAAAACAACTACATAAAATTGTGGTTGTGATGTTTTTTATGAATGGGAAAAAGGGTAAGTAGGAGAGATTGTAAATATAGGGTAAGAGGGTAATGAGATCAGATGATGTGAAGGAAAGAATTATCATGGTTGAGTTGATATTAGGAATAACCCATTGACAAATGAGGAGAGGAAACATCACCAGTGGGAAAATAGGAGTTAGCAGGGGGGTGGTTGTAATATAATTTCTTTTGTTTGGGACTAATATTTAAAATGGATTAACACATTATAGTGTAGATATTCTACATAATATGTAGGGGTATTCAAAAATCAAGTGGCAAAGAAATTTAAAAATTTAAACTTGATAAGAAACCTACGTCGTGACCTTAAATCTTTGACATAGAGTGGTTGGATTTTATATGTAACTCAAATTGTGAAAAAAATTTGACTCTATAAACCCACATAAAAGATGGTTATTTACAAGGTAAAAAATAATAATATTTCCCATGATTCAAAATCCATCACCTTGGGATTATGTGGTGTGGTTGGACCACCATTTCATTATAATTATGGAGAAAAATTCCAAATAAAAAATCCAAATGATCTTACAACATGGTGTTTCCATTACGGTATAATAGTGTTGGTTTTATCACTCTACTAAAAAATAAATCTAGAGTTATATAGTGTTTTTTATATCCAAAACATAATTTAGTAATAATATTCTCTTATAATACCACTAAAAAAATAGGAAAATGGTCCATACCATAGGGAGAACTCTACTGTAAAATATATTCTGTACAATTTCTAATAAAATATTGATGAATAATTATGAGTTTTAGGGTTACTAATATCATAATCCTATTATTAAAATGTCTCAATAAAAAAAGAGGGCAAGTGATTAGAAAAAAAACAATAATAAAAATAAAGGTAAATCTTACATGGGTTCTAACACAGTAAACACGTTATTCTGAGTCAAAAGCATGACATACCAAATTTCATGTTATTAAATATTAGGGAAATGATGTTTCCCACATAAGCATGAGCATAATAAAACATGATATGATGAAGGTTGACTATGGATTTTATCTCATCATGCATTTTAATTTCCAAAAATTCATCAAAACAAATATGAATTATAATGAATAAGCTAGACCATATTTACATTATATTTCATAGAAATAAATTTTAATATGAGTTTAACAGAATCATATTATCACCTTGTTGAAAATTAATTATTCAAATAATTTTTTAATGATTTTTTTAAATCTCCTTGTAAATATTGGAAAATGTATATGCTTAAATTTTCGTTTCATTGAGTTCTTCTAAGTCCAAAAGTATCTTGCCTCATTTAGTATCTTATCTCTTGTTCAAAAAATTTATTATCCTAAAAGATTGGTTAGAATGTTCAACCACAATATTGTAGGGATTCCCAAGAACTAGTAAAAATGGGAACATTCCAAATGGTATCTTAAAAAAATTCTCATAGGCCCATAAGGCATCATGAAACATGACTGAAAAATCATTATAATTAATAATGTTGGACTTATCTAGAATATTCTTTTACTCTTTATTTTATAGATCCACTTTTCCATATATCTATGGGCAATACGCAGTGTTTGTATTATAACATACCCCTTCTGTCATAAGAATATATCATATCAAATATTTTTTAATGTTTATTTATCTTTCATTGATCATAATTGTGCGAACACAAAAATTATAATAGATATTATTTTTTAGAAACATCATGACCACTTTTGTGTAATTGACATTATTGTATTTATCCTCCAACCACTTAGATACATAATTTTTATAAACAAAAATTTACATGTTTCCTCCATGAACTATAGAACAACCCCATAAAATCAATTCCCCATGAATAAAACTATCAACATTAAAAATGAAATTATGAGGTAGTTTATCATGTTCCTAAATGCTCTTTGTTCTTTGAAAATGTTCACATGTTGTTACAAAAGATATTTATTCCTTACAAAATGTTGTCCAGAAAAATTCACATTTTAAAACATTCACTATTGTTTAATCTAGACCATAATATATTCTTATGGGAGTGTATTGATTGAACTCAAACACATGACCAATTTCATTATCAGGAACACGCCTTATCAAAATTATTTCTTAGCACTACTGGAAGAGAAGTGGATCATCAAAAAAATAATATCGAACATTTGGGACTTTTTCTAGTATGAAAAGTGTGGATAAAAAAAATCCATTTAATTTTTTTTTAGAAATTTATAAATACAAAGTAATTCATATGATGTCAAATATTTAGATACATTCCTCTATGAATTATCAGGAATATCAATTACGTTTTCTCTATAATGATTAAGGAAGGATATAATAGAATGATAGTTAGCCACCACATTTTGTGAGATTTAATGTCCTCTATTTCATCATGAAACTCTTTAAGTAGCACAATCTAATGGATCAAGTAAAGTTTTACATCTTTTTTGGTAATCAAGTACTTCCATGAAAGATGATTAGTCTTTAGGGTCACTTTTTAAAGAACAATATATGGTCTATATTTATCTAATGCAATGACTACAATTAAAAGTTACCTATATACTGTAGGGTATTTAACCTATGATTCATAAAATTTTATTCTAGAATAATAGCATGGTTGAAATATTCTTTCTTTATTACTTAAAATATATATTTTTGGTACATAATAAGATAAAATTTACACTTTAATAATTCAAT